>VZRM01002341.1:21497-265166 GCA_013397955.1 Grantiella picta | reverse complement strand
CACCCCTCCCCATCCCTGCCCCTACCTTCAGTATTGTAGGCACTTCAGGGAAATAAAAATACAATAAATGAACTAATAGTGAAAAGAACTAACCAAGAAGTTCATCCACCTCTCATGTGAACTGTTGTGAGAAAAAAATAATTATATGCCTGTGTTAAACTAATTTCTCTATCATGTAACAGAAAAGGAAATCCAAGAGATAGAAGTCCATATTGACAATATGTAATATGTACATTATGATATATTATGATATGTAATATCTTAGAACAGACACCTGATCTTCTTCATATTACATCAATTTCAGTTGTTATGACCTGCATGTGATCTGCCTTGGTGCAGCCTCACCCTGAATATTGTGTGCAGTATTGGTCACTGCAATATAAGAAAGATATAAAGATATCAGAGAGCATCCAAAGGAGGGCCATAAGGATGAAGGGCCTTGAAGGGAAGTTGTATGAGGAGTGGCTGAGGTGACTTGGTCTGTTCAGCCTGCAGAAGAGGAGACTGAGGGGAGACCTCATTGCAGTCTACAAATTCCTCATGAGGGGAAGAGGAGGTGCAGGCAGTGATCTCTCCTCTCTGGTGACCAGTGACAGGACCCCAGGGAATGGCCTGGAGTTGTGTCAGGGGAGGTTTAGATTGGATATTAGGAAAAGTTTCTTCACGTGGAGGGTGGTTGGGCCCTGAAACAACCTGCCCAGGGATCCTCTTCATAAGATCAGTTGTCCAGATATAGGTCCAGGATCTAAATGTGACAGCACCAAAAACCAATCGAAAACATAACATTTTACCCTTTTGCTGGACTATTACGCTGGCAGATTAATTGTAACAAAAAGTGAGAAAATGATTTCACAAAATGTGAGTTTATTAACCTAAGAGGAGCTGAAAAGTGCAATGAAACCAAGAAGAAGAAGAAGAATGATTTTTAACGATCACTGTAGGATTGTAGGCTGTTGTTAGACAGAGATAAGGAATGATAACCTCTTTAAGTTATAACCTCAATAAGAGGCTCTTTATACAAAGGACATTCCAGAGCAGATGATATTTTCTAACAAAACAAAATGAAAAAAAAGAGAAATGTCAGATTCTTGAAAAAGAACGCAAATTCTTTAAATTCGCAGATTATTTTTCTGGTTCACTTGTTTTAAAAAACGATTTAACTAATTCCTAGTGTGGTTTCAGTGGTCACAGGATGTTATCAGAAGCAGAAGAGTCTGATACTCATATTAAACATTACCCTCTTTCCAGTCATACAAATAAAACTTGTGAGTGGTGTTGCTGATAGCACAGGTTCTTGGTGCTTAGAAAATTGGGTGACCAGATACTGCAAGTTTACATTCTTGCTGCATAAGAAGAGCTTTGGAACACATTTTACTGTGAAATGCAGCTCTGTGTTTATGTGGTTTGCTATCACTGGTGGTTTTCTTCTCATTTCTGCAAATTGCTCAAAGAAGCTGGTGCTTGACTTTATGGGAAGAATGGTGAATTGAGCATTATTCATTGTTTCAATTATACTTTCCTTTTTATACTTACTGAAAAGCTTGTCTTGCGCTTACAAATGAATTTCAATAGAACATTTAGAAGGAAAATGAAAATTAAAATCAAACAAGAGTATCCTGAGCTTCTATAAAGTAGAATTTTCCCATGCATGCCTCTGTACCAATGGGTCTCTCTTCCATCTTGGATGTTAGAAAACTTTCCAGCTGAGTTCAGGGTCTTTCTTCATTTTTTTGCCACACAGGCAGAAGTAAAAAGACAAATAGGAAGGGTGATTCTTTAGATCCCTTGTTGACCTTCTGTTAAGGCAAAAGGGCATACAGGCAAATACAAACATTAATCTGCATTTAGAAAATAGCAAATAGATGTGGAATACCTTAGAAAGAAGATTGTATCTTTGAGTCCAATTCATTATCACCTGCTGAAACAAGTATAACTGCTTAGTGGAAGCTAGATTATTTTCTAATAAATGGATTTTCAATTAATAACTACATCTCTATCATCCAGCATATAATTTATTTTCATTAGGCTCTATCAGTCTCCTGGGAGACAAGGGTTTAAGGAAATTCAGTGGTTGCAGGATCAGACTGCAATTTTTTTTCTTGATCTGAATTTTTGGAGTTGCAATTTGTATTATTTCAAGCAGCTTCTCTTGATGTCCCCTCTTTGTAGCTGCAAGTAATTATTTTAAAGGACATTAAGAGGAAATATCAGAAATCAGAACATACTAAGAGTCTCTTGCATGACCTGAAAGAAGTGGATCGCAAGACTACACCTTTTTCTTGTGGATGACCTTATATTTTTTCTTGTAGTTATTTGAAAAACCACAGCAATAATTTAATATGTTGATAAACAAATGCTATTTTTTTTCACTAATATAGAATTAATATATGAAGATCAAGACTAGATAAACTGTGTAGAGATGTACAGTTACAAAAAAAATTAATATACAAAAGAATATGTCTGTGGATATTCTGCAGGCAGTAGTGAAATGTACTAAGGCTCTGGATTCAGATGTAATGCCAGTAGCAGCCAGAATCTGGAATTGTTGCCATATATCAAAGTAGTAAAATGGTGCAGGTATTCATAAGAGATTAATGACTTAGATTTTTGTTCCCTCTGAAGAATTCATGATGACAAAAAGCATACCACCTGCTCCCCTGCCAACCAAGGGACACTGACCTGGGTGGGACTCACTGGCTTTGATGCTCACACGAATGATGGGAGGACAATGGGCAGAGCTCAGGGTGTGCAGAGCATGAGACTCCCACTTGGCTGGGTGCAGCTGTTGCCAGCCAGCTGTGCTGCATGTGGCTGGGCTGGGAGGCCAGCTGTGCCCACTCTGCCAGCTGTGCCAGTGCTCTAGGGCAGTGGATGGCTGAAACCACAACTCTGTCCTTCTGTTAGCCTCATGGACGGACTGTCCTTGGGATGTTGGGATGAAGGCTGTTTTTAACTAATTTTTCTTGGGTTTTTCTCTTTTGCCTGTAGAGTCAGACTCTTGAAGCTTTTATTTTCACTTCTTTCACCTGGCATTTTTGTTTGGGCATTGCCTGCTCTCAAATACTGAGCATCATCTCACTATCCACCTTCTTTAATTTTCTTGAACCATAGAAGGTTAACTCCTGTGGTGGTAATTTGTTCAGCATTGGCTGAGTCATAGAGTGACTTCTGAAGCTATCGTCAGCAGCTGGACACCAGGCTGAATGAGGCTGCTGCCACAGCGCTGGCTAACAGCATGTCAGAGCCTCAGCCCATCTCTCCATCTGCTTGCTGGACCTTTCCTCAGGCGAAAGCATGCCATAGACAGCCCTTTCTGTAGCTCAGCAGTAGATGGCTCAGTCATTGCTGTTACTTCCACCCCTTGGCAGGGAGTTACCCCACAGCTGCAGCACTCCCATGGCAGGTTTGCTTTAATTGCTTCCAGTGCAATACAATAGCCATGTACGGGAATAAGTGAACAGTTGCGCCCATCTTTAAATCTTGTCTTTTCTGTATTGCCTTTCTAGGCACCAGGAAAGGCAGACAAACATCTCTGTTCCTCTGTGACTGCCGCTGGAGTCTGGCTTGTCTGTGAATGAGAATTATTTTCATTAACACTCTGAGCAAGTGAGAACGGGCCAAATGCATATACAGTGATAGTAACTCCACTGGGAGCAAAATAGTTAATCTGGCTGCAGGTGGATGCAAGAGGAGGGACGTGGAGTCTTTTCATCTGTCTGTATGGAAGCACTGATGCACGTTTGATTTCTCCAAACAAACAAGAAAAGACAAAATGAGGGTAAATCCTCTGACTTGATTGCTGCTTTAGATGTGTATTAGGGATACAAAATGCAACACAGGATTTTCTTAGGAGTGAATGTGCCTTCAACCCCCACCTGGGGCCATGTGGAACACACCTGGGGACATCAGGTATGAAGCAGTGTGTAGGATGCTATCCTCAGTACTTTATTGCAGACAGGAGGCAGGGTATGTCTAGGAGAAAGTGAATTGATACCCTAATTTCCAACATAGTTTAAGTATGTGCCTTTAACGTGTGTGCACAGTGTCATAAAAGGCAGTCTGAGGCAGTGCAGGTAGTGGCTTGGCATACTCAGTTTTAAACAGCTGAAGAAAAGGTCCTTGTCAGACAGTGCCATGGAGGACTCCTGATTGGCACCAGCAGAGAGAGATAGGGTATGTCAGGTCTTTCCACAAGCAAGCAAAGGGAAGATACTTTTGTGCACAACCAACAGGCTGGTTAACCTTCACAGGGAATGAGTGAAAAGTTTTGCCAGAGGCCATCCATACTTTGAGGCAGTATGTGGAGGTCACCTGCCAGGTGGGACACTTCACATATAGTTCTTGATGTAGTTGTAATAGGCTCCCTTTGTAACTGATGAGTGGGTTATTCTGTTTGGATGACAGACTGGATGTGGATGTTTATCATATAGAGGTCTCAGGTTAGAGGACATAAAACTATGCTAACGTGTCTAATTGCATTCTGCAATTTAAAGTGCCTCTATAAATTTAATTAATTTTGAGTATCCCTGTAAATTCTAGATCTACACACATAGGAGACAAAGGGGACTTGACTCCTCTATGCAATCAGTGTTTTTGGGGGGACACTGGTTACATTCCAGCTTCTCTGAAGCTATTTCTCAGCTGACACCTCTCAGGTTCTCCAAGTGTACGGTATCACACAGAGAACAAACCAGCAAATCTATCCACCCTGCCTGACTTACAGTAGGGAAAACTCTGCTCCTTCTCACCCAAACTTCCCCCCCACCAGAAAAGGCTGTCAGCATGCAATGCCTTCGGGAGGTTTTAACTCCAAGAGTTTCTGTATCAATCTCAGCAAATGAAACTGTGCTGAAACTGGCCCAAGGAAAAATCCCAGGTGGTATGAAGAGGCTTGTATACCATTCCCTGTGTCTGGAGGGGCTTTGCCAGAGCTGCACTGAGAGCTGCAAGTATAGAGACAGAGTAAGAGGCAGAGTCTCTTCCTGCTGTTTGTTTTTCTTCCCACCACCCTTTAAGGTCACATGGGGAAAAAAAGAAAGGAGAAGGGGTCTCTTTGCTACAGAAGGACCTCCCCCTGTTCTGCACATGAGGTCTTGGGTTGTGAGTGTGATGAGCCTAATTTTGCTTTGTTCTCTAAAGATCACTGCATTGCTTAAAAATTGTGGGCTGTAAAAATTACAGTGTCCATTGTGAACTACACTGGACACATATTCCTGTAATTATTACGTCTCCCATAACTGTATGAAAACTGTTAACACAGAAAAGGCTCTGCAATTACAAAGCTACTTTCTCTGTGAGTGTTCTTGTGTTCTTGAACAACTTTGCTAATTTCTCAGGGGTATATTCATAAGAAAGATAATAGAACAGAAGACTTTTAGCTGGAGTCTATTATGTGTTTTTCCATCTGTTTGTGATGAACCAGAAAGAGCTACGTGTTAGGTCTTGCCTTATGGCAAATCCTGATCTGCAGTTGCTGTTTTCCCACACTTACTTAAGCTTCTCTGCACATCCCCGCGCACAAAGCAGATGCCGGTGCCACAACAGGCCTGAGAGCCTCCTTCTGAGCGCAAGGGGCTGTTACACAGCCAGCTCCTCGGGTCTAGCCGCCAGCAAAGCCAACCAACCAAACAAAAAAAGCTGCTTTCTGTTGACATCAGATGATCCGAAACTGGTTTATCGATTGAAAAGGCAAAAGAAGCACATGAGATCATCAGATGTCTGCTGTGGTCCTTGTGGTCTCAGCAGCCTCTCTGGCAAAAGGTTTTGGGAAAGAAAAATAGCTGCAGGAAGTGCACAACATTTTTCCTACTTTTCAAGTGTAGCAGGAAGACGCAGTGCTGAGGAGACCTCACAAAGAACAGATAATATTTTCTCTTTTTAAAAAGGATGAGGGATAAAACAAGCAGTAAATTATATCTTTCCTTGAACTGATGGTGATTGTTCCCTCTCCCCAGGTTTGAAAACTTGCCATATTAAAATAATTGGGAGTATGCCATTAATGTCAGTAAGGCCAGGTTTTTACCACTTTTTTCAGACCTGGACTCTCTTTTTGGCAATTGGCCCCATCTCAAACTTTCCTCCAGGGAGCCATTCTCTCTGCATTATTCTCCTATCCACATCCAGTGCTACAAGCTGTCCATCAGAGCTACAGACTATTGACAAGAAACAATGAAGCTGATAAATGTGTTATTAAAAGACTAAAATAATCTTGGACTTCTCTCTTTTTTATTTCCCCTAGAATATTTCAGGATTTTTTGTAGCCTTTTGGTAGCTTTTGAGTGTGAGGTGGTTGAAATTGCTTTCACGTGCAACATAATGAAAATAAAACTCACAGCTCATTTGTGGAGCTACTCTTGCCTATCGAGAAATTGCATGACAATTTTTCCTAAAGAGTGCATTTTTTTAACAATAAAATAAGCTATCATACCATCTTAAACCCTGTATTTTAATAACAGGTGGGATAAGTGTTTTCTTACATCCTGTAATTGTGTTGTGAAATGCAAAACTTTATATTCATGCTAATAGAATATTCAGAAACATGTACTAAATCAAAAATCAGTTGGTTTTGCTTCTCATCTTGCCCAAGAAGTTTTTGAGGTCAAATTCTGCTTACATTGTTTCAACAATTAAACTAAACTAACTTCTGCTTTTTGTAGCTATCTTTTTTTTTTTAAAGATTATCTATATTCCTACACATTTTTTGCATTTTATATCTCAGACAACCAAATCAATAATTGTTAATAAGGTTTTTGCCAAAACAAAATTATTTTATCCCTGACAATTAATCTACATAATGCACTTTTTAAAGACTTCAATTTGGCCCCTATGTAATCTGCAGCAAAATCTGTGTTTATTTTATACTGCAAGATCATGCATGGATATTTACATACATCCTTGTAAGTGTCTACTGAAAGGGCTTCATGGGTCAGCTTTTTGTTTCAAATTGGGCTACCAATATTTATGAGTGGAAGTTAATGTAATCTGGAAAGTTAATATTTTCTTTGCCTTTTTAGAGGCCTAGTCTTAGGCTTTGAAATTCACCAAGTCAAAAATAGATGGCCCAAATGCTGTTTCTTTTATATCTATAGATTCTTTAATATTTGTTTTTCAGATTTATCCATTGCCTGGCACTGTTGTGAAAGACTGTATAAAATCTTTCCAGTCTCTGCTTTAAAGTGTACCTATAAGGAGGAAACCGTGACAAGCATCATGCTTTTGTAACAACATTATTACAAGTCTAGCAGGGGTCTGGTTCCACAGCCCTGAGAATTTATCTTGTACCAAAAGCTCTTTGAATACATAATGAATACTCACAAATGAGAACCTATTCAGACGGTGTGCTATTGAGTCAAGTTCATCAAAGTTAAAGTAGCATGTATTTTCTGAAATCTGTCGATGATTACGCACTGGTCTAACTTCAATGAGTTCTGATAATCATAATTTCCTGCAATAGAGTTAATTAAATTATGTTCTGCCTTGGGCTCCCTTTTCTTATACCAGTATGATTGTAAAATACTCTATTATGCTGCATTTCTGCCCAGCAGATTCTACTTAAGAGAAACCAAGCCAACAACCATATTTGTTACACAGATGTAAAATACTTCTGTTTAGTGTGCACTTACTCCTTTAATATGTTCATCCCAAATGGCACCTGCCAAAAACAGTGGAGAGCAGGCATCTCCTGACTGAAAAAGAGCTGAGAGCAGCCTGCCCTATCTCTTGAGGGAGCTTCTGGGGATGCCTCTGCCCTGTCCCTGAGCCTGCTGCGAGCCAAGGGCACAGGGCAGCACAGCAACAGTGGTGAGGGAAGAGAGGCTGTGCACCTTGCCCTGCTGCTGCCATATCCAGTGACATGAGTGGCCAGGGCTGAAACTGCCAGCTCAGGTTTAGGGCAGGGACTGAGGTTATTCACTGCCTTTGCATGGCAGCTTTTAAACCGTCCTCAAATATGCAGCAGAGCTAGGGAACTCCTGTTTTTGAGAATTCAATACCTCGTTTATGAACAGTGCTGCACTTCACAGTTTCATCATTTGAGGGAAGAAGGTTTAGAAAAATATTCCATTTACCATTACCCCAGGTAAATAAAAAAATGCTTAATCTAACTCATGTGGCTGGGAAAAGATGATACAATCACTATGGAGAATTTAATGGAGAAATTGATTTCCTGAGATTCCTATATTACATTTGATGTATGACTTGCCAACTGTTGAATCTCCTTCTCCAAACGTGTTGAAATATGGTGCTTTTTAGATTTTAATTGTTAGGAATAGTGTAAGAGAATATCTGAGTCCATGTTTGATGATGTTTCCAATCTCACAGCCCAAGACAAAAACCAAAGCTCAAATTTTAGGTAAAAACATGCCAAATTTTTTTGTCCCAGATTAATGTTATTGATTGTTATTAATTTTAAGAAGTACTGAAGACATTTTTTTGCACCTTTGTAATTCTAACACAAAACCTCAACCAGATTTCCTCAAGTGCATTTGAGTGCATTTGTTTGAATTAACCAGAGCTTCATGGGAAATTATTTTAAGTTACTTGCCTATAATTTTGTTATTCTTATAATGATAAGAAACACATACTGGTTTTGGTTTTTTTTTTTTTTAATCAAAATTTGACTCTAGCTCCTGTTTACACAGTTTTCAGGAAATACCGAACAAATTGCTTCAGTATTTGCTGTGATAACAGAAATTAATAGTCATTTTTCCATGAGACCTGAGTCCCATGTGGTTTTGTGGGAGCAATAACAACTTATCTTTTGTCAGCCATGTACTACTACTGAAACATGCTCATAACAGGCAAAATTGTGTACCTGTAAAATTATACTAATACAATAGAGAAAACAATGGATAAGGTCAGATGCATAAAGCATATGAGTAAATCTCAGCTTCTGACCTTGTTCAAACAGTTGATCTTTGAACTTGTGGTTTATGATACCCTTAGTCAAAATATAGTTGATCTTTCTCCATCTGTTGCACTTCAAAAATTCTTAGACTCAAGTGGCAACAGAATGCATACAGTAAAATAGTATTCGCCTTAAAATAAATTTTTATTTATTAACTCTATTAACTCAATTAAATTGAGATTATTTTAAGATGAAAATGCAAACACATAGATGTATATATGTAGTCCAGTTGCTGCAATATGGAGAGAAAAGATGGTTTAATTTCTGAGGGGCTCAATTTAGCAAGAAGTCAATGTACGACTTATTTCTGAAATGCCCAGCCCTCAGAAACTCCACCACGTCCTGCTGCAATGAAAACATATATATTGTAATATTTGTTTTGGAAATTTGTGTATTGGCTGACCATATGAACATGTTCTCATTGCCTGCTCAGGCCTTTGAGCAATTTGCAGCCTTTTGTTATCAAATAAAGGCTCTCTGAGGCTCCTACTTGAGCACCGAGTTTACCAGCTGCTATCCACTCCTGGCCCTCATTAGGGCCCTGCTGTTCTGCTGAGAACCACACCACATGCTCTGCCCTGCTCTGGCAGCAGATTAGCCTGTTGCTGCTCCTTAAATTACCAGGTACAAAAGGTTGCTCTGTTCCTCCATAGTGAGCTACCACTCTTATCCTCTTTGAAGAGGCTCTATATCATGATCTCTCTGACTAATTAAGGTCCACAGACAAGCCACAGGTTGTTATAAAGGATTCGCCCCCATGGTTGATATCAGTAAGATATTTTTGTGCTTTGTTTGTGAAGGATTAAAGGTGCTGTTTCTCAGAATCCAGTCCTGGAAAAGCCAAAAAACTATACTTGTTTATGTAAGCATGAAAAAAAATGCTTCTTAATACCAACTCTCATCAAGCAGACTTTATGCTATTTTACTTCTACTTTCAAACGTTATTTGGGAGAAATTTTATGAATGTTGAAAGTTATTTTAAATATGAGGAATAAATTGAATTAGTTTCTGTGTGTCTAGAAATAATTCCTTACTAATTACAGCCACAGGTAGTTTCTTATAATTCTGTTTGGACAGAATAGGGCATTTAAAAACCAAAATGTTGACCAGAATAGGTCAGTTGGGAAATACAGTTTTTTTGTTTATCTAAGCTGCAGTTCTGATGGATTTATGCAAACACATGTATAATTTAGAGTGTCACGTGGGAGAAAGGCTTTGAGATCTGCACAGAGCAGACCTCTGCTCCTGTGTCCACAGTTTGCTGTTCCCAGTGAGTTACTGGTCCTCACATAGTGGATCATCCATGTTTATGGCCTTCAGAGGGATTTTTCTTGGTGGTTTTTTTCTCCTGGTTTTGTTTGTTTGTTTGTTTATTATGTAACAAATTATGCCCTATCAGTTATGTAGTGACATTAGGTATTTTCTGCTTTCATTCCCAGACGTATGATGCCCATGAATGAATAGGAATTGGTTGCATCTCTAATAAGGTAGCATTGTTCCACAGATATCACGTATTGATCTGAGACCTTGTCCGGCAACTGAAGGACTCAATGCTAAGTCCAGTCTTTTGTGCAAGCATCATTATTTGCTGGTGCCAGTAAAGAGTTGCTACTTGCCTGGTATCATGGAATTATGTACATATAGAAAATATCAATATTTGTAATGTGTATTTCTACAGTGTGTTCTTCAGAGAGATTCAAATAATGAATAAGGAAAGAAGAAATGAATATATCAGTTAAGGAAGTAAGTTAAGGGCCCTTTTTATAGGAGATTACTGATTATACAGCTTGTTTTTCCTGCTATTCAGTATGCAGATGTGAACCAACACTGTCTGGACCTGATCTACAAATGCATCTTGGCACACAGTAGAACAGTCTTCTTTTAATTTAGAATGGGACATAAACAGTATTGGAATCTTCTGGGGAAGTTCATTCATATTATCCAGTGGCAGTCAATGGCTCTATTATGTGTTGTGCCAACTGTTTGAAACACAAGCAAACCCAGCTATCCTTTCCTGCAGGATCTCACAGCAGTACTGTGAGGTGTACCAGCAACTCTATAGTACACCTGAGTATAAATGGGTTTTGAATATTAAAATGTTGAACATTAAAATGATTGAGAAATCCCAACATATAAATGGTTGAGAAATTTCAACTATGAGGAAATTACTTCATTCTATATGTTTAGTTGTGTACATGGCTAGCATCAGAGTTCCTGGGGATCCCAAATATCTGTTAAGAATAGTATAGTCTGGCTCCTCGTGTACAACATTCAAAGATGTACATCCAGTAATATTTAATTAAGGTTATAACACTTGCTTGAGCAATGTTGTATTTCTGAGAAGGAAAATTACAGCACAACAGGGCACAACAATACAGCACTTGGGATAGCTTCCAGACACAGGTGATCAAGGAGCCACCGAAGGGAGATACTCAGCTGGACCTCACCTTTTGTAAGAAAGCAACCTTGCAAGGATAAACAAGGAGCTCCTGGCTTAACCAAATGTAAGGAAGAGTTGGAAGAAAGGACAGGTGATTTGGAAGGAATATACAGACATGGTCTAAACATGCAGGGATGAGGTTAGGAAAGCCAAGTCCCCTTGGAGCTGGATCTGGCAAGGGACAAGAACAAAAATGGCTTCTGCAGGTACATTGCAGTAAAAAGAAGACTGGGGGAAACTTGGGCTTCCTGCTGAATGGACCAGGGGACCTGGTGACAAAAAGACATTGAGAAGACCCTTAAGTTACTCAGTGCCTGCTTTATTTTGGCCTTTATACTGGTAAGATTTGTCTTGAACTGAGATGACACAGTACCATGTGGAAACCACACAAATGCATGCACAAATGATTGCATTATTGAGCATTATCCATATTAAAAGAGTTTTAAAATGCAGCAGTCAGTCCCATGAAAGGACCGATGTTGCAGGGAATTTGGGATAAGGTTTATTTGCAAGCACAGTTTCCCCAATAATACATGCAAAAATGGGACATTTTAAGGACAAATGTCTGTAAACAACCATCTGTGCATACATTTGTGGTGTTTCCACATGGCACTGTATACCTGCTTTGTGTAGATGTCATGACTTGGAACTAACAGTGCTGATGAAGCAACTTTTTGAATGACAGCTCTATGAAAAATAGCTCCTTGGTATGTGTACTTAGTCAAAAGTACAAAGGACAGAAGCAACCGGGCTGTGATTGCTGTGGGCATGGCTACAGCAGAAGTCTGCCAGCCAAAATCACTCTGTAAATGCAGTTCTGAACCCTAACTTATTGTTATAGGTCCAGCCAACACAATTGAGTAATTATATGGTTGCAGCTGGTAAAGCAGACTGACATGTATTTGACTACAGAACAAAAGTGTGTGAAGCTGGTCTAACTACACACGACCATGTGGATGTCTTTAAACAAAATTCACAAAGATAAATACTAAGAAGTCAAATTTGAAGGAATGCGTAAAGCCTGTCTGGTATACTGTGGACACTGTGATTTAATGGGATTTTTCCAGAAACTGAATGGGTGAAAATTGCATGCCTATGCTTTGGCAGTTTATCTGACTGAAATACATGCTCCAGACTTGTTTACTTTTCTTGCTAACACCTTTGCTTTCTGTCCTGCAAGCTGGGAATCACATCAACAAACTATGCTGCAGCTGGAAAAATTCTGACTGTATGTGCAATTTTTTTCAATTTTAAAATATTCCTTTTGGAACCTCGTACATGTGCAATTGAGGATGTTCAGATTTATTTCTTACAGAATTGTTTCAGAATGTTCAAGTGGCGATTCTGGTGAGATTACTTTGCAAGACACTCAAACAGAACAACTGAAAAGGGAGGCATCCAGGATTGCAAGTTACAGTGGCTGGGACTTCATGCCAATGATGTGAAAATTTAGGATTGGTTATTCTTCCTGAGTCTTGAGAAAAGGGTATAAAAGAAATTTGTAAAAGCTTTTGGAAAATATCATCAAAGAAGGAAACCTAGTGTTGGATATTTACTCAAGTAATTTTAATTTTGGGTGCTTTTTGCCCTCCCACCCAACCCAGAGCTGCTGAAGTTATCTGATAGACTACTCTCACAGCCCAGCAGAGCTTTGAGAAGTCCAACCACATCCCGGGCTGCATCAATAGAGGGGTGGCCAGCAGGTCGAGGGAGGTGATTCTGCCCCTCTGCTCTGCCTTTGTGAGACCCCATCTGGAGTTCTGCATCCAGATCTGGGGTCCTCAACACAAGAAAGGTGTGAACTGTTATGGAAAGTCCAGAGGAGGACTGTGAAGATGATCAGAGGGTGGGAGCACCTCTCCTACAGAGACAGGCTGAGAGAGCTATGGTTGTTCAGCCTAGAGAAGAAATGGCTTCATTGCACCCTTCAATGACCTCATTGCACTCTTCCAGTAATTAAATGGGACTTGTAAATAGGAGGGAGAGCAACTTTTTATATGGTCAGATAATGTCAGGATAAGGACCCATGGTTTTAAACTGAAAGAGGACATGTTTAGGCTACATGTTGGGAAGAAATTCTTTACTTACTCCTTTCTTATGTGGGAAGAAAGTAGCATGGATTGATATTTATTATTACCTTCAGATGTACAAAATGTTAAGTCATTTAATGGAATAAGTGATCTTTTTAAAAATGTGTAATGTTGTGGCACAGATTTTTGCACTGTCAGCTTAGGAGCACTTCTGTCTCCAAAATAAACCTAATTTGTAGCTTGGTATTGTGCAGATGAGGAGACATCTGAAGATGACAGCAAAGATAAGAGTAGGAAAAAAAATAATGAAGAGCTGCTGATCATTTCAGGTCTGTGAAACGAAAGAAAATGGGAATATTAATTCCAGTTTGGAAAAGGCTCTGGACTATGATCTTCTTAATTACTTCAGCTGGGTTCTGTGGAAGATATAACATATTGCATAGCAAATCAGCTTTTCCCATGGTACTTGCTTTCTAAGCTGGTAAATGCTTTAGAACATTCTACACCATTTGAGCTGCTGAAGAGGCTAGTTTCTCTCAAGTTCTTACTATAAACAATTTTTTGTTTTGTATAATATTGCTTTGTTATTTGTCACTCATGCAGCTCCCTACCGCCTCCATCTCCTGACTTTACTACAAAAGGATGGCTTTTTAATCAAATCCCAGCAAACTGCTCTGCCTTGTGTTAGCATCTTGTTGATGCTGATGGAGAACCTCTGCCTGAGCACTATCATTAGCTCTTCTCAGGAGGAACCTTTATTCTGATTTGTTTCCAGGAAAAGCCACATGGCTGTAAGTGGGCATGGTTCAAGCCCCAGAGGTGGAAAGGCAGGTTAAGGTTCCAGGGCATGCCTGCTCCAGACTCCACAGCATTCACTGCAATAGAAGAGTGACAGCATTCAGCTGCTGTGGCCATATGAAGGTTGGCCACTTCAGGGTATCCATCACAGAGTCATAATTGTAGTCTTAATGACATAGCATTCTTTCTTTATGTGCCCATGTGGGCATGTCGTTTTGTAATAAATACTACAGCCAGGTTGTTGGCTGTGCATTTACCTGTGGTTATAGTGTAGCATATTCTCTCTTCTTATGGGAACACAGTCTAAAAACATCTGAATTGATAGGAGGGGATACACCAGGCTTCATTTCAGAAATCACCTATGAGTTCATTTGAGGTGCCTCCCCTTCCCCACTTCTTGGTTAAACAGCATTAATTTCTCCACCTCCCTCCCAGAACTCCTATTCTTTCAATACTTCTAATATAAACAAATTGAACTGTTGAAAGTGAGTTCCATGAAATTAATCCATTTGGAGCAGGGGCTAGAATGGGGCAATATCACTGACTGGGACATTGTGCCACTGAAGGGCAGAATGGGTCAAAGGGTGGGAAACCAACCGTTGCACTCAGACTGTCTTCACTGGGATCATTAAGGAAACAGGTGGGAAGCAGCAAGGCTGAGAGAAGTAAAATTATCTCGGTCCTTGAAATCAATGAAAGTTGAAGAATGATGTCTAAGAATGAAGTTCCACGTGGCAGAAGAAGTAGGAGCAGCAAGTTAACACATGGGAATGACAGTTAAAATTATAATCTCAGGAGTAATCTCAGCTATAGGTTTCCACAAATTGAGAACATCTAGTATAGTTAGGAGAAAGCTGCAAGCACCATGCTGTGAAATCATTAGATCCTGAATGAGATATAAAACTCAAGTGTCATTTATCTATGCATTGTCATACTGTGGTCAAGAGCCCAAGCCCAAGAATTCAGTTCCAGTTGTGTAACATTTAGGACAAAGATGAAATATTTCAGACAGAATGCCGTAGCACCAGACTAGAATATTGTATTGGCTGGAAGAAGACAGATGCAGAGATTGAGGCTGTACTTTCAGTTTATATTAACATGAGAAAAGCCATACTGAGTCAGACCTAGCCAGCTATATTGGTTGTAACAATGGCCAAAAGAAGATGCCACTTGTGGAAAGAACTGCAATAGAGCAAGCATATGGTGAAAATTTCCTGAAGAAAAGTGGAAAACAATGAAGAAAAAAATCAATAAAACCTGGAGGGGAATCTCATGGATTAAAGGAGAAATAGGGAGATACAGCAGATGAGATGCTCCAATAACAGCTATTCTGTGTAATGTGGTGAAGTACAAGAAAATGTGTTTGAAACTTTGAGGGAAATGTAATGTTGAGGAGGTGAAAATGCTGGTAAGTACAGGAGGAAGTATAGGGGTCCAGAAAAAATGAATAGTACATGATAACGAGATTTTATTTCACAAATAACTATTCACTGACAAATGAAGCCATGGGATGGCTAATATGTTCATTAATTTATAGTCATTTCAGCCGAAAGAAACTGGGAAAGGTGTTTAGAATATTAAACACTCCTTTGAAATTTCTTGAGCACTTAATGTTTGGACATTTGTCAGGAGGGAAATAAGAAGCTAATCTCAGGAAGCTGAAGCAGGAGGTTAATCTTGCTCTTTGTTTTCCTAGTTCAGCAGCTAGAATGATCCATCTCATTTGAAAGCATGATTTCATGTTAGAGGGCGTTGAGATGAGAAAAGGAAGAAAGGTAGTGGCTACATGCATCTAGCTATGCGTGACCTGGCTATTCTTAGGAGGACTACAGGGGAAGCGCTGGTGTTGTAGATGTATGTGGTTGATATTTTGGGGAAATTGGAGAGTAATTGAGGAACAATACCAAGACAGATGAAGGAAGAGCAGCACAAGAATGGGATTGAGAAATGATATTGATAGGGCAGCTGGAGGGGTTGGAAGTTGGAAAATCTTAGAAGCAGGTGGAAAGATTATAATAGTTGCAGAGAGGGTGTTATGGAAGTAGCAAGTGTCCTCTCCCAAGGTGGAGGGGTATGGTCTATCTCACATAAAGAGATAGTAACCAATTGAGAAAAGAAGACCTATTTGTGTACAGCACCATGAATTCCCAGTGTTTAAAAAGAAAGGAGCGTGGCAGTGGAATCCACAGGTGTGTTCTTTTTCAGAAGAGGAACTCAAAACAATACTGTTGCTGATTGAGTGAACTCTGTGTGACTTAGCAATCCATTCCCCCCTTGGTTTTTCTTTCTTGGTAAGCCATATGGCAAACCCAAGGCTGGATAAAGAGGCTACCAGTTATCATCATTGGTCCTGACAAACAGCATCCTCACCCTGTGAGATTGATTAATAAACACATGACTCAAAAAAGATTCACTCAGAGGTGAATTTGGCCCTTGAGGCCATGCCATGCTCTGATTTAATAGCTCTGGTGTTCTGGGGTCAGGCGGGTGTAAGGAGACAATTTGGTCCTTTGCCGTTTGTAACATCTATTTTGAGACTTTCTCTGGCACAGCTGCACAATTAGTGTTCAACAAAGCAATGCTAATTATTTACAGATGCATCAGTCACAAAAGCTCCTGACATTCAAATTCAGAGTTTCTGGAGCAAATGAAGGTGGTAGTGACAGTAGTTAACCCCATGTGACATCATTCAAACTAGTAAGTTGAATTTTATGTCAATGCCTGCAGAGCTGCCTCCTTAGTTACAGAATCTCAGGACAAGGTACCCAAGCCATTCTATGGTTTTGGAGTGTCAGTGGTCCTGATGCTCTTTTCAGGCAGTGAAAAGACTAAGAGTGGAGAATCTACTGCGAACATATAAGTTTTCTTTCTTTTTTGTGCTCTGTCGTAAACTGGAAGGAAAAGTGAAACTTCTGAAATTCATCATGAAGGTGCTTGACACAAGTCCTTTCAGACTGACTGAAGAGTTGGATGATTTTGTAGCCTGAGATCTTAAAGTTTGGTGTGGAAAAATATCTGAGTTTTCATGTTGGTGGTTTAAAAGTATGCACTGACATTTAGGATATCTTGGTTCTGTCCTTCTACTTATCTGAGCTAAGTAATTGGCTGACAAATATATAAGTTCTTTCTGCATGAGGCTGGCAGAATTGGTATAAAGCAGTGGACTAAAGTCCCTACAAAAGTGCATTATTGCTCTACACTATAATAAAATCCTCAAGCAGCGAGTGTAGAACAAATTTTTAAAAGGCCATGGTCTTTATTTCTTACTCATGCTTTGCTTGAAGACACTGGAAATAAGTGGGCTACGGAGAATCAAGCCCATTATTACTGAATTCAGGACAGGATTTCTAGACATGTAAATGCAAGGTTCCCACTAAACAGACCCATGGTGTCCTAGATTTTCTTTCTAAAAATCCATTTGTTTTCGATGATTTTTATTCTGTCAGTCCACACGGTTCTTGCTCTTTCTGTTGCTTTCAGTGGAACGGACTCTTTGTGGGCTACTGAAATGACTGGACTGAACTGAAATGACTGGAAATTCATACCCTCCTTTTAGCCTCTGGGTGGGGGCTGACTGTCATTCCAAGCATTCCCTGTCTGTCCTCCTTGCCTGGGGGAATCAGCCCTGGGGCCAAGGGAAAAAAAAAGCCTCAGCAAGGCCAGCCCTGGCTTGCCTGCTGAGTCTGCTAGCCATCTTGTCAGTATTGCAAATGGTGCTGATGTTTGGTGCGAAGCAGACACCTGCCTGTGAGGAACTGGGCTGAGACCACCAATTTTTTTTAGGTAGGTCAGCAAACAGCTGTCTGCTTTTGTAATTTGGTTCTCCTAATTTGGAAAGGGTTCTTATTCAGAGATGGAGCTGTTTGCCTGCTGACAAGCTCACATGTATTATGTTGTGCATAATGTGCATGATTAACGCTTGTTTATTGGAGCAATTGTGCTGTGGCGGAGCAATGGCTGCTTTTTTTGTGTGGCAGGGGTCAAGTGGCAGCAAGCTCCTCTCCCTTTGCGAGAGGCACTATAGCACGCAGGGAAAATCTTCTTGCATCTTGAGCAGCACAGTTCCTCCAGCCACGTGGCAAACTAAACGCTTTGTTGGAATCAGCTCTTCTGGTTGCCTACAGGTACCTGTTTTAGGTTTGCAGGTCAGTCTGCAGGTAGGGAACTAGGGTGGCTTTTATCGACCTGTTTTGCAGTCTTCTTCCTCGTAGATGGTACAGCCTAACTGGCCCCCTGTAAAACCTTTTGGGCTAAACGTTCTGTAGCTACTTTCAAAATTTACCTTTGAACCTCAGGGAGACCCTGCAATAGCGTTTTGACTATTTTTATGAGCATTCTTCTTTGCCTTACACTGATTTTGCCTGTGGGTACTAATCATGTGAAATGACCACAGTTCTCTTGCCCTTATATAACAAAACTTTTGATACAACGAAACTCTAATCGCCATCCTGCAACTCACTATATGTTTCAGTCAAATATCTCACATGTTCATTTGCTAAAATTCTGGAGGGTTTTGTAGGTTGATTTCTGTTAATACAGAGCTGGTTTTACTGTAGTGCAGAACACAGTGCTGAGAATTTGCAACACAATTAAAAAAGAAAAAAAATATTCTGACACAAAATTACATTAAATTTTATTCTTACTCGATAAGGATTTGATTATCAGATTGTATTTTTTTCCTGTGTGAGAAATATTCAGATTCAACTAATAACGTCAACATCCACTTTTACATGGGTGCATGTGTTTTCCTTTTTGTCCTTTTCCTAATTTTATAGGACTTTTTAAAAATGGGGAGACTACTGGAAGAAATTGTAAAAAAAACCCAAAAAAGAAACATATTTTATCTCCTATTTACCCATAACAGGCATCTAACTACCCAAAACAAAAAAAAAATGAAATAAAAATGCCCTCCTCTGTTCCTGCCAGAAAATAATGTACCATATGAACCATTATTCCATGAAAACACTTATCCTCTATTCACTTGTTGTTGCATTGTTTTCTTTAGCACTCCACTCTTAATTTAAATTGACCTACCCACTAATAGAATTTAACTTATTTCACTCAGCCTGTAAGATACACCTGCAATTCTCCCTTGCATTTCCTCGGCAGGGTTGGAGAGCTTTCCACCTTTTTTCTGCCTTCCCCAGCTGTGCGTTCTCACCCTCCTCCACGGGAGGTTGCTGCCCTCTTTCAGCCCTGCTCCTCCCATTGTTTTTCCCTCCCAGCTCTCAGCTGGATCTGCCAAATGAGCTATTTAAACCCCTCCAACACTTGTGAGGAGGAAGATTTTGTTTTGTTTTGCTTGGGACTAGAACGTTTACCAGACTCAGTTTAGAAGTATGGTTGAACACTTGAGTCTGTGTGGCAGACAAAGTGACAACTGGGGATGTGGTGACGAGAGGAACTGGAAAGGAGTGGGTTTGGAAAGGAGGGACCTGGAGCACCTTGTTGCAGGAGGGGAGCCTGTGTCATAAGATTTCTTCCCACTGGTGCAAGCAAAGTGAGAACAAGTTACAAAAGGTGGTTTTTTGAGATCTGGGAAATATTACTGCAGAGGTGTCCTGGCTTGGTGGAAGAGTAGATAAGGGAAAAGGGAGTTTGGATCTAAGAGGGGAAAAAAAAAATGAGGGACTGGTAATGTGAGCATTAGCAGGGACATGATGATGATAATGATGGGGGAGCAGTTTAGAAAGTTGCTTCAAAGCAAAAATATTTGCTTTGAATTTTCCTGCCTGCTGAGTTAAAAGAAATAAAAGGTGGATTTTTTTGCAGAGTGGATTTTTTAGGTAGGAAAAGGGACCCATGGTTGCTGTTAGGAAAACCGTCTTCCAAATATCTCTTCAAGTCTGGAAAAATGAAACTTAAATCATGCCAGAGAGTATCCCCAAAAGGGCTTCTGACTACTCTGCCATGGGATCAGCTGTGGGACAATCACATCTTGTGTTAGACCTGGCCAAAAACTTTTTTTTTTTTTTTGGTCATGGAAAAAGAGATTCAGTAAACATGTCCAGCTGTTGAAGGCAAGCACACTGACAGTTCTGCTATGGCACTCTCTGAACAGGGCAACTCTCTCCATCTTTCCCTGCAGAGCTGTTTCCTTTGTAATTCGTTATCTGTTGGATGAAAGCTGGTAAGGTAGGGTGGTCTGTTCTTAATACCAGCAGTTACGAGGGTTCACCTGCCTTCTGGGATGTTGAAGTTCATATTCTTCCCCCACTGTTTATTCAGTTTGTTATGCGGGCTGGGAAAGGATGGTTTAATCTGAATTCTGATTCTTACTCAGGCAGATGTCAGCTGTGAATGTGGTACTTTCTTGTTTCTTTAGTGTGTTCCAGCCGGGAAGACATGCTCCTCTGAAAACCCTTCTGCATCCTGCCATTGTCTTAGTTTCTTACAGGAGGTGTGTGATCCAGGTTTGGGTCGTACTGCAGGCCCCAGTGCTTGGTGATCCCCACTTTGTGGCTCACTGGTTTATGTGCCTCGGTTGGCTGCAGCTGCAGCAATGATGCAAGAGAAGAGCTGCAGCAAGTGCTGGAAATCACACAGGAATTGTTGCTCCTGGAGGACAGGGACACCACCCAGTTTGCATGAAGGCTGCATATTTTGTATGTAATTTCTGAAAGAGGAACACACTGAATAAAATCAATGCATGTGAGTTCAGAATGTACTGGTGACCTGTCACAACACTCCTATCACTTTATGTTGTTCCAAATGCAGCTGAATGGTCTGGCTTTCGTGAGGAGTGAGAATGAAGCTCTGCTGTTCCTCAGCTGCACATTTTCATCGACCACAGGGGGTGGGAAGGGCACACAAATCTTTCCATGGACCCACAACCCTTCCTTGCTTACAATGAGTTGCCTGAGCCAGCTGCATTCAGTGAGTGCCACAAAGCCTTTCAGCAGCTGCCCAATCACACCTGCATCAAAGGGGCCTGGTGGGAACACTCACCTTTTAAAAAAGATGGAAACACACATCTCAGACACTAAAAGCAGCTTAGCCCTTCCCCAAACCATAGAAAATATTCCCTGGGTGAATTGAGGACAATTTTCCCGTGCCTGTTTTTCAAGGTACAGCCTACCGTACTGTCAGGATTTCCAATGCACAGCTTGCAAGTGTGCACACAGCTGCTGCTGCACTGCTTGCTGAAGGTTTAAACCTGCAACTTTGCCTCTGTGCTGAGGAGTTCACAGCCCAACTGCTTCCATGTTGTCTGCATCTTTTAGGACCCCAGGTTTTTATTTTTGTTTTTCTCTGCCAGCTTCCATGGTTTCTCTCTATATTAGGCAGTACTGCCTTGTGTCTATTTATCACCTGTTATACAGAAAACTCACTGTTGCTGTTCTTTCATCCTTCCAGTCATTTTTAATTCCTAATGTCCAAGCTGTTATTCTTAAAATTATAGTCAGTCCCTTAGTAGTCCCCCTGTTGCTGAATTTGAAAGCTTTTGAAAAGTAACATCCCCCCGCCCCCGCTTTCTTTTCCGGTATGATATTTTCTTGATTCCCCCGGGGAATCCTTTTATGCTGATGTACAAGATATTTATTTACACATCCTATCCTACCTTGTACTTTTTGTAACATGCTTTTCTTATGATTCAGTCATTTTTTATTGTTTCATTTAATTTACCTGGTTCTCTCTTGAAATACTCTGTTCTGATCCCAGGGTGTTAGCCCTAAAGCTTACTGTAGCTTCTTTCCAAACTCCTTGTTTTAAGAAACAGTCCATAAAACTCACTATGTAAGACAGGAGAAATGGAGACAAGGGAGAACTCTTTTCAGTCTGTGTCACCAGCTTGCTTTTATATTTTCATAACTCTGGTCATTAAGCAGTATTTGGTAGAGACAAGAATGTGAAAATTTAAGGGTCACCATCTGAGTCTATTTGAAGGCTGGGTGAATCCCACACCACCTTCTAGGCCACTAGTAGATATTTAAGGTAAAGTGTACCTGAAACACAGAAGTTTTTATAGCAGACTGATCCCATCTCTTGTACATCCTCCAAACTTCTAGAAAAGACTAGGTTAAGGACTACCTCAGTCAGAATCTGGATCATTCTATCTAATATTCCAGGTGGACTTATGTCTTGGAATTTATGTAAAGAATCTTGGGAGCAGAATGGGAGCACTCCTGTGTCCAATCCTTTGTTACAGAGAACAAGACCTTCAAAATATAGCTTAAAATTGTGTAGTCCTTTTTTCTTGAGCCTCTGTAGGGTAACTCTCCATTCCCTTCATTTAGAGAGAGAAGCCTGGACCTTTTTCCATTCAGTGACAAAATGGTGATTATGGCGGTAGGAGAGATAGTCTGAGGCCTGTAGCACCAATGGCTCTGAATTAAAGATTTACCCAACATTTGGCTATTTTATGGTGGCTTAAAATTGCCAGTTTATTGTCAGATTAGTAGATGTGGGGCTCCATCATTAGATCTAGGAAGGACAGAGTGGGTTAGAAAATAATACTGAAATTAGTGTTTGGTGACAGGGTGATTTAGATTCCGTAAAATAATCACTGAAGAGCTGCAGACTATGTGCTGTATGTGTGTGGAGGAAATACGTTTGCCAGATCAGCTATCTGGTTGATGATGGATAGGTTGGAATAAGTAGCCAGAACCTGGACAGGGCTCAGATGGGGAAAGAAGGGCAATACAACATACTGCAGCTGAATTAGTTGCATGTCAGGGAGGAACTGGAACCCCACACAGTGTTCCCATCTTAATTTCATTCTCCAAATTTGGACATTTGTGTCCACATTTTGCTTAAAAATACATGTGCTTGCAACAAGAAATATCTGTTTTGTTTCACTTTTGTATTCACACTTCAGGACTAGTTCAGATAAATAGGTTTGTTTTTGGAATTTCTGTCCACAATAATATTTTCCCCCAGCATTTGGCAACTGCAGATGGCATTTTAGGTCGCTCTTCTAACATAGGGATCTTGTGCCTTCACTGGTTCTTTGTACAGGACACTAGACATATAATTGCATGAATTCCTTTGTGCATTATTCATTATTTTCAGTCACACGAACGTCTAATTTCATCCGTAAGCTACCATGTGACTCAAAATAAGAGTCAATTAATTGCTATTTTTACCATAGCCGAAGTTCACTCTATTACTGAATGATCTGTAAACAAAATAATTTTGCAGTCGAAATGATTACAGGATGTTTCAAATTGTTCTTTATATAATATTGGTTATACAAGTTAAAAAATAGAGTAGAAAAGGAGCTTAATGTTCTTAGTTCAAATTTAATTTAAAATTAAATTTAAATTTAAAATAACCTGTAAAAACAGCTGCTATTGCATTACTATATGCTCCCTGAAGTCTGGAATGTGAACTTTCACCAGATTTTACGTCAATGCATTCTAATTGGGATAAAACTACATTGGGTAGACACTGTCTGATACCAAGAGAGTCTAACAGATCTGAAAACTGGCTTTCCACCCTTTTTTTACTTCTCCGACTCACCAAGAACACCTCAGGTTTTCTCAACAGGCTGTGGATAAGATTTATGCTTGCAAAATATCAGGTAGCTTTTGTAAAGTCTTTGCAAACCATGATTAAGCCAAAACCCCCCAGAATATAAATAATAAAATGACATCTTGAGCACAAAAATAATTTAAGTTGCTGTATACCTGAGTACTTTAATTAAAAAAAAAAAGGGTGAACACCCACATCAACGTCTAAAAGGTCTTCAGTGATGCTGGTGTCTTGCGCCCCTGAATAGGCATGTCTAATACTAGGAGCCCTAAAGTCTTTTGGGCCTTCTAAAATTTAATTTTTTTTGTTTGTTTTTTTCCCCATGTGCTGAACATCGTATAGGCTTATATTTTGGATCTCACTGTGCTCCTGAGCCCTCTTGGGATCTGCAAACCCATGGCCTAGTACCCAGCCCGAGTGCTAGAGCTCATAGAGGTTTCCCAGGGCACAGGCAACAACACCCACATACTGAGTTCCACATCAAGCTGCCAGCAGTTGGCTTTGAAAAATAGCAAAAGAGAAGCTGTGGCTCTTCCTTTAGCCAGAGGTGATCAGTTTGCAGAGTGCTCAGGCAGATTGGAGAGGACCTAGGTTCAATGGCTTCTTTTTTTATCTGCTGATATGAGGACTTACACTTCTAATCAGTCCTGTCTGTTTCTGCTCTGCCTGATTCTGCTTAGCTCACTGATGGATAAAAAGGTTGAGGTGCTTCTCTACAAGTCTTCATTGCGATGAAGTCTCCGTGCTCTGTGGAGGCTCCTGGCTGTGAACTCTATGAGGAACATTAACTGGTTTGTGAATATAACACTTCATCTCCAGTGTGGGGTATATTTAGTACAAGCTGATATTTTCAGCTTGTCCTGGCAGTTCTCTGCTCATGGAGCAGTCTGTTTGAATGGTTTGAATTGAGGTAGCAAAGACTATGTGCAGTAACATTTTCATTTTGATTGGGACTATGTCTGTCTTGAGCTGAATCTCCCCCTCATCGCCATTGACAACAGTTGCTTTGCATCACAGAATGCTCCCACAGTGCTCAATCTGGTTTCTTTTGCAAGAAATGAAATCAGGAACTTGGTCCAGGAGGATGCATGGTGTGCTCCTCAGACCAGGCTGGGATGCTGTGATGTAAGCCCACAAAATGCACATTCTGCAGTGACTGGGTTCCCGGCATTAACTCTTCTAGACTATGGACTGGTTTGTGTTGGGTTGAAATACTTCCTAGTACAGACATAGCCAAATGAGACCTTGTTATCATGTAGAATGCTATAGACCTTGCACAGGAATGGGAGAAATTCAGGTGCTTTGAAGATGGACCTTGCAGAATCAGGAGTCAAAACACTTCAATCTTTTTTAGCTGCAGACCTAAATACATGTCCATTGGCACCTACCCATATAATTCCGCTGCTCAGTTTACCAAATTGAAACATTTGTGATAAGCACGTGAAAGAGAGATTTACAGTCTACATTAAAATCTTTCATCAGGAAGAACATGCTCATTAGTGCAATATTCACTTTAATCTCATCTTTTTCTTCTGCTGCTGCACACTGCTCTTGTATCAACACTGATTAGCAGTTAGAAACCTGGCCTGCTTTTTTCTTACTTGAGCATCCTGCGTGGGGGGGTTGGACCTTAACTGTTGGTAGGCCGGCAGTGAGGCTCTCTCTGTATTATGTTAATGTTGTCACTCACAATGTTTTCATTATGAGCTTCATTGTTTAGTGTTAATTTGATGGCTATTACAAATTATATCAGGATGAATTGTAGCACAAAGGATTGCAGACTTGATTTGATTTCCTTTCCCAGAGAGGGTGCAAAATTGTTCCCAGTTCTGTTCTTTTTAATGTAGGTTTTCAGATACTACTTCCCAGATAATTTGTATCTAAACAGAACTCTGATCAAAACAAAAGAAAAAGAAATGTTTTTTTCATTGGCTGTTTATCCTTAGTCTTCCAAGTTCTTTGTTCCTAGAGGTCCGGTGAAAATACATGGGAGATCTTGGGAAGCCACTTGCCAACCCTTTTTTAATGGAGCTGCTGATTTTCTCTGTGTGTGTGCTTGTGTGTATGTCAAAAAGGAGATAAATTTTTTTAAGAAGCACTTAGTTTTTTAGGTGGCTGAACCACAGAGGTCATCAGTTCTCAAGCATTCTACTATCCTTGGTAGCAAAAGAAATGATTTGGTGCTGTAAATCTAAAGATCCAGGTTTAAGTCTGCAGATAGTCAGTGCAGATTTCCATCTTTTAGAGCTGATATTCAATGGGCACTTGTGAAAACTGTTAAACCACAAGTTAGTCAGTTGCAGAGTGCTTACTCGTCCATGAACATGAACATGATAAAAGAAAATAAAATGGGATCTGAGAAGGACTACCGCATGTTTTTACAAAACAGTGGGGAATGTGGAGTCAAAAGCCCCCAGTTTCAAAGCTGTCATGGAAGGGTATGACTCTTTTATGACCCATTTTCAGTACAATCTAAGATTCGTCCTCTAACCAAATTCTACTCCACTCACCTAGCAACTTAGAAACTATTTTAAAAAATAAAAAAGGCTTTAGATTTTTCAATTATTTCAGTCATTAGATGCATTCTTTTGTCTTCCTTGGCCCCTTCATTTTTTAAGGAGATATTTCTATTCTTACAATTGAACTCCTTTAAAGCAAAATGCGGATATAAATAGTTGTGAGTAATATTCCTCATTAGCTGAATACCATCTTTCGCAGCTGTTGATTTGGGACATAGTAAGAGATTAAATGAATTCCATCTGCATTGGGACAAGCTACAGCACTTACATAGAAATATCTTAGGTTTGACTGTTTCTTCTGAGTGAAAGCACTTGGGTATATGCCAAGCAAGATCTCCTAATGTACCACTCTGGCTGTGCCCCCCAAAGCTTTCTGTAAGTCACCAAGCTGCAGCGTATTTCTTTGCATGCAAAACCTTTTTCTTACATGGCTTTCAAAAACTTAATGTAAAAATATATATAGAATCAACTGGCAGCTGACTTGCTACTGCACATGCCACATTTGTGATTGTAGTCGAATGCAGCGCTCCAGGAAAGAAAACCCACTCATAATTTTGGCTACTGCTGGGCATGGCTCAGGCCATCACTCAGACTTTGCTGTGCAGCTCTGTCAGGCACATCAGTCCTGGTTTGCAGCACTTCTGGTCTCCTACCCCTGAGGCAGTGGGGAGCCAACGCTGCGGTTTGCAGATGGGTTGAGATAGGTACATGGAAAGCAGGGGAATATCACCAAGTTTCTGCTAACACTTTGCTGCCTGAAACCTTGCTTTTTTCCCCCCTTTCTTTCTTCCTGTTTTTTTTTGTTTTCTTTTTTTCTTTTCTTCTTTACCACTACAAGGCAGAGGAGAAGCCCTTAATTATATTAACAATTGTATTTTAATCAATTACAATCTGACCTGTAGTAAATTGGCTTTGCAGAGTGTTCAGTCTTAAATTATTCCAATCTACTAGGTACACTGGAATAAATCACATAAAAATGAACTCTGTAGTGATTACCATATTTTTACAACTAATAACACCAAATATATCAACAGGGAATCTCTTCTGAATAAATATCAAAGTGTTTGCCATATAATACTGAAATTCAGAGCAATAGGTTTGCAGAGAAAATATTATTTAATGGTTAGAGATAAAAAATCTCACAAAAGGAAAAACAGATGTTATGCATAGACTTTCTGTATTTAAGTAATTAAGGAGAAGTGCAGAGCTGGGCTTTACTTGATCATTAAAGTTTTCAGTTTGTTGCTTATCTGGGTGTTAACAATACTGTTTTGTATCTCTGTGAATGTCCCTGCTGACATAGTGTGCCCACTAGCAAAAACTGGGCCAAGCAAAACCAACTCACTAAGTAAAACCAGTTGAATTAAAACTTCAATGCAACCTTTCTAAAAATTATGCACCTACATTAAGGCACATGTGCAATGAGAGAATAATGGAGAATAATGTGTTTTGGTGTAAGCACAGTTAATTGCCTTGGATCAGTGTCATATTCATACTTGAAAGTATGAACTCTTTGGTTGGATATGTAAATAATTTAATTGTAGAAAAGGTAATTATGCTTCCTAATCTTTCCCTCTAATTCTACAGAAAATCTTACTGAAGTTTTGTGTCATATAAAGCAAGAGCTGCCATCAAAACAGAGAGAATGGTCATTCTGCTCTTTAATACCAACTATTTTTTGTCAGGGTTGTAGTGATTATAGGCTTATCTTTGACACAAATTTCCCTCCTCCCATATATAAATATTTATTAATTCCACTAGAAAACTACTCTGTTTTAATTCCAAGGAGAATTTTGTGATCAGATGAGAGTCTTTTTCTAGGATTCTTTATACAAGCAATATTTTTGATATGTGGTTTGTTATTTTCATAATCCATCATCACCCAAGTCTGTAAATGATTAGCCAAATCATCATGGATGGCCTAATCTGAGTGTGTTCCTCTGTTAGAGCTCTACCTGTGCTATTGGTACTTTTCCTTCAGTAATTTTCTGTGTGAATACTTTTCTCTATCTCCAGGAGCTTGGTGGGTTATTTTCATTTATATATGGTGGAGGGAGTTATGGGAAGGCAGTGGGCAAGTGACATCAGCAATGATCCAGTGAGCTTGCTGGAGGCTTTTTCGGTTTTGATAAGCCTGTGCACAAGGTTTAAAGGTGCTGGTCATGTTATAAATGAGATGTTTGAGATCTTTGGTTGCAGAGACAAAGAACTTGGAATGAGCTGCTGCAGGACAATGATGTAGAGCTTGAGTGTAGACAGTGTGTTAGTGACTGATTGCAAAGTGGGGCTTTTTCTAGACCTTTTTTGGTTTGCATATCTCTTTGTAACCCCATGTAGAGCTCAGGACACACCAAAAACCAGTGAAAAACTGCTGATACCTTTTGTTGACAAACATGCTCAGTCTTCATTCTTTAATACACAGATAAATGGTTAGACCTTATTTTGTGACTTTCTGGCTTTAAAATATGTGGCCTTGTGTGTTAGAAATGAATCTATCCTCAGTCTGTATGATCTGATACGAGATTTATCAGGGTTATCAGATTTAGTGACTGATTTTTTTACTGGCTCACAGTCTTGAATAGAACTTGATGGTTATAGATATAATAAGGCAAAACCTTATTTTGCAATTTATTATCTGAATTTCTCCTTATGCACTCAAGAAAGTGAAGCTCAAATAAACACATCTGGGCAAGAGCTTTGGATTTATTGGTTCCTTCTAACATACCACACTTCGTGTTTGTGGAAATACTGGAGTCACCAAGGAGAAAATAGAAGTGCTGCACACCAGCTTCCCTTTCTAATGAAGAACTGGGAGAAGGGTTGCACTTATGGATACAAACAGAGGTGCATGTGAAAGCCTCTCAGTTAGTTTTTGATAATGAACCTTTCTCCCCTTCTTCAGTGACATCCCTGAAAATGGAAGTGCAGCATGATAGCCCAAAACCAGTAGTGCCATACCATGTCAAAAAATTGTTCTTTTCTTTTAAAGAAGGCAGGACATGCTGCAATTCTGTGCGTGCTGTCCATCCAAGTGCATCCTTGCTGGCACCTGTGTCCTCATGAAACAGTCTGACTGACTTGTGAGCAGGCACACAGCCAGTCTAACAGATGGAGCTCAGTGAAGTCAGCCAAGAGACCATGCACTAGCTGCACATAGAGTGTGCTAGCTAACGGCAGGATTCCCAGACAGAAACATCCAAATGTCTCCTGGTAATCTTACACTGACATACTGGGACAAGACAAAGATCAAAAAAATGGCTTTAGCAAGGGAAGTAGAAAGAGGAAGATGCACAGAAAACAGTGGTTTCTGTGTGGATAACACCAGCATTGTAGCTGTGGTGTGTGAATTTACGTTTTAAAAAGTGAGTTGTCTCTGTCTTCCAACACCGCTGTCAGAGTTGGGCAGGCAGGGGAGTGGCCAGCTCTTTTCAGAGGAGATTCAAGGTCACAGGGTATGTTTGTGATATGTTAATGAAAAGAGCCTGATTCCCAGACTGTCTTCTGCCTAGGATACAAGACCAGTAAAAGAAGACCAATCTCTTAGCACTCCCACTTTACTAAATTGTTGTTTATTTAATGTTGTTGGTAATGAGGGCAGACTTGTGTTTGTAACAACGATTAACCCATGTGATAACCAAACAGTGGTAGAAACCAGCTGAACTATCACGTAAGGAGTTGAAAATGAGGAACTAGATAAACTGCCACCATAAAGGGAGATTAAATATGCAATCTATGTAAAGGTTGGCTAGTAACTTGTCAGAGTCCCTTGGTGCATGCTGCAATAGCAGCATCTTGTCATTTGCAGAGCAATGTAATGATGGCGTGAATAGCAGGGTTATTTGGCATTTGGGATGCTACACAAATACAATAAAAAATAGTCAGCCTTTCTTCTTTGACTTGCTCTTGAGGGGTTTAGAATTGACACAGTCTCCCTGATGCAAAAAGGATTTCAGTGGAGCAGGGTCTGGCCATTGTGTTTTTGGAAATTCTTGTACTGTTTTGATTTGCAAGAGTCAGAAGAAAATGGCAGATTGAGTTGTGTTTGACAGACAGCACAGTCAGAACTATGAAGCTTCAGAGTCACCATGGTTTCGCCTGCATCATGCACTGGAGAGTGGGCAGAAAACTGTCTAAATAGTACCAGTACTTCACCAGGCAGATGGTCAGGCAAAGGCCAAAGCCCTCTGTCCCTCACTGCCCTGCCTCTTCCAGTTCCCAGATACAAGTTGAACTGGCACAGGGGTTGCTATAATTTGCTGCTGGTATAGACCAGCAACAAATTACTCCCCTGAGGAGCAAGCAGGAATAGGGAAGAGCATCTCTGAGGCATAAGACCTCCAGCATGATTCCTCACGCACCACCCATCTCTCAGGGCTATGCCCAGAGGCCCAAGCTACCCTGTGGAGGATACTTTTGAAGCCACCAGAGAGAAGAGAACCTTTCTCCCACCTCCCGAATTTCCCTCTACCCTTCTGAAGTGTAATCAGTGTAGATAGATGTCAACTTGATTACACTTGAAAAAACAAACTATATTGGTACGTGTCTTGGACCTCAGCGTAGGAGAGACAAACTCGCTTGCTGGCAGGCTTGGAACAATACCTTTAGCTAAGGAAAGCTTCTACATGGTTGTCTCTTTTTGCATTTTTACCTTTTCAAGAACTTTGGATGCAAAAGCCCACCTTCCAAAAATGCCTTATGTGCAAGTACTGGTAAAGCAAGATATTACTCGGTGTGAATACCAGAGCCATGATTGAATCCTAGAGGGAATATATTCAAATAGGCAGCCAAAATTAAAACCCTGATGGTGAGCCCCTTACTCCCACTGTGAACTTCTGTTTGCATTACAAATATTGCATCTTTAACTGTCTGGAAGAAACTTTCATTTGTATTTGAACATAGCCATAATTAAGGATAGACCAGTGCTTTTTCCCTCATGTTAAAAGAGATTTATATGGTAAATCACCAAGGTCAGGGATTCCCATATCTCAGAATCATTGATACATTTATGATCACAGTTTCCCTGTTAGAATGGGATATGCAGTAATTTCCCACTGAAGAAGAGGGAACTGGCAATAAGGTTCATCTCATCAAATGTAGATGCTTGCAATGTAGGTCTCCAAATCTTAGTTAAGCATCCTTTGCTGTTAAGGATCAGTGGAGAAGAAAAGCATTTAAAAGCATTATTTTGTCTTTAGATATTTGTAAAAGATTAGGCGTTTGTATAAGATAAGACTCTTTCTTAAAATGCTATTGATTGCTCAAAGATTTCAGTGTGAGCAGCTCAGATGTTTGCATTGCAATTAAACAGCCATCCTACTCAGGGAGACTAAAGATTGTAGAAGCATTTAGGTGTTTACATCTGAAATGTGGATATTCAGAATGCTTTTTTAGTTGCCACTTCTCCTTGGAGATACCAAGATTTCCCAAGGACCAAATCTGCAGATTTGCTGAAGGCAAGCTTGCCTGTCTGTGAGGCACCTTGACTCCCAGTGACATCCACTGCCCTAGGCTTCCCCTGTTCAAATGAGGGAAAAAAGCAAAAAACATCAGTCAGGACAGAGTGTAGCTCTGAAGTATTACACAGTATAAGCAAAGACACAAAAAATTGATGAAAATCCAGAGATAGAGTTATTGTTAGATTTTTAAATAATTTAATAATTTAAATAAATAATTTAAATTTTTGGATTGACTGGAAATTCCTCAAAAGTAGAATTTTGGGGTGATAATTTGTTATGGCTCATTTTATTGAAATACGTGCTTTCCCCATGTAAGGGAAAAAGAAAAATGCTTTTATTTATATAGGACACTGAATATACTGTATCATAGCTAAAACGGCATTTGATGCAAGCCCACACATATCTGCGTATGTACATATATGTATAAAAAGTGCAAGTACTTCCAAATGCTAAGTATATTACAAATGATAAGAAGAGAAGGACAGTACTACATTGACTATGACCAAAAACTCCAATTAATCCCTGGTAAATGCGGAAGCCTGGGAAGGCAGGTTCAACAGGTCTTACCACTGTCAGTAACTTGTGGAAGGTAGCAAGCATGGAAAACATGTCATGATCTGGTGACCATGTGGCTATTCCAGCCTCCATGTCCATTTTAAAAGATCTATAGCTTCCTAATGCCTTTGCTGGCTTATTGTTAAAAATTGTGAGAGGCATATGGTAGAACTCAGACTCTAAGAAGGAATTTGATGCATAATTCCTGCTAGAATTTATTATCTCTCTTAGACACGGAGCAGAGATTGTCTGAGCTGTAAGATTTCTTATTTATGCTTCAGCAGCAATATAGCTTCTCCTCTCCATCAGTCTGCTTGAGAGAACTAGAGAGTTCTTACTGATGTCTGTATTCTTCTTTGGGCCAGAGTAGTTTGGTGGGAAAGTGACTATAAATCTCCTTTTACCCACTTTTCCTTTGGGATGTCCAAAGTAACCTGAATAGACATGCAATCAGTCAGAACTTTTTGTTTTTTCCAATAAATCAAACTCTGTTCAAGACACACTGCTGCTGTGGGTGACAGCTGGTCTCCTCTGATCATGGTAAACAAAACAGGGAAATGACCACTTGGTGCATGGAAATATTTGGAGGCAAAAGACATTATCAAAGCTATTTTTTGCACAGTATAATATTTGAGACCCTGCTATTTTTCCATGATAAATGTATGCAAAGAAACTCAAAAAGCAAAACAAAGCACTTTCCACTTCTGCAGTGCTGGAACCAAAACTAAGAACCTCAGCACGTATAAGGAATTTGATTTCTTTTCATAGATAAAAATTTTGGGCACTGTAAAATACAAAAATATTCCAGAATTTATTCTGAAAGTAAGATCCTTTCCTGGAACTTCAAGGAACTAAGTGAATAGTTTACAGTTAGGAGAAATAGAAATAGCTAGGAAGCAGAGGGTACTTGGAGGATGGCTAAATGCTGATCTTCCCTAAAAGAAGCTGCTTATCTGTCACCTGCTCAGTAGCATCTTCTAGAATAGCTCTGCTGGATTCTGAGTGGTCCACCCCTGTCCCCAGTTAAAAAAAAAGTTGTTCTGAGAAACTGGAGGCCTTTGACAGGGAGGGGAACCCCTGCCTAGATCTGAAAATTCAAGTCAGAAACTTTGTTTTCCCATCTTTTTCTCTGGATACCAGTGTTTCAGGTTTTGTAAGAACACGGGCTAGTGGCTCCTCGGGACCAAATTCCTACAGGGCTGGCAGGTGGGTGGTTGGTCCACAAAAGCTTTCTGCCCCAATTTGTCATTTCCAGCATTTTCCTGCACCCTTTAGTTGACATGACTGATCAGCACAGAAGATTAAAGGTTTCAAAGAGTTGTTATGAGCATGTGACAGAAGATATCATCACTACTGATGTCCTAGAATAATCTCAATGTTTTTAAAACTGTATATTATTAATACAGACTAGGGGATGAATGGATTCAGAGCATGCCTACTGAGAAGGTCTTGAATATGCTGACGGATGAGAGCCTGGGCATGAGCTGGCAACGTGCACTGGCAGCCCAGAAATCCAATTGTATCCTGGGCTGTGTACAAAGCAGCATGGCCAGCAGGGAGAGGGAGGGGATTCTGCCCCGCTATGCTGCTCTGGTGAGACCCCAGCTGCATCCAACTGCATCCAACTCTGGGGTCCTCAGCACAGGAAGGACATTGACATGTTGGAGTGAGACCAGAGGAGGGCCACTGAGAGGATTGGAGGGATGAAACACCTCTCCTCTGAGGAAAGGCTGAGAGAATTGGGTTTGTTCAGCCCAGAAAAGAGAAGGCTTCAGGGTGACCAAATTGTGGCCTTCCAGTACCTGAAGGGAGCCTACAAGAAAGGCAGAGAGGGGCTTTTTACAAGGACATGCAGTGACAGGATGGGGGGGAAATGCTTCAAACTGAAAGCTAGTAGGTTTATATTAGGTATTAGGAGGAAGTTCTTTGCTGTGAGGGTGGTGAGGCACTGGAACTTGCTCAGAGAAGTTATGGATGAACACATGGAGGTGTTCAATGCCAGGCTACATGGAGCTCTGAGCAACCTGGTTTAGTGAAATGTGTCCCTGCCTGTGACAGGGAGTGTGGAACTACATGATCTTAAAGGTTCCTTCCAACTCATTCTATGATTCTACGATTCTATGATTCCATGATTCCATTATTTTCCCATTGCATTGTGGCCTTGATAGACTTTTTTTCTGAAGCAAGTAGAAAGAAGTGCTTCGGGCTTTTCATAAGAGAGTACAAAACAGAGGGTCTGAATTCTGCCACTCTCAGTTATCACAAACACCACCCAGCCTGCAAATAATTCTACATATTTTTGTAAAAGTACTGTTTTATTAGCATTTAAAAGTACATTTTGATTAGAGTGAAATGCAAACTGAAAAAGATAAACATCACTTTCCTTGAGGTTAAATACAATAAGATTCTCCTTCTGCCACCTTTCCTCCATCTCCACTTTTATTTTTCATTTCACCTAATTTCTGCTTTTGAAGTCACTCTCCTTGTGTATGAGCAGTTCACTTGTAGGTTGTGTAAAGAGATTGCAGAAGTGGTTCCTCAGATATATCAAGGTGGAATAGCAGTACTGGTTTCCTGAAATAGGGAACAGTCTGAAAAATAGCAAAGAGATGGCTGAGGGAGAGGTGAACAAGGAAGACATGTCTGACAATGTATGGAGGGTCTGCAAGGCTAATGAAGGAGGACTGAGAGTTCTGCTGAAGAATGGCAGTAGAGGGATGTTATTGTGCTGTGGCTGAACAGGATTCTCTCTTTGCCACAGGAAGCACTTGTGTACATGGGCTGGCACCACCACCTTTCTAGATCACATCCCTCTGGACTGCAGTACAAGCCCCCAGCCCTGTGAGGCAGTGTCCTCTCCTACACAGAGAACAAGATGAAATTGAGCCTCTTGCCTTTCCTTCTCCAACTCACAGGAAAAAAGATGAATCAGAAACAGAACCAAACCCACCAAGTTCTAAAACTGGTTGTTTGCCTGTGTGATAGTCCTTATCCTTCTTTTCTTTCTCCCTGTGAATCTGCTTTGCCAGGCCAAGAGCATCTTTAATGAGACAGTTCATGGACAACACTTGCGAGGGTGGGTGCTTCCTGACCTATATGGCATGAAATGAGATCTTCTCACCTGTTCCTTGGGCTGTCTGGGTGAAACAGGAATACTTCTGAGGCCAGAGGGGAGGGTGTTGTTAACCTAACCATAGACACGAAGAAGGATGAGAACCTATGGAAAAAGAGGATTAATTGTATCTTAAAGTGGATTGTAACAAGAAGGGGACAAGAATTCAACTCCATTACGTGGATGGCCGAAGTGTCATGCAGTAGTCAGACAGCCAGAGAAGTCAGACATATTTCCTACCTGGCCACAGCCTGAAAATGAGAAGGGTGTCATGGGACAAGAAGGGTGAGTGGGAAGAGTTCAAATGTTTGCTGCCAGCTGAGTTTCTTCTATTTGCTGGCACCTGGCAGACATCTGGCAGCCAAGCAGCTCTCAAAAAGAAGTCCTGTTAGCTTTTCTTATGAAGTATTTTCACTTTTAAGGCACTGTGCATGATAAAGTGTGAGAGATTATGTGTGAAGCCATCTGCAAGGTTTTTAATTTTGTTAATTTATATGATGGATCTTGGTTGCTCTTTAAGAATTTTATTTGTTACAGTTCTTATTGAATGCACAGTTGGGATAGAAGCAAGGAGTCACTTACTTGTATATTCATTTACAACTCCAAATTAAAGATGAAATTGTCATAGGAAGGCTGAAAAAAAATTTCATATTTCCATTAAAAAAATTGGTAGAAATCTCTTTATCTAGAATTTTTCTATATAAAATCTGTAAAGTAGCTGCAGCAAAAGAGTAAATAAAAGTCCCTTTAATAGCTGGAGTTCTAGACATTTAAATTACATAACAATATCCACGTGTGAAAAGCTGTATTTGTATATGCTCACATTACTGAAACCTTTGTTAGAATCCAAGTGCTGCTGCTGTGCATAAAGTAGTCTGTGAGGTACCCCATATGTTGCCAAAGTAGCATGAACGTGTGCACTGATGTTGATCCAGAGGAAGCCTAGGGGTTCTTCCTTTCCCTCTTGTACGCTGATTATTTCTGCCAGGCCCAGAGTCATCTGTGTGAGCGCGCGGGGGCCACGGCTTGGTGACAGGATGTACATGCAAACAGATAGCTTCCATGATGCTCAGAAGTCTTTTTTTCCTGAAGGTGCTGTGCAGCAACATCTTTGAGTTGTAGGAGAAGACAAGCATGGGGCAGATGGGAAGGACCCAGACCCATTGCTCTAGGGCTGGGGTTGGTTGGTGCACAGCGCCCCGTTAAATCGAGGCCCAGAAACACTCCTTCTCCAGCCCTGGATGTAAAGACGTCAAAAATAAACTGTGTAAATATGCCAGAAAGAATGATACCTTCATGTTTTTATGCTAAAAATGGATAAGGGAATTGTCAGGACTCTTGTGAGCAAAAATTATAATGTATGACATTAAATATTGACTCAAAATATCTGTTTTGCCACCCCTTTCTGTTATTTCAGTATGCAGTTGCTTGAAGGTAAAGTATGATTTTTCTGTCCCCTCTGTAATAATATACATCAAAACAGAATTTTGTATGTCTTGTAAAAATCAGTCCACTTTCCCTATTCAAATGCAGATTAAATATATCAGATCTCGCAGCAATTATATTTCTGATCTTTTCATTGTTCATTGCCTATGTCATGTATAATTCAAACAGAAAGTTTTTTGGGAATGTTTTTCAGGCTGAAAACCTGATTGGAAATTTTTGAGATGCGAGATTTTTATTTTGAGTGTTTAGTAGCATGCTAAGTAATGACACTTGCATAGTCAAGTCCCTAAATTACTAAAAAGTGATGATGTAGTAGGGATAGTATTTATTGGTAGGATCAGTAAGATGCTGTATGTGTTAATAATTGACAGGAAGAAATATCTCCTGTCTTGCTCTGCAAATTGCTCAGTTAAGCCAACAGTGAATGAGTTTTCATGGTAGATATCCTGAGTAATGTGTTCAGCTGGGAAATGTGTGTCACAGTCCAGCAGATATGAGCAGAACTTTGCATATGGTAGATGCAGTTCTTTACCTGATACCTTGTTTACTGGACTGGGTGGTCATAGTAAGTGACTAGGACTTATTCAAAATAGCACATTTGACATGCACATGCTCATTATTCTAGTTAAAAACCAACACTGAATGCATTCCTGTGCATGATGATATCTTTGCATTCAAATGGTTCCTGCTACTCATTTGATTTTAAGGTAATAGTTATTGTTACACAGAGTTGTTTCTGTTGAAAAAACGCTCTTCTTTGGCTGTGATGATGTGTGCCAAGCAACCTTTAGATTTTACCTGAAATAAGATGTAAGGACTTGGAGCTGTGTGTGTGTTGTCTATGAGCACATGTGTACACATGCACACATGGGTGCTGGCATTGTGACACAATGCAAACACCACAGGCGCAGGCACAGACATAGAAAGAAAATTATTTTTCTCCTGCTTATTTTCTTGGCACTTGCAGCTTGGTTAGATGTGAGATAGATGAAACATTTGCATCTTCTATCTGCATAATGAGTTCCACACAAAATGATCGCAGCTAATGCAAAAGACAGGGTGGCATGTTTTCAGTTTTAATGGGGACACTCAGAAAACTTCCAATCTTTCTTGACATTTCTTATAGCAAAATAAATGTGGTCTAGGTTGGAGTGTCTATTATGAAAATAAGAGAAGAGCAAGTCAATTATATTTCAATGACTGAATAGCCAGGGGTCCTCATTAAAATGATCAGAAAGGCTGCAGTGTTGCTTTCCTGTATGTAGCCACTGATTAAGTTGTATAAGAATGACATGGCCTTTTTGGGAGAAAAGCAGAGTATGCCGTGGTCTCTGGCCAGCCAGCCAGAAACCGTTGACACTTACAAAAGTGAGATGCGCACTCCATCAAGAAAGGGAAGTTACTACTTATGGGGTCATGGACTCCTGATGTATTTAAAAATAGTTGTGGCTCTTTTATTGGACACAGTCAGAGAAAGCTTTGAATTTGCACTAGGCTGTATGAAAATGCCTGCGGTATGGTGGTGATATGGTATGTTTTCCTTTCCGCTGGCTTCGATGAAGAATACATAGCTTAACAGAATAGTACTATTATTGCAATCTCTCTGTATTCGAACCTTTAAGCAATATTTTAGTTATCCGTTCATTACTATTCATTTCTTAGAATTTAAATTCTTTTTATTTGCCAATTATTTTTTTGGTATAAAATGTTAGGAGAAAAAGGCTCAGTAATTTTTTCCCGGGAGAGACTGTATCCTGAAACAGTAAAAAGAATATTTGTTTAAACCTCCTGAGGGTTTGCAGTCTAAGGAAATACAGTATTGCCTAAGATCTGCTAATCCCAGATCAAATGGCTGTAGAATTAAAAAAATTTTCCCTCTCAAGTTACTTACCAGATCTTATATATTAATTTTTACATAATGCTTCTGCAATTATATTTTATACAATCTCACCTCTTTTAATAAGGTGGTTACAATAAAGATATATATAGTTTTCATAAGGATTTCTCTAAAGAGATGGGTCTTATTTTTTTTATTTTTATTTGGATAGGGATGTAGAATGCTAGCATTTTACATTTAAGAGTGATACAAAGCAAACCAAATATGTTAATTGAGCTATCATGGTTTAAGTTTCTTCCCCCTTTAAATTGTATCACTGACAGTTTTTAAATATGAATTGATAAATAAAATACAATATTTAATAGTATGCTGATACCTATTAGTACAGTGAGTAGTTTGAACCAATATTCATCTTCTACCAAGGTAGAAATACATCTCAGCATTTTCCACTTTTACTATCTGACTTGAGTAAATACTAATGTAAAAAAAATAAAACCAAATATAATCTCTGTTATTTTTAACTGCAAGTACTATCTAATCTAAGCTTGTATTCTAAGTCAAATCACATAATACAGTGCTCCACAATTAACAATAATGTTTCATTATAAATGAAGACAAATAGAGTTTTATATAAGTCTGCTCACATTTTGATGAAATAATTTTTAGTCTGAAGAAATCCAATAGCAGGAGACACTGTAAGCTAAATACATTAACATATCAGGTACTTGAGGCTAATTGGATTTACTAAAATTAGCTATTAATGCAGCTAAATAATGATGCTCTTCATTTGCAATTCAGGAGCTCAGCAAAGGACGAGGGAAACTGCAAGTGCTTGCAGTCAACAATAAAAGAATTGGTAATTTTGCCAATTATTATGTACCACAAGATGGCTATTTAAAAAGTTTTCAGTTTTTATTTACATACATGGCATCTAAACAGGAGAAAAAGTGTTTCTGCGTTATTTACTTACAAATGCATGAATGGCTTTAATTCTTTTCCATATAGTTTCTGCAATATTTTGAGTCTTTAAATTGTTTGTGGAATTCACTCAGTCATTATTTCTTGTTTAGTGGATGAAGAATCTCATTATATTAAAAAAAAATCCTGTTCATTTCTCTTTTTACCAGTTAGTAACATGTAATAAGGAGATATAATTTATATGTCCTATTTTTTTTGTAGCAGCAGTAAAATTCATAAATAGCAACCAATTAATGTCTACTTTTTGTAAGGAGAGACACAATTATTGATGTAGTACCCTGAGTATGAAGACAGCATTGTGCTTAATACTCGAGTTTGGTTCAAAACACCTAGATGTCTTTTCTCCCAACATTTTAGCAGCTGGTTTAGTACCTCTTTTCAGCAATATGTAATATTGAAATTACGTAGTGCAGGTACTTGGACTTATTTGTTGAATAGAACTGTCAAAAATTTTAAGCAGTGGAGAGTAAAGCTTGAGATTTCTTAGGGTGCTCTCTGGCTTTGTGCTTAGCATGCATGAACACATGAACAAATGAAAAATATTCTTCACAGTGATTGGGGAGATATTTTTAGGAACTTTGCCATCCTTCTCTAATTTAGTTCCCTAAATTTATGATTTGTGTGTCAAAATATTTTTTTAAATGAAAGCAAAGAAGTAAGGTACTACAGGTCTTTGAAAGTAATTAATGCTATAGTCACTGTTCTCTGAAAGTGAATCAACAGCAGCAGACCATAGATGTCAGATATGCAGGCTGCTCATCTGACTGATAAGTCCTTCCAGACTGCTTACAGTCATCTGAAAAATCACCTCAGATCTGATGTTTCTGAAGGGAAACATATTCCATGAGGTGGATGTGATTGTACTCTGTATGTAGAATTTTCAAGAGCAGTTTACCATCTTTTGGAGGCAGAATTTCTTACATGGCATACTCAGCTCTCGTATGGACATGAGAGAAAAAGAAGTTTGCAGGAAACATTTTGTGTTGTTATCTGTGTCTTTATTTAAACCTTAGTTTTTCTAGCAAGAAATGTAATTCAGAACTTGCATTATGGGAAATGTATTGTGTGTGTTCCACGGGTTTAAGCAAGATTAAGAGATTAAAGTTGAGAACAAGTTACTGTCTGTGAATTCAAATGCAAAATGTTCTCATTATAATAATTCACAGGAAATTCACCCCCACTGCTGTAGAATCAGAACTCGCCAAACACGGCCTAATGTCAGCAGTGAACTCTACTTTAACCAGCCTTTCAACCTGTGTATCGTCAGAGTAATTGGTCTTTTAGTTGATTTGACTAACTGACAGACAAGCCACTAATAATTACCTGTGGCAGCATTTATATTTTTTTCTTTTACACTATAGCACAACACCAATGAATATATTTTAAATATTAATAGTAGTTGAATGTTTAGATTATAATTTAAATAATTATTTATGGAAATATAATTGCATGTCTGTGCCTACAGTATTGAGATTTTGTAATTTGATTAAAGAGAGAACAACAGTCTATCTGCCCATCTAATTTTGTGGTTAAACTATTCATGACTTATAATAATATATTAATTTTGTCAATTTGTTAGGGTATCATTTCAACTTTTTGACAAGCTTTCATCTTTATTTTGCTGAATTCAGGCTCAAGACAGTGCTTACTTAATAACTTATGCTTTATGAAGCTCTTCAAGAGCATGATATTCTCACAACCATCCACAATTTTCTTACATTGTGGTGTTGAGGATCTTTAATGTAGTGTATTTCCATATGAACGATATACATAAATATAAAGCATATGTATGGTCTCAGCAGATTAGAAATATGCTGCAAATGCTTCCAAGGCTCACCTATGCTGGAGAACATATTTCTGAGGTAAGCTAGAGATAAGGACTCACTAAAACCTAAATTAATAAGAGTTATTTGTTCCTTTGCACAATACTGCTTTGGGTACTGTGTTTTGTTCTTTACTGACAAGACGTATATATGCTTATAGACATTATTATGGAATATATTTGAGTGATGAATGAATAGAAAATAATAGACTGGGTAAAAATAAGCAGTGTTTTAAGATTTAAACTATTTGAAATTATTTAAATTTCCAAATGCCATGTTTAGTTATGAAACTAGAGATATTTAATTTTAAATATAATATTTTAGTTTCTAAAATATTTTTGGTGTATCTATTTATCTGCTATATACTTTGCATTCCACTGGAAAAAGGACATAGATTTTTCTTGTACATCATTGTGTTACTCTTCTGTTCTTACAATTGTGTCAGTTTTAGAAATAGTCAAATGTAGTGATATTGGATCATTATTCGTTTTCCATATCTGAATAAAAAGTCAAAATATTTATTTCCAAAGACTGGTTAAAAAGTGGTAGAAATGTTTACAACTCCATGCTGTAGCTATATAAATTGCCAATATTTTTAATATTTTTGTAAGTGTTTAAAAATATTCTCTGAAGTTTCATTTTAGCAGTATTTCATTATTCCTGAGAACATGTAATTGTATTTTAATTAATAATATTGATTAATTGATGATATAAAAAAGTGAAATTTTTTTGAAAAGCTGAATCAGATATGTAGCACAAATGAGAAAAATTAGTTCCCAGACATTTTAGTGTTGCATGGTAATATTTTTAAGAAGTATTTGACTGAAAAACCATAGGTCTATTATTTTGAAGGTGTTTAAAAATCTAAGATGAAGATTATTAAAACTGTTCCAGTTACTGAAAATAGCAGCTGAAAATATCTTTAATGTGTACAAGTGTGCATACATTGCTTTAGTATTTATTTTGATGTATTATCATTCTTTTTTATCTACTAGTATTGATTTACTCAAAGTGAGCGAAATGCTGCTACTGAATTATCAGTATTACTGAATATTTCAGGCATTAAAGCTTTGTTTTCCTTTCAAAATAAGTCTCATTACACTGCCCTTATAATAAATATTTCCAAAACTTTCTTAAACTATATAAATTTAAATAAAGATAACTAATTTCAACTATATGATAGCTTTGAAATAGGAGAGGTTGTGTGTTTTTCATTTGGTTGACCTGTGGTTGGTTGGCCCAGCCTGTCATTACAAAGTATCTGAGGGTAAATTATAAAATATCTTTCAGCATATATGAATACAGGAGGTCTGGGATTTTTCCATTAATTTCAGAGTATTCTTTCAAAAATATTAATAAATTAGGCATATTCCACATATTTCTGTAGAAGAGAAAGTTATTTAATGTGTCTTTCAGTGCTTTCAAAGAACAACTTATTATAACCTTACATTTATCCCAATGAATTTACATCAGAGTGAAATGGCAAAGTTATTGTTCAGTTACTCTAAATAGGAAATGAAATAAAAGCATTCTCTTTTCGTTATATCCACATTTCAGTGACAAATAGTTATAACTAGATGTATAAAGTTGCTACATACAGACACATCACAATTATAATTTCATATACTATTTTTTGTATATTGTCTTATGGTCCCTAACACATGCATTGCCAGCTATAAAAGTACAAATGACACCTTAGATATTCAAAAGCTTGAAAATTAGAATAAGTAATGAAATACGCAGGTGTTTTCAAATAATTATTGCAAATGTAATTTTTAACTAAGAAACAACAAAAATGTCTTACCGCAAATGCTACTTGACTTTTCAAAATCCACTCAGGAAAAAAAAAAGAGATTGTTGTTGGCTGAAGAGAGAAAAGTAAAAGAAAAGTCAAGAATATGACATAAAAATGAGAGAGAATATTTAAAATAACATTCAGGTATCTTACCTAAGTTTGTTAAAAGTAAGCATATGTTTGCAGATCTGTCATTGACATTACTGAATAATTCTAATAGTTTTCAATTAAAAAGCAGAAATTTGGAACTTTTACAAGCAATATGTTCAAAGCCATTTGTAAAGGTTATTTAGGGTGTTTTGTACACTGAATAGTAGATGGAAATAGTCTAGGAAATGCTTAGTGAAATACCAAATAGGTAAATTTGTCTCTTAGTTGTTACTGTCTGGCTTTTTATGTGCAAGTAGCTACACTTGTTCAACACAGGGCATTCTCCTGGGAGACCTGCTAGCAAGATCAAAATATGGATTATGATACTTAATCTGTAGATTTATTACTTCAGTTTTCAAACCAATCAGATTTATCAGTTTATTGTTTCATTTTAATTCTTGTAATTCCGCGTGGGTCAATCAGTCAGCCATATATACATTTCAATTTCTCTGCCGTCCTTCAGCTATTTACCTAGAGGTTAAGTACCTTTGGCTGCTTACCGAAGGAAAGGTGGTCATGCAAAATCAAAACAACATTCCAACATTCCAGTTTCCACATTAGTCACATATCAGGATTCACAGAAAAGTACTTCGCACATAAATCACATTCTTCTCTTCTACTTTGTCAGTACAGGGGGCTTTATAAAGTCAGGTTCTACTTACAGATACTAAAATCTCCACCCCTGCCATGGTTCTATTTTGCTGTAATTCCTTGAAAAGCTTCCTCATATTACCTACAAAACAAAATATAGACTTTGAGTAATAGGCCTTGAATATGAATAAAATTGAGCTGTTGGATGAACAGACAAAACAAGAGTGAAGTGACTAAAGGAGTCCCTGGCAAACAAGAACAACTGTGAAACTTATCTCAAAATGGTATGCAACTCATAATTGTTGATGTCCTAATTTAAAAAAGTGCAGCAGCAAAATGTAATGCCCATATTGTAGATTACTTCACTCTTAAAAACCTTGATTTGGGAAAGTGAGATTAAGTAGGAAAGTAAGTGCCTACAGAACCTTAGGGTTTGGCTATGATTTGGACTAAGAAAGAGATAAGGATTTCTGCCTTAAAAAACCAAAGCAATACCCCTCCCACCCCCCGCCCAGTGTTTTGGCACTTATTTAAATTTAAAAATCTATTCTGACAGTAATAAAAAGCTGGGAGCAAGAAAATGAACTCCAAAATAATATTTTTTTGTTGGAGTTTTTCCCATTATGTGAAATTCTGTGGCTTTAATCAGCTAACTACTGAGTTGTCTGATTTTTTTTTCTTTTTCCAAGAACATATGTTGTGCACCTGAAAGACAGCATATATTTAAGATAACTGTCTTGGCAGATCAGCTACTTTCACGTCATATGGGAATTTCTAAACAGCTTGGATTGTAAAGGCCTTTATAAGCAACTGAAGCTTTCAGAAATGAAGAATGAAAAAGGTATTGGGTGATAGTTCCTAATTAAGGTTATTTAAAAAAAAAAAGTAAAAAGTAAAGAAATCTCTATCAAATTGCAATAAACCAGAGCAAAACATAGTTTTTTGTTTCACAGAGAAGCTGCAATGTCTCAGGGTACTGAATGAAAACTTGGTTTATTATGACAGTGAGTTTGGGTGTGGTATGGATACAATTTCTGGTGCTCTGAACAATGTCACTGGTTGCCCCTGCTCCAAGTTAGCTGTAAAACTCCTTGGCTTCCAGACTTCTTGGCAGCTGTGGCTGACAGGCAATTTCTACCGTGCTAAAGACCTGGTGAGACCAGATGGTCACAGACCAGCTGTAGGCCCCTGTCTCTCCCTCTGAATATCCCTACCTGCAGATTTCTGTGGGGATCTGTATTTTCCTGTCTCCACCACCTCAGGAAAAAGAAGGAACCATGATCTAGTTACCAACTGCAGCAGGTGACCTGTAAAATTCTTTCATCACCAGTGCAACTGCTGGCACTGGCATGAGGACGTGGTGTCTGTAAAAAAACAATTCTTGAACAGAAAACACCCAGGTCAGCTGAGCAATGATGATATGTTTCTCTTTATGGTTAATAAAGAGAGACAATCTGAAGGATAAACTACACAGCTATGCCTCAGTCATTACCTTTNGCCCTTCCTTTTAAAATACACTAATTATCAGGCTTTTTTGGAGATTGTTTGTTATTTTGCCAAAGATGGCCAGATAAAAATGGGCAAATTCTGTACAAGAACATAGGGGCAGCTGTGTTTCTATCTCTAAATGGTGTCCTGTTTATAACAACAGAGGGTACTGTTACAGAGGGAAGAGTGTAACTACAGAAGGGTAGTGCTTCTTCCAAAATTTTCCCTCTGCTTCAAGGAGCAATTGAACACCCTCTTTTTTTTTTTGGGCTACAAGCTAGGAAACATCACATCTTCTTCTCCAATTTAAATACGACAATATCTGTCATCACAAGGCTGGATGGTTTTGACTGACTGCCTCAGCAGTTGAATGTGAAGAGAAGCCACAAATTTCAGAGAGGCCAGAAGTATCTGCCTGCCTTCTCCCTGGCTCAGAGTAGGAGGAAACCTCTTCATGAGAGTGTTCACTGGCTTCCACATCTGATGTAGACGCTAGTTGAATACTTTGGTCCGAGCTTTCCATGTGGCCAGTGAATTGAGCTCTGAACACTCAATAGTGTTGCATGGATCCAGGATGGCCAAGCAGATGCTGTGAAAATTACTGAACTCTTGCAGCTTCAAGAATTGTGGCCTCAAAACAACTTGCTGTTTGAGCTGTCAATCCTCAGTGTATATCTTTACCTGTCAGCCTCTCAGAGCATGAAAATACTCCTCTGGGTCAGAGCAAAGATCAATTTACCACCATTTTTTTCAGTTGTAATATGTCTGGTTAGGAGGGTACAGCATTAATAGGGTACAGCATTATTGTCCCATGGAATCCTTCATTCTTCAGTGGTTTGTAATTCAGAAATAGCATTTAAGAAAAAATAATAAATAGCTCTGAATGGATTTAATTGATGGACTTATTTTTCTAAATTGCTAAATTGCATCTTGCAGTGGGAATTTCCATAGCTTAAGAGTTCATCTCATAAAGATATTTTTGTTTTGAATTTCCTAGCTGTTATTTTATGTGATGTTTTTACATTGAAAAAGGCAAAACACTACTGTTCAATTCACTTCAATTGCTCATAATTTTTTTACCCTTCAATCATTTATCTTTTTATTTTCTCTTTTTGAATGTGGGGAACCTTAGTCCAGTTTTTCCTCATAGAGAAGCTGTTATATTTGCTTGCTTGTCCTCTAATGATCTGTTTATTTGTTTGATCTTCTCTGTACCTTTGCCAGTCCTTCTACACTCTTTTTCTGCCTGGGTCATCAGCACAAAATCCATTAACGATGTGAATCATTAATTTATAAAGTGGTATAATTATCTCTGTATTTTCTAATCCTTTCTTATTAATTCCAATTTTTCAGATTGATTTTTTTTTTAAATTCTATTTGGCATTAAGCTATTTTTTGGACAGATCTATTTGTTATAATCAATTTTTAAGAGGTACTAGCCAGCTCAAAGCTGCAAAAAACATAAAACATTTCCTAATGTGATTGTTCAATTTTATGGGAGCAGAGAGGACACATGACATTTCACTGAATTATTGTTTAAAACAGAGGTCCTGGGATAATTCCTTGGTAAGAATTACACTGTGGTGAGTTGTAACTTGATGAGCTGGTAATGACAAACACTGGTTTGTGGCGAACACAGACCTTTTCGGTGAGAATTCTTTCTCTCTTCTTCCTGTGTTTTATAAACAGAGATAAAGTTTGGATGTTATTAAAACGATCTTTGGAAACAAGGGTGGTTCAAGCCTGGCCAATCGGCCTGGGGGGAGGTTTTGAACTGGCCCAATCTGAGTGATCTTTGAAAGTCTATATAAGTTGGAATTAATTAATGAAAGAGAATTTTTGCCACATTCGGGGCCTCAGTCTTTCTCTCTGCTAGCGGTTCAACAGCGACACTAGTTAAGATAAAATACCTGTGAATACTAGCTCACAGGATGAAACAACTCATGGCAAAGCCACCAGAATCTGATGAGCAGATTTGGTAATAAGGTTTGCAGCTGTTTGTCACATTGTTTAAGAGCCCTTAATACACCTGCCAGAAGAGGACCCTAAAGTGGAAGATTAAGACAGTTTCTTCAAAACTTTAAAAGTTGTTTTTTTAACATAGGAAAGTGTTAAGGAAAGGTATGCCTACACAGTTGGAAGAGATGAAATTTGCCACCTGTGATAAAAACTAGTTTTGTTGTTGAGCCTGTAAGATTGGTGTTTCCGGAGTTTTAGTAAATTCAATTATTTTGCATTTTCTGTGACTATGCAAAAAATTAAAAGTCACACGTAGTAGCAAAAGGCCTGTTTTAAGTGTTTTTCGAAGTATGTGTAACAGATCAAAGGGATTTATGTTGCGTATGGCCCAAAAAATTTTCTGGGACTTTTATACAGTGTAAGTGGTATAAACTCCATTGTAAGTGCTATTAAAAAGAGATATTGTAGATGAATAAACAGATGTTGATTTGACCTGTGTAGTATGTCCCTATGCAAGGAGGACACATAAAGAAATTGCTAGTGTAGAATTTAGATAATTTCTAAATTGCAGTTTACAGTTGCTAGGAAACCTCTAGTTTTCAGAATGTGTTTCATGAAAGTCTTAAAAAGCTTTTCCTATTCAAACAATAGACAAGGATGAAATTATCTCCTGCCTAATTGCTTGAAGATTTTTGTTCATCAGGTTTCCTCAGCTAGCTAGATCTGCATGCCAACATTTTGACTGAAACCCTTTATTTTTTTATTCCCCTAGTCTATTTGAGACCATCTCAAAGACAGTGTCCAAGATGTCTTACTTTTTACATTGCTCCTATAAGAATAAGAATTTACTTTTCAGTAATTTGCAAGGATGAGTACTTTAACTGAACTCAGTATTAATAAGAATATAGTACTGGTTGAATAACCTTAGCTCTGAATTCCTAAAACCAGTTCATTTTCTTGCTCCTATTTGGACAATAATTTCTTATTAGATTTGATAATTAAAAATATTTTGGAAACTATTTATTTTCAGAAATATTTCCAATTTCTCGTATTATTTTAAAAGTGCTTAAGTACTGTCTGATTACTCCTTATGCTCAGAAAGACGTAACATACCAAAGAGGAGAAAAGGCCTCCATGGACCAGTAAACTTATTCCAGGGAAATTCAGACTACAAAACCAAGTTATTTTCAATGCCTCCCTCTTCTCTGAAGCTTTCTTAAACATCCAGGTAATGCTGACTTTGCATCAACTATTTAATTGATTTCTATTATAGACCAAGATTTTTTTCCTTAATATTTAGCTGAAGTTCTTTCTCTTGCTTTAAGACAACAGTATGAAAAACATTGTTCCAGACTTTGCCTTCTCTTAAGACATTATGAAGCAAGGTGTGTGAATGAGTAGGACATTAAAAAAAGAGAAAAGTATACAAAACTTGAGGGCTGTTAGTAAGCTTTAGAAAAAACTACACAATATTTTTCTTGCAACAATATTTTTCTTGTCTTCCTGGAAACTTTAATCTCTCAAGGAATAAGCAAGATGTTTCTCATGACTATACATTAATTACCGAGAAACTCTGTTCTGCATATCTTTAATGGTTAACAAATTTGTGACTTGTTTTTAACTGCAAAGTGCTCAGTCTTTTATACCAGGCTGCAGACATGTCACTTTAATGATATCTTTAGACTTTGAAAACAAAATTACGCAGCAGAAGGATGACACATACGGAGCTGATCACAGAACAGTGGTTCGGTAAAGTCAGGACCACATGATCTGCCAGAAGCTGACCTCATTTCTGAATACTTTTAACTTATATGAATGGTTTTGCAACGAGTTTGGAAAAATAACTATATGCATATTCAGTTTATGTTGCCTTTTTTATTTTTTCTCTCCATGCTTTATATTTTTACTGATTCTATCTTTTTTCTTAAATGAACTGTCTTGCATTGCACTTTAGAGCAATCAGTTACAATTTTCTTTAGATGACGTGAGCTACAGTTAAACCACACATTTGTTGTGCCCATAATGTCCTAATGGAAATCATAACTCTTAAATCTATTAAAACAGTGAGCAAGACATCTCAATTTAAAAATAAAACAAAATTTACTGGGTGTATATTTATGTTTTCTGAGGAAAGAGGAATCATTATCTCCCTACTAGTTTATGACTTTCCTCTTTTCTACTGTGAAAACCAAACAGCTGTAACACATAGGCATAATTAAAGAAAATTCAGGGCCCAAGTGGAAACTATGTCCTGGAGCCCCTTCTAAATTTAGATTCCAAAAGACACAGCTGTAGGAAAGTGTTTTTCCTCCTTTAGCCTATTCAGCAAACCTTCGTTATTTCAGTAACATTGATAGATGCAAATTAAAATCAACACACGACAAAGAAAAGATTCACCATCTTAAATGAAGGACATACTTGTCTAGAACAGTTCTCAGCTGACTTTGGTATGTCAGATTGTTTGGTCCTTGTTTTAGTGTTTTGAAGAACATTTCTGGATGAAGTGGAGCCACAAGTCACTGACAATGTGCTCTCCTCATGTACAAGGGAGAGGAACTAAACCTCTTCCCACTACCCTGCCTTGCTCACTGTGTCTGCAGTGCATCACTCACTGTCCTCCCAGCAAAATACAAAATGGATTCATTCACACCAGTCTCTCCTTCACTCTTTTAGACATTTTGCTTGCCAGTAGAGAACGAAAGAAGGAGAGAAGGGCTAATTGCCAGATGCTGCCTCTATCTGCTGACCTCAGGAAGAGTTTCCTAATGCTGCCATAAGCCAGTTTCCTATTGATGTAGCTGCAGTGCCAGTTGATACTAAAAAGATGGTTAAATCTCTAGGTCATGCCTAAATCAGAAAAACTGTCTCATTCCAACTCCCATACTCATGTAAGGCTGAGGCCTTTGGTTGGACTCCATCTCATTCAAGATTTGGGAGGGGAAAGGCAGGAAATAATATTCATGAGAAATCTTCAGGAATGTTTAAGTGCATCAGAAACAGAGGTAGAATTAAATGTTAGTATAATCTGTGCTTCTCGTTTCACTCACCTACCTTTGAAAGTCCAGACGGTCACGTCTGTGTATCTTGCTGGAGGCAGGATGTTGAACTGAAACACAAACAGCCCAACTTTTTTCATGGATTTTTTACAAATAAGAAGAAAAAGCTTGGGAAAAATTAAAAGCAGTAATGAAAATTCACATTTCTCTAGTCAACATAAACAACAAACTTTTTTATTTTTTCTCTTATGGGTGTGTTTTTGCAAGTATTTATACTTGCTTACAGAGTTTCTGTAGTGGTGTTTTTGGTAATATATGTCTTTTGGTGAGGAGAGCTGGGACTAGCAAAATCCTAGGTCAAATGATTAAATAATTAAATCCTTTAAAAAGATAAGGAACTAGCTGGGCTTGACAAATCTGGAATGTCTTCCCCTGCCTTTCCCACCTTCTAGTAATTTCTTATGCCTTCTTGCAGCTTCAGTTCAAACTTAGTTCTCTGCCACCAAAACTGTTTAGTCAATTATTTCTGATTGTCCCTTGCACTGGTTTTGGCTGGGATAAAGTTGAATTTCTTTATATCACTTCCTATGGTGCTGTGTTTGCACAGAGATGAGGTCTTGCCTGTTTCTCAGGCTGTCCTGACACTGAGTAGGCTGGGGGTGGGCAAGAGGTTGGGAAGGAACATAGTCAGGACCCCAGCTGACCCCAGCTGGCCAAAGGGACATTCCATACCATATGGTGTCATGCTCAGCATGTACAGCTGGGGGTAGAAGGAAGAAGAGAGGGGCTTTCATAGTGGTGGCATTTGTCTTTCCAAATCTAGAAGGAAGCTAGGTGATCTTGAAGATCCCTTCCAACCCAAACCATTCTATGATTCTGTGATTACATGTGATGGAGCCTTGATTTACTGGGGATGGCTGAACACGTGCCTGCCCATGGCTAGTGGTGAATGAATTCCTTGTTTTTCTTTGCTTGCATGTGTGGCTTTTGCTTTACCTGTTTACCTGCTTTACCTTTACCTAAACTGTCTTTATCTCAACCCATGAGTTTTCTCACATTTACCCTTCTGATGCTCTCCTCCCTTACAGGGAGTGAGCAAGCAGAGGCAGAGTTTCCAGATGGGATTAGACCACCATACCTCTTTAACACATCATGAAAACCTAATGGAGAGCAGGCTAAGAAACCAGCAAATATTATGCAAATATCCTCCTTCCCCAACTGGGCTGGAAATAGTGTGCTTAAATGTGCTGAGCCAGAGGAATGAGTAGGATGCTTGGGGAAAGCAGCCCTTTGCAGCCAAGTCTGATTGATATTGCTCTTCTCAACTCATAACTTAAAAGTGACTCATTAGCTATCACAGAGAAAGCTTTTCTTCCTGCTTGTACAGAGCCACTGCCTGGGGTAGAAAATACATCTTGCAAAGATGGCAGCTGGAGTCACCCGTGGGCTGTGTGGGCTGGTGCTGTGTGTTCTTCTCTCATGGACCCCTATGAATCTGTTTATCGTTGCTTGCCTCTAATCTGTCAGAAGCATTAGAAAGCCATAAAGAGAAAAGTTCAGCTGGTGGGGGGAGTTCAAAGTGTGTGGGTCTGCTGTGGGAATTCCTTTTCATCGCAACCCAGCAGGAATGATAAAGAATTGCCTCATGCCCTCCATGGCTCTTAATAGCAAAAGAAAACGACTTCTCTGAGAAAAGATGGTTGCAGTGCATCAACAATGCTATGAAAATATTGGATGTAGATCTTTCCCTGGAGGTCTCATTTATCTGTAATCTTCTGTATGTTTGTGTGACTCAAGAGGCTGTATTTATATCTTATTGACACCATCTACATGGTGCTCTTTTCTATCAGTAGAAATATTATCAATATGAAAGCCTATTCAGCCTCCTCCTTTGTGCAATTTTGCAGAAGTACTGAAGAGTGTTTTGTGTAATCTTGACAACTTCAAAGCTTCCTTCTCATCCCTGAGGAGATGCATTGCACTTTTAATGCTAGGAGCAGTGAGTTTCTTCATCTGCATTCACTGGTTAAAAAAAAAATACATGTTCTTAAATAACATCCAACTGATTCCTTACAAATTTAGATGTGAATAGTAAAATCTTCTTTAAACTTTGATTGCAGCTTCCATTTAAGGGTTTTTAATAATCTTAATAAACTATAGTGAAATAAATGGCACAATTTGTTTTCAGTTAAGTGTTACTAGTGTTGATTTCCCCTGGATGGAGGAGCTGGAATGCTCTCCTGGAAATCTAAAATGACCACTGCCTCTAAAATTGGTTGCAAAACTGATTGCAAAACTGACAAATGCACGTCAATGTTAGAGGCTGAGCATACCTGGGATAAAACAAACTTCCTCTGATTCCATCCTCAAATGCAGAAGCAGTGACACAAAGAAAAATTTTGCTTCCCTAAAATCCTGTCTCAGTTTCCATCTTAACACACAGAAGACTCCCCTGAAGTTGCCAGAGAAGACAAATCTGGCCATGCTTACATCATTTTACTGTATCCAGGTGATCATCTAGGAGTTAATAAATAATGTGCTCCAAAGGAATTCCATGCTTCTTCCCTAAGCCACTCTGATACCCTCTCATCTTTATTAAATAAGCCAATCTTATTAAATATGGCATTATTTATGTGGTTTAAAAGTGGATATTCAAAACTGACACTTGCCAATGGTTTCTGTGGCAAAAAACTGATACAGAAAGATATTCTGCTGGCCTTTGATAGTATGTTTGAATGAATGACAGCTCACAAGTTGTGAACAGTTTGGGTATTTTAAAGCAGTCACATTATCTTAATTATTTTCCAAAACGCAAATTAGCAGCTAGGTTTTGAGTCATTAGACTTCGTAAGGTTTTGCACAGACAGGTTTTCATAGTGGGGGAGCTACAGGGGTAGTTTCTGTGAGAAGCTGATAGAAGAATTGTATATGGGAATAGTTCAATGAGGTATTTTTGGCAACTCAGACAAGCCTCCTTCATCCTGAGGGAGTCTGTACTCCATTGGTCCATTTCTGGGTTCCTTGCCTAATTAGAAAGTGAGTTTTTTGGAAAAAGTGCAAGATTTTCAGTCCATATAGATGTGAGAATTTTTCTCTCACTTTTGTCATGTAGTCCATTGGGGAGGGCACATTTATTGTCAGTGATCAAATAACCTTTTCTATTAATTATCTTCTTACTTTATAGTGATTGAGATCATCATGCAGTTTCTTTAGTGAATAAACTGATATAACATTGTTATCACCATTGCTTTGTCAGAAATGGTGACACAGATCACAGACAGAAGGATTCCCTGCTCTGGTTATTCTGACATAATCAGAGCGGACAAGAGGAAATACCTGGCTGAGGGAAAGAGATTCTCAGGAATGTTCAAGAGCCAAGATTATTCAGTACTTTGTGTTGCAAACCAAACGTGGGATTCTGCAGGTGGAACACTTCTAAAAATCTTGCATTTTCATTCATATTTCTCTTGTTTACAATGGAGTTTGAGGTGTGCTATTTTGCTTTTTCTCGCATCTTTCTTTCTAGCTGTTTATTTTCAAAGTGACTTTAAATTTGTTTTAAAATAATCTTACTTCCACTCAGGTGTAAGACTATATCAGCTAGAACACTTTCTTTTTGAACTTCCTAAGCACTCCAGTAATGCAAACACCACTAATAAAAACTCAAGGACTTAAGTTTTTATCTCTGAAGCATGGCAGCATTCTCCACCCAATAGAATGGCTTAGATAAAGAAATGTTAAAATAATTCCCACAAAGCACTAGTAATATTAGCTTTTGCTCAGACATCATGTTATCATATACTGTCTTACACTCTGAAAAATACAAGGAGAATTATACAGGACACACACCTCTTTTTACTCTAATTAAATTTGATTTGACCTCCCTGGCAATTGTGAAAGTAGCACAATAGGCCCTATAGTTCAATCAGAAAACTGTGCTGTAATAAATTGTTAATTCTTTTAATGAATTTAACTACTTTAGATCAAAATGGATATGGCAATATGATGTCCACATGCAAGCACATGCATGGAAAGCTAATGAAGTCTGTTCTCAGATTTGCCAGCTATTATCCTCAATTTGCATTTGGATATAGTAATACAGTTCCAACTATATCAATGTCTGTCAAACCATCCAGCTTTACAGTTGATATAGCACTACATCCATGTTAAGCACAAAGTTAATATATCCTGGATAATAAGGATTTTTTCGTGTCTGATTTACTATCCTGTCCCATCAATGTTTTTCATGGCTGTTTAGCTTGACTAATGACTTCCAAATGACCACAGAAGACAGAAGTCTCCCTGGGTGTTACAAAGTGTGTGGGGGGGTTAATTTCAAAAAGCCTGTCTGAATTGCATCAATGCTACTATTTGACCTGTGTGTATCCTCAGGACAAAATATGTTCAACCAAAAGTAGTAACAATAAAAAGGATTTAAAGTGGAAATTTTATTGTTTTTTGGATATGGAGTTCAGTTAATTGACTTCATTTTTTTTCCAGGTCCAAAACTGAAAAACTGCTGCCAGTCCTATCCAGCTTTGGTTGGTACAATCTGCTCTCCAGGGTTTCTTGAGAAGGAATCCTTAGTAATATTTTTAGTTCTTTCATATGTTTATCACAAACCCAAATGGCTGCTCTGTGTTTAAATTTATTCTAATATTTTAATTATTATTTAATTAATTTTGCAGCAAATTTGTTCTGCATTTAATTTTGATTTTTTTTTTTTACTATGACTATAAGGTAAGCCTGAGGGGAGGATTAATATCAGTGGACCTCATTTGCACAGAAGAATCAACAAAATCTATAGTTCTGGTGCATGGACCCAGTGATATAAGTATATATAAGATTAATGTTGAGCATTGTCAGTAAATTCTCAAGGTATCCTGCAGTTTGTGTATAAATTTGTAGCCAGTCTAGGAAAGAGAAAAGACATGTCATCGAGAAACCTTTTTTCTTATTTTAGATAAAGTTTTAGATGACGTAAGCATGCAGTTTAAACACTGACTCCCCAATACAGGAATTTTCTATACCTTCATTAAAGCCTAGAAAATGGTGTGGTCATTAACTAAAAGACAAATTTTTTTCCACTGGTGCATGTGAGCTTGAGGTTCTTTTTTTAGTTAGTTATCTATTGGCAGGACATTAGATCTAAAAGATATCAATATTCTACCCCACATCTTTTGAGAATGAATAATTTTGATGATGTATTACACATTTGTCACCTAAATCTGGTTACTTGCCAAGACTGCACTCTTAATGTCAAGGTTTCAATATTAAATATAGATTAATTTTGTCAATTGTGATGTTGACAAATTTAATTGACCGTAATTGTCAAAATTGCTGGTCATTAATTTATTCTCAGATTTTCTGTGTGAAAATATAAACCTGCAAAAGTGTCATTGTCAATTATGGTCCATTTGAAGTGACCTAATTAGCATTGTGTGATGAACCAACACATGGAAAAGCAAATGGGGGGACATGGTAAGGAGATAATTGAATGTGACATGAATACTAATACTGACTTTATACTATTTGAATCATTAAAACACTGTCCAATGAAAAGTACTTAATTTAATTTCATGTTTTTATTTGCTAGAACAGCACAGAAAGATAATGAGGAACACCTGAATTCTTTCCACTGAAAAAAACATTTGGCAGGACAAATGGAATAACTAAAATAAAAGTGGAACCCCAATTTTGTTTAGCAATGGACAAAGTACCCAATATTCTCTAGGAATCTGACTTACTTCCTTATTTTGCAGCATTTGCCAGACACAAGTCATTCCTGGAAAGGAAGTTTTTGGTTGCAGACTCATTTTGCACAGGTGAGTAGGCATCAAAAGAGAAGGAAATACAGAAGTCACACCATGCCATCATGTCATCTTGTCACTAATGCCATGATCCTTAAATAATTATACCAACAGACAACTGTAAGAGTGTAACATTTCTTCAAGGCTTATTAAATATCAGATCAGTGCTGCTGAACCCATTGAATTCACTGGGCACTCTGGTTCTGTCTCTGTGTGAGCTGCATTCAAGACTGGGTGTGTCTGGGATCAGTGTAAAAGAGCCAACACTCTGAGTCTTCTTTCTGTGTGATGCATATAATCCTACCTGAGACTGAATTTATAAAGCGAGAGGGGACAACCATTTCTGGAGGCTTTTATCTCTTGTTGGATCTGTGGAACTCCAATAAATGTAATAATTTCTGCATAGGTGATGTCTCCTACTGGGTGAATACTGGCTGAACCCTGGCTGGATGCTGCTCTTGGTGTGCGGAGGCTTGTAAAAAACCTTTTAGACTCCGACTTAAAATTACATTTTCACTCTGTGCTGCAGGAAGGGGAAGCACCCTCTGGGATGAGTAGTATGCAAAGTCAGGAGCACAGGGAGTGCAGAAGTTAAAAGATGGAAATTTTCTGTCTTTCCGGAAAATTTTCTAGGAGATGAGTGTGAAATTCTGAAGAAGACTTGGAGGAGAAGCCAGAAAAGATAAGACAAGACATGAACAGAATGATCTTCACTGTATGGAAATTTACAGCCCTTCTGCTAAAAAAAGTGTGTTAAAAATGCTTATAAAACAGAGGAACAGAGGGAAATTCCTTAAACTTCTTTGAAATGGTCATGGTCAGACCAAACATCACTGTTTTCCTTCTACTTCAGATGGTGATCTTGCCCCTATATGTTTTATGTTGGTTACACACATTTGATGTCAAAAACATCTACGAAGTTCCATTTGCATGTGGCTTTGAAAAATTCACTGTAATGAGCCATGCACTAATGTAACTAGAAATTCTATGCATTCACTTAAGGTATCTGCTTATAAGGCGGAAAATATAGAATACACTCTTCATATGCATGGCTTTCTTACTAATATTCAAATTAAACTTGGGTTTAACTACAAGTTTTGATGACTAAATTCTTTCTTCTGCTTAACACACATAGTTGTCATATCTCTGATACTCCAAAGCCAGAACCATTTATTCTGCAAAAGGTTTTTCAGAGAACTAATTATAACATCAAGTGGGATGGTGCTCAAAATAGAATGAATGAAAAATAATGAGAAAAACGAATCCAATAATTATTTAAAGCAGTGGGTGTTATCTTCTCCTCTGATCCTGTGGTGGTGGTAGCTGGGAGTAGCTTCAAAGTAACAATACACATGCAGACATTGAGGACATTTTTATTCTCCTATTCACGATTTACTGCATTACAAAAATCTGGTAGATTTAGTCTGTTTTTCAATTATACTAGCCACTTACACATGTAGTGCAAAGCTCTCTGTACTGTTGTACTGGTCAACAAAAGACAATGATTAAATTCTGAAAAAGCACTAGATGAAACTGCAACTACAATAGGCATCAGTAATCAGAGGCATAATCACTTTCTGCTGGGAATCTGTAGCTGTAAAATGAACAGAAATACACATTCAGCTTTGAAGTCCATTTTCATGCAAAGATCAAATAGCTCTGTCATATTTATTCCTCAGTTTTGAAGTGTAAATGTAAACCAATTCAGAGACAAGGAATTATTTACTGTACCTCTGTGGAACAGGCATTGTTCAGAAAAAGTGACAAAACTATTTCTCTGCAATTGTTAGATTTTTGGGTACAACCACAGTTGATGTGAGAAAAAAACACAAAGACGATTGCTTTACAGGTGTTTTATGGGATGGCATATTCCTGGAGCGCTGAGCTGATGGTTTCAGGTTTTCTAATGCCCCAGTGGCTCAGTGCTGCAGCAGCACATATTTGATTGAACGGACTTACAATGGAACTCTTGACCTGAAGATCAAGTATATAATTGTGAGCATGCATTTAATAAGTCCAGGTCCAAACAGCCTGCAAACTGCTGCACCAAGCGCTCCTACACGTCTCTTAGCTTCCAGCCTTCACTGGATGGAAAGAAGGCATTTCCAGTGGCATTTCCAGCACAGTTGTGTACACAGTGCTCAGCTTCTGCAGTACACAGAAGCATTTCTCAGCTACCAGTATGGCACAAGGGCAGATGGATGGCAACACCTCATGAGAGGCAAATGGGGCTAGGTGAGAGGGAAGGAAGTGCTAGCTCGTCTACGGGCAAGAAAAAGATGAATTTTGATTTATGTTTTTTAATTTAAGTTGGTCTTACTGAAGCTTAGCTTTTTCACTCTCGTAGAAAAAATACACGATAGTAACAGAGCAGACCACGTTTAAGACTTTGAAAACAACCTCTGACAGACCCTCTACACAAAAACTTATTTATGAATGAGGTGTCTCTACATACCCAAATTATCTATTTCAGTAGTGGAACCCTAAGAGGGAAGAGCATTGACTGAGAAGTTTCTTTGACTGCTTTGAGCGAGACTTTCCTGAGCATAACAGGTTTTTAAACCATAAATATTTTTTCCAAGCAAAATATGGCATCCCTACTCAGAATTGCTATCAGAATTGTTCCAAGCCTGCACTTGATCATTAGCTACCTAACTGTGTGTTTAAGATATCTATCTGTCCATGCTATAGCACCAGCAGGGAGAGTGCTGGCTGGCATGGACCAAAACTATGCTGGGGAAGATGCTAAAGATTTAAGCAGCATGCACAACTGCATGGTGGTGCTCAGGAACACACCCTGTTCAGTTTCTTAGCATAGAAACAGCCTTGGAAGTATTGGACCAAACCATCAGAGGAAACCCAGCAGGACTGAAGAAACAAGGAAGAACAAGAAGTTTAACCAGCCACTCTGCTAACAAGCACTTTAACTAGAGAGGTGTTAGCAGCTTTTGCGTGGGAAAAATGGGACACAAAGCTGTCGAGCAGTTGGAGGTTTTCCTTGGAAATTTAGTCCTTTGAAATCAACATAACAAGGTTCTCTTTGGACAATTTATATCGTTTTTCTGAAATAACAAATATTCATGTTCAGCATTTTCAAAGTATGTTTTCCTGTAATAATTTCTCCTTTTAAGAATGAAAATGTATATAAAAAAGTGAAACCATAAAAACTTTGATAATAAATGTGGAAATAAATCAGTTTCGACTGACTTTAGCCAATATTTCACTGATAATCTCTCTGGCGGAAAAAAATGGAGTTTTTAAATGTTGGTCATTCAAAGAGATGTTGAGAGAGATTGTCAAAGAATATCTTTGGTATCATAAAACACTGTCAGAATTAGAAAATAATTTCCCACTCAGCCTTGCTAAAGAAAAATCCCAGCATCCTCGTGTGTACTGATATACAGGTAAGACTTTCTTGCAGGTGTCTTCCTCAGTAATCTGGCTGGTTTATGTGTCTGTTTGCATTATGTGTCCTGGACAGTTTGGATGTGGAAATGTCTCTAACTCCTTAGCAAACAAAAAATGCTGTAAACAATTTTAAAGCAGGCACACGTTCACTGATTTTTTTTCCAGTGGTCATTTTATACATCCGTGTCCTGAATGGCAAGATATAGAATGGTCAAACTGTAAGTATTGCTTATTAAAGTGATGTCTAAAACTTCCCCAACCTTATGCAATAGACTATCAGATAGAACTATATTTTCACTAAATGTTATCTCTACCAGTGGTAAAGCAAACCAAGGAGTTGTGCCTCTTTGCATTTATGATTAAACTGCAGTGTTGTGAGATCGAGACAGTTTTAGAAAATTGAAGACTAGCTTCAACCAGGCAAAGATGTAGTCCTGAATTTACTCAAACCATTCCTGCCTAACAAAAATCAACATGAAAACTTTAAAAATAATGAGACTCAAAAGGATTCCGATTACTTACATTCCACAATTTCAGATGATAAAAATGAACTGCGATGGGAATTCTATATCTTAATATAATATAAATAGAAAGATGGACTAGATAAAACCAGCTGAACACTAGTCTGTCCTCAAGACCTAACAGGGAAGTAATAGTATGCCTTTGAATATGTAGCAATGACTTTTGGCAGATATGCCGTATATAATTCCATGCCATGGAAAACCATTGGACTTGATTGACTATTTAATCCATTTCTGAAAGAGCATCACTAAGGGGATGCTTATATTGTTAGTATATATAGTGCATTATACAGTTAGCCAGAATGACACAGGACTGTCAAAATGCTGGTTGCTGCAGCACTGATATCTAGTTAGCTTCCTATGTCCAGCTGCAGTAAGTATTTTAAAAGTTATGTAAAAATTTTGCAGATACTTGCTTCAGATTTTTTTCTGCCAAAGAGATACTTTGATTGTAGGACTATAATATATAATCATTATACGAATTTGTCCTAAGCAAGAATATCTTAAAATACAATGGCACATCATACTTGCAGCAAGGCATAATTTGCAAATATAACAAAAATAAAAATGTATTTAACAAAAATAAAATACATATGCAAACATGTATTTTTTATCCTTAGATCTCATTTTATGTGTGTGTGTGTGTGTATATATAACTTCTTTCAACAGCTAACAGTATTTAGTGATTTTATGTAGGTTTGTTCCAGAAATAAAATATTTAAAGTGTAACACTGGATGGGTAGATAATATTCTGACCAGCAAGTTATTTGGTAGAATCACACAATCTTTATATGGCATCCAAATAAGGTAAAACTCAGTTACATCAATGCATTGAGTGGAAAATGGTAGATTTATGGAAGTTCTGTAGACATGGTAGAGAATAGATACTGCAAGAGAAACTATACGAAGCATTATAAATGATAATGTTTATATAAAGAGTAATGGGCTTTGTGTGCCGTGCATTGGAAACAAAACTTCAACTTCTTCACTATGCCTTGTTCTATGCATTTTTTCTTGAAAAGAAAGACCATAAGGTCTTGTTAAAAATATTCCCACTTTTTTTTCCTTCACAATACCCCAAAGCATATGGTACTATCAGCCTGCAGTTTCCCCTCTAGCACTCCTGAATTCCCTGCTGCCTCAGTTAGACCACATAAACTAAACAAAGTAGATTTTAATATCTTCTGAATCCACTTCCTAACATTAATTTTACTAATTAAAAGGCAGTCTTTTATAAACACAACGTTAAAAACGTAAGTAATACCATGCACGCGTGAAAACATTTTCACATGGTCTGTGTGTCACCATGATCTCTGTTTGCCTGAGAACCTGTCCTTTTGGAAATCACATGTAGCACAGGCAGACTTATGATGGGGTACAGGCAAGACACAATGGCCACCTGCCATTTTAGGTGCCTAAATTCAGTGTCCATATCGCCATCCTGCCAACCGAGTTGATACATTGTCCTGGAAATACCTAAATGCATATACAGTTCTTTTCATCATTTTGTGACTTATGTATCTAAATGTTGTCACTGGACGTATACAGCCATATAATGATGTCCTCATTCTAAGACTATCCTCTGTCCCCTTTGTCTTCCAGGTCTGCAGAGAATCATAAAATATACCTGTATGATGCTGGTCTCATTTTGGGGCCTCAAGCCAATAGACTTCTCAGAGAAGGATTTTTTAAAGTAAGTACCAGTTAAAAAATACTCAGGCAGAAGTCCATAGAGACTGGAGTTGAAGATCCTCCTGTAAAGTGACCTGAATGAATGCCTCACAAAGTTGCATGAAATGTGGAAAAAGTGCTCTCACAGCTTTGTATTTCTCCACTTTGCATCTTTCCCTGGTAAATCCTCAGGCATTATCCTGGGGGTGAAGAGCCTGCACACCTTACAGGCACTTTATTGAAATGCTCTTCAGTAATAAACAGCATAGCTCCCTGCTTAGACACTGGAGTGTGGGACACGCCTTTGAAGGACTCCAAATGGAAGTCCAATCCACATTTCCATCTTACCAAACTGGGTGCAGATAGCCTCCTCTAAATTTGAGGTCTTCTAACTTCTAGGAGCTCTCTATCAAAGTTCATTTAAGACCTTATACATGTTCTTGACATTTTTCACTGGATCCCCTTATGCTAATTTTGTGGCTCCTATTTGCTGATCCCTAGCTCTAACAAAAAATAATGTGAAGAGTACTTGAATTCGAAGTAGAGATTGTGAGTCCTGCTTATTAGGTACAAAAAAGAGATCATGCAATGCTAAATTCTTGGAAATTGAGCCCTCATACAGTAATGAGCAAGTGCTAGAGAAAATCCCTATTAGAAATCCATAATGCTGAGCTGAACAGGCTGCGAACACCACACTCAAACTGCATCTGGGACCTACCTGAAGAACCAGGCTAAAGAATCCAATAAAATGCTTTTTTTTCAGTCACCAACCAAGACTGGGTTGTATGGAAAAAAATAATTTTCAAAATTTAATTAACAACAGTATCATTCATAACCAGATAAAATAAAGGGTATATAAAACTTTAATTCTGAGTTGCATAATTTTGTGAGTGCTGGTTTTGTGAGCTTTTCAAGTCTTTTCAAGGTAGTCTTTTATGTGTGTACTACCATATATAAAATACCAACTGTCCTTTGTGGCCTGTCATGGAAATTTGTTTCAAAATAGGGGCTTTAGTATTATAGAAGAAAAGAAATTTGCTATTCATTTTGTATGATTTAAAAGTCATCTCTGATTTATTTATTCCATTGCTCTGGCATGTTGTTAGGCCTTTTTTAAGCTTCAGTGTTATGTCCAGTGACATTGTCAATTGTGTCATGACCTAGGACAAATTGTTCTTATTTCATCTGCTAGTACCCCTTCTTATGAGTTAAGTAGCATTATGTACCAGAGGGAACAAGCATTGACCAGAAAAGTTAAATCTGGGATAAGTGAAGTTCCTTCCTCATACAACTTCCTTGTTTTCATTCAAATATCTCTTCTTAATTTACTATTTGAAAGCTGACAGGGCCAAGAGGAGTATCAGAGATGTGAGTACTTCCAGGAATCTCTTTGATAGTAACAATGGGATTTCTCCTATCAAGCGAGGCACTGAGTTGCCACTCACCTGAAGCTTACTCTTCAGTTTCCAACAGACTTCCTTGCTGATGCCAAGAACTGTAGTAGGCCCAGTAAAGCTTTGCATTATCTCAAATTAGCTACCAGAGTACATCTCTCCAGTTAGGCAATAAGAGGGCCATTTAAAAAATAACAGGACAATATAAGCCTTCTTTCCTAGGCCTGATGCTCCAGCTGGCACAGAGCCCTGAAGCATCTTTCTGGATGGCTGCTACCAGGATTTCACACCTAAATGAGGTTACACTATGTCTTTGTAGAATACCAAACCTGCTTCCAGGGGTGGTCTTACATTCCAACTGGCTTTCAATGGCCTGAAATACGGAGAGGTTTGGGATGAGGATCCAACTGAGGAGCTGCAGTGCTCTCTCAGTGGATCATTTACACTGAGACAAAACCTGCCTGCACAAAGGACAGAACTCTCAGGGCCCAAAATTAAGTGAGGCATGGCAATCATCACAAATATCACCATCATCTGCTCCTAATGAAGAGAAATAAAGTGCTTTTGATTTGTTTTAAATACAAGGATTTGTCTGTCTGTGTATCTGTATGATTGAAAAAGCCAGAGGAAACAGCTGTTGCACTGCACATACTTCTGGCCTCAAGAAGAGGACAAGAAAGGGTTTGGAGGGAACCGTACAGTGTACAAAAATGATAGATGGAGAAAAAAGGAGGAGAAAGAAAGCTGGGAATATAAAATAGAGTCTGTGAGAAAAGAAATGGTACAAATCTGCAACAGATAATCAATATACGAAAGTGGGAAAATAATCCAAGCCTGGAGCAGTTATGTTAGTAGGTCTGGCAGCGATATCTTTCTCTTCTAGTCTGGACCAGGGGAAGATACCTCCTGATATGCAATGGTCCTGGACGAGATGAGAAGTCTGAGACTTTTGGAGAGAAAAGCTGACCACTGATGGATTCTAATTTCAATTTCCCTGTTTCTTCAAAAACCTCCAAACACTTCCAAGCATATTTTTGTGTTTTGCTGGGATCCAGATCTTTGGGCAATAGGCAAGTTTCTCAGTGCATTCAGCAGAAAGATTGCCAGCCAAAATGTGTGATAAAAAGAAACTCTGTTTAATGTTCAGAGTGATTATTTATATGTATAGGCTGCCATTGCAGTTGATATCGACTGTAGGCAGGAACACCAAGCATTTTTGCAGTCTTTAGGATCCTTTTCCTCATGATTCATTGCCTTGAGGATCTCTGCTCCTTTTGGGCTCCATGATTTAGCAGAAAACACTGGAGTCTCATGTTTTGCCCTTCCCACGCTTGTACAGTATCAGTATGGCTATCTAATCATTCTCCAAAGTCTTCAAAATGTTCTGCATTGGACTTCCCTTTAACTGCTGTACTTGGCCTTGGACTCTGAAATGCAAAGAAATGTCTCTTTGACATACAACAGATAAAATAAGTGCAGGTCAGGATGACTGAATTGATCAGTGCAATATGGAGCAGCTGTCCCTGATGGATGGCTGTGACAACAGCAGTCAGTTGGACAACCTTCATCCCAGTAAATGTCCCCAGTGTCCAGAGGCTACGTACTGATCCACCACTCTCCACCAGAAGATATGCATGTTTCCATGCTGCTTCCCTTTCTCCTTTTACAATACCTACACTGAAGCTCTAGTCCAGGGCTGGTTCACCTGGTTGAGAGCTGGATTATGAGACAAAGGTGTTAAATAAGACAAAGCTGGAGAGGGACTTTTCACAAGACCATGTAGTCACAGAACAAGGGGGACTGTCTTCACTCTGAAGAAGAGTGAGTTTAGATTAGATGTTAGGAAGAAAATTTTTATTGTGAGGGTAATGAGTCACTGGAACAGGTTGTCCAGAGAAGTTGTATCCTTGGCGTTGTGCAAGACCAGGCTGGAAGAGGCTCTGAGCAACCTGGTTTAGTGAAACGTGTTCCCGACCATGTCAGGGAGCTTGGAACTACATGATATTGAAGGTTCCTTCCAGCCCAAATCATTCAATGATTCTATAATGGCAAATAAATATATTTTGAAGAGAAAATGGGGCTCTAATTTCTAGACCCTTAGCTGGACGTGTAAAGCAGTGCAAAACAAGATGATAGGGATTTTGAAGGAAGATACATCTTATACAGTTACACTTGAATGAGACTCTGAGCAAAATTCCAAGAAACTACTTTTATGTTAACAAAGTGGATGTTGTTGACAAGTGGAGCATGTGGTGGAAAGAGATTGTTGTCAGTGTAAATGGTGGTTACTGGAGATGGGCTGTCACTGAGATAAAAATGAGATGAAAAGGCTTCAGTTGGTGAAAAATGACATTGGCAAAATTGGTTTGTTTCAGTCGAGGGGGTGCAGTGGGAGTCCCTAGCTGTCAGAACATGCTGTTCAGTAGAGTGGGTTATCGAGCACATTTTTAATTTGTTGAATATTCTGTTAAGGACACAGATAATACCATTAAGCCTATCCATGAAAATCCAATAGAAACATTTATAAGTCATAAACTGAGAGTGCTGTTATGTCCTGTCCTTGTTCCACACGCACAGCTCTCTCTGATGTCAATTCTTCACAGATCTAGCATGGCTTCTGACCCTGAAATTTTATCCTTTCCATATTACTAGTGCATTACTTATTGGAGAGTGAAAACAGGCAAAAGCCTTAGCTTCTTTGGAATTAGAAATCAGAGACTTATTGGGAGACAAGCAAGTACTAGAAAGTATATCAAAGGGGCAAGGCCCCTTAGAAAATGCTCAGACTTAGCCTGAATCAAAAGATGGTTGTCTTTGCCATTCTGTTCCACATAAATGTGTGTCTAACTAAGATACTGGGTATAAGCAGAAATTCACACCTGCCCCCCAGCTTGTTGACACTGGCTTGTCAGCTGAACTGCTCCTCATTCATCCCTTCAGGAAGCTTTGCTCCATTCCTGTTACATCTTTCTGTGGAAAACGGAGACTTCTGTGCTGAGGAAAATTTCTCAAGCATTGATTTTCAGAAGCTTTAAGTTATTTTTGAGCACGAATGCAAGCCCAGACATTCAGAAGGAAATGGCTAGGTGTGTGTGGCTCGGTACAGCACAGTTCTCTACACAACCAGAGTGGGTGCAGTGATGGAACTTGCCAGAGGACTTGACCACTCTGTCAGGAACCAGAAGATGGCTGTGATGTGGATAACTAACATTGCATAAGGAAACTGTTCAAAATCTGTGTGGATGTGGGCGCCAGCCATTAGCCCATCTAACACTAAGCAGGAATCTTGTACAGTGGTAGAGAGCAAACACAGTTCTCCCTAAGGCCCTGTGAGATTAAAGACATTTAATACCTCTTCTTTTATTGACATTTCAGTCTAGACTACTTGACAGTTTATGTTAACTTAAAGCATTGGGAGGAGAACCTTCCCCTAACTTTCTGACAGAAGAAGACTTTTTTTGTTGCTTGCCACATTTGTGTCTGATGTCTCCAGTAGCATAACACTGTATAAAGAGGTGGAGAAATTCAGGCGGTGGGCGGTGACATCCACTCCATCTTACCATCTATCCTGTCCAGCTGATATAGGACTTCCATGCTGAGAGTTTACTCTTGCAGTGGATCATCCCTACTCAGCCTCTCTCCACCTTTCTCCAGACTCCAGGTGGGGGAAAGTGCCTGAAAATTTATGGATATATGGATATGATGAAGGTTGAGGACAGGCTAAAACTCCTATTCCTTGAAGGTGGTATTTATTTTCCAATTTATGCTCACGGCAGCCTCTAAATAGAATAAAAACTATAATCATCAAACCAGTGAGACACTGACAGACATGGCTTCATGTTTCTTCATTCAGGAATTCAAAATATGAGGCCATTCTTATGGTTAGGTAGAGCCTGAACAGTTTTCATTGTTCAGGTGGCTTTAGAGTCTTGTTTCAAGGTGCTCACTTTCAGCCTTGGGAAATGAGCTGCAGCAGAACTTTGTTGTAGCATTCCCTAGATGCATTTTGTTCTGCTGTCCTTCCACACCAATGTGACAGCTGCAGTGAGAAAGGACAAGTAGAAAATTGATAGGAGATAATTATCATCTTGCTAGTCTACAGTTTCAGACCTAAGGAATTTCAAGGTCTGACAGAAGCAGTGATTTTAATGAAGAATAGAAAGTGGGGGACAAAACTTTTCTCATAGTAGCTTGGGAATAATTTCTGATGGTGAACTTTTTCTCACTGGTTTTGATTAGAAATACTCACTGACAATTGTAGGTGGTTTTCAGCAAGCTCTTGGGGTTGATGTGATCAATACATGTAAAAAATTATGATGAACATAACGCTGTTTTCATATCCAGTTGTCATTCACAAGAATTATAAGAGAGCACCAACAGGCTGCAGAAGCTCTTGCCACTGCAGTGACGACAGGAAGCTGTGGAGGAATATAGCTTTTCCCCCACTATGTTACAAGATAGTGGGATGGGCTCTGAACAGGAATCTTCATCTCATAGACAAATGCCATTGACATCATGTAGAGCTCTTCCAAGATCAGGAGGAAGAGTCTCAGTGTGCATTGTTTTTTACTGATGGGGATTCAATGCAAGCTTATTTACTTTGGCATAAAACAGAAAAAAACCCAGTTAAACAGCAGTTTGAAAGAAGTGGTATTTATTAGGGCCAAGGAGGAAAAAAAAGACAAATATAGGATAAAACAATTAAACTTAGAATCTGGTCTCAATAATATTAACCTCTCTCCTAAAGAGAGGAGGAGAAAGTTACAGTGCTGTTCATGTCATTCTTCTACTTGCACTATTTCAGGAAAGGAAACTAGTCACTTGGAGGAGGCATTTATTCTGAGGTAGGAGTCATACTTAATATTTCAGGTATAATCACAGCTTGCAGGCAACCTCAGGACTTGAAAGAGGCTTTATATTGGAACACATGAGATCTCTTCATGATCTATGGTTTTGTAACTAGCTAATCACGTTCTAAGCCTGTGTCTTCTTACTCTGAAAAAGATGATATTCTTCCTTACTTCATAAGTGTTTTCCAGGCCAGTCCAAGGTTCTTGTCATGATTACAGATGGTGTGTGTTAAATGGCTTAAAGGTGAATGTCACCTCTTGGAGCAAAAGATTTTAGGTCTAAACTTGCTCATATGAGCCACTGTCCTTGAAATGTATGGAGAGGACATAGGTGTAGGATGACAGAATCCTGCTCCATGGTTAAGAACTGGAGAAACTGCCTCTGGTGTCCTGAATGAGTGTGCTTGAGATCGCCAAAAAATCACCAACAAGGGGATGAGCAAAAGTCAGGTTCAATATTAAACTACAAAGCACAACAGATTCGTCGGCAAGATTCACTCTACTTACCAAGGGCAACTACAGTACTGTAGCAATGCAATTTTCAGATCTCCATGTGCTCCCTTTGTTTCCCTGCTCTGTATGCCTTTGGTTCATTTTGAAATATGCTCTGCTGTACCTGAAAACCTATCGGTGTGTACCCCTTTTGTCAATCTTCCCTTCCTTCTCCTGGGACTGGCTCTCAGAGAGCCAGCCCCCACCCCCNGGAGATACGTGCTGGAGGGACCTCGTTTTGTGAGGCTGCCGCTGCCTGCAGCCCCCCCGAAGAGAAAAACATCACAGTACCACAAGGGAAAGTAAGCAACGACAAAACCAAACAAAATCCAGGCAATCAAAACAGAAATTAATTGAAAACTACCTAGGTGTGTGTAACCTACCTACGTAGTTTTCACTTAACTTATACCTTAATATATAGCTTAACCATAACCATCTAACAGAGCAGTAACACTTAACAACATTAGCCTAAATTATAACTATGACTTAACCTAACTTCCAGATTTGCTATAGCATACGGCAAGGGTGTATGCATGCAGACAGAAACAGTCAGTGCAAGATAAGGTACCTGTGGAAAAATCTCCCTCAGAGGTCAGTGAAAATACTCACTTCAGATTCTTTTGCATCGCCCGATGGGCAAAGGATTGGGCCTCGAGGAGTGAGGGTATTGGCCCAGGACATGTCGTGCTTTGGTGATCCTCCAGGTATAGCAAACCTGAGGGTTTGCTGGCTCTGGGAGACAGCCCACTCAGAGGGAGAGTGCTGGTGGCAGGCCTGCTGTGGCCCAGGACAGCTCAAAGGGCCCATCTTGGACTGCTGTTTATAGGATGGCAAGAGTGAGCTTTAATCATAAGAGCGTTTCATCCTGGCCACAGTTTGGGTCACACTTTCTTTGAAAGTGTGAGAACACGGATGTTATACCATTCAGGCCAGAGAAATATTTTCCAAGGTTGATCATGAGAAAAACACAATCTTGTTAGGAGCTCCAGGGAGCAGACAGTGTTTTTGATAAGCTCAGGCAGAGCTGAGCCCAGGTGGTGTTTTCATGGCCAAGGCCTAACAAACATTTCTCAGATGACACTGCAGCCTGGAAAGGAGTGGGGCTGGGGGAACATGCACCACCACACCTAGTCATGCCAGAACTTAGGGAATCCTCGGGGATGTATTCAGAACTATCCCTCCAAGCAGAGGGATCAGTAGCCCAGCTTCCCATCCTCTCACTGCTTGGGTGAACCCTTAATACAGGCAGGCTCACCAGAGCTTTTCCTCTAATTGAAATAAGTTGAATGAACACAGAGGTAAATGTTGACAGTGTGTTTGTACTTCCATGAGTTTGCTCTTTCCTCCTCTTCTGTTTTGTCAAAAAGAACAGTGACGCAGACTAATTACGCAATTGAGTTCCTATTTCTTCTTACAAGAAGAGCTACCTATGAGATTACTGGCCAATTTCCTAAAGTGCTGGTAAATCTTGTTGCAAAAGGAAGCAACCACTTTCAAGCAGGTAAGGCAATAAAAATTCAGGCAACATTTTTCTGCCACAAGTGAGGCAGACAAAAAGGCCACCTTCCATCAAGCAGAAAGATGAAAGCCATGCCAGCTATGAGTGGGAGCTAAAGTGTACTACAGCATGCATTTCCATCACAAGATAAAAAGACCCTGTGTAAAGAAGCACGGAAATATTTTTTTAATATTGTATTTCCCTGTGGATGCCACTCTCAGTTTTCAAACACTCATACTCATGAGATGTTGTGTCATTTATGGATGCTAATTTAAAGGTTTTGTTGTTTTTGTTTTTACTGATTCTTTGAGTTTTCTGAAGACCTGCAGATGTGCTGCACATTAAAGTCACAAACTCAGGACAGCACCAAATTAATTGAAAAAGCTGTCTCAAAAGCAATTATACTGTTTAACTCTATTATTCACCCTCACGTTAATATAAGCAGTTTTGATCATGTCAAAATAATTCACCTATAATTTTGGGAGGTCAGAGGCAAAGGTACAAACTGCAGGTACAAACTGCTGTCTCTCCTAGGATTGTCTGAGAACCTGCTTGGCCCCTGGTATAAAACAAATCAGACCAAATGCTCATAGTGGGGCAATGCATAGGAGCAATGCTCCTGGAGTTAGACATGCTGCTGCTCTGTCTTTCTTGAACAGTGTCCTTTTGCTGCCCCTTACTTAAGGACTCAAGTTCTTCCATGGTGTATCTAATCTGTGTCTATATCTCTACAGAGGTTTTAAAAATAGACATATCATCCTACCGCAGGTACATAAACAGCTTGGTTGGATCACCAGGTAACAAATATAAAACTCAACCTTCGTGACGCATAATCTAAATATTTACAGGTGTGTTTTAGGCTTGCTTTTAAAGCAAGGAGCAGTGCTTATGAAACTGCACAGAATAATGTGTGAAAACTGCCAGCAGTTTTTACCACAGATTCTTGGACTGGAGAAAAATATTGCATGGTAACTGTATTAAAATAATTTTTCAGTGATTGTTACATTAAATCATCCCTGTCTACAGTGACTTTTTCTCTGAAAACAGTTCTAGTATTATGTTACTTGTTCACTGTAGTAATATATTTCATATATTCTGAACAAGTTAGGATTGTAGGATTTACTATCATATATTTCTGCTCAAAGGTTTCAGATGTGAATCTGAAGTCACAAATACAGCTACAATTCAAAGCTTCTCAATGCTTCTGAAACCAGAAAAAAAATTGAAACCTTTATGTTGAATTATTTTAATGTGATATTCAGCTTTTGGTTGTTGTGTATGTTTCATTTCATGGAGGCAAACTGTTATGCAGAAACAAATAAAGAGAAACAGACTGAGCTGGAGAGCACAAGCATGGTGGTGAAGAGAAAACACATAATCCTGTTTCATGCCCATTTGCTGCTTGAATTTCCCTGTGCTGGCTCGAGACCCCACACAGCAGGTAGTTTCAAAATTGACTCCTCTTTCAGGGGGTCTAATGTAATAGTACTTAAGTAGGCTTTTCTGGGCTGAAATATCTGTTTCAATTTTATGTTTGGCTTCAGCTTTAATATAACTGTCTCTCTAGGCTGAAAAGCTCTATTTCCCTACCAGTCATGCTCTCTTTGTACCCTTTACCCACTACAGAGCTTGGCAACCTTTGACAGCCTGCTCCTGGCAGCTGGATTTTCTCTCTCTGCCAGGTTCTACTCTTTGGAAATTCTTTAAACCAGATAATTGGCCAGGAGGTCAACCGAGAGAGTCTGGAGTTTCTTTACAAATTTAGATCTAAATGATTAAGCTAAGGGACCTCTTCAGTATATTCTATGAAATATATATGACCAAGCTGGTTATGTGACTTCTGTCTGCTACCTGATCCCAGAAGCAGTGGATACTGCTCCAGCAGTTCTGCTCCTGAGAGATTAAGGCAGTTTGACCACAGTCCAATTGCTGCTGAAGGAAAAAGGAGATTCCAGAAGCACTAAGCTTGCTCACCCAGCACAGAGTAACTTTATTTTACACTCTCCTACCAGATCCAAGATGCGAAAATGTAAATGTTGTAGGAATGCTACATGGTAAGTCTGTGACTTTCACCACTGTGCTTTTGGAATGATTAATTTAATGAAAAGGAAGCAGTTTTGTGTTCACAATTTGTCTTTAGAATATAGAAGATATTTGGATAATAGAACAAATGTACTTTGCAAGAGTGCTTTAACATGAGGTCTGCCAAAGTACTTCTAAAAATTTGGTAAAGCCACATGGCTCTCAGAGAAAAAGGAATCAATACACTCTTTTTATTGCAGGAACCAATCCAGTGATATGAGATAGTAGCTTGCAAAAGGCTCCCTGCACATTAGGAACAAGCTCCTTAGTTCTCCTTGTAAATATGGAAATCTTGGGCTCTAATCTTTGTCCTTAATATAGCTTATGTATCTCCAATTAAAATTAAACAGGGAAACTAAACACCATTGTTAGCAGAAACCTGACACCATTTGTCTCAGTCATTTCTGGAAAGCTCCCTTAGTAATGGCATCACAGCCAAGCTGCTTTGTATTCATTCCTTTTCTTGTCCCATAACCCTTGGGTTTCCCTGCTGCACCTCTCCTACCTGCAAACACCATGTCCTACCTTCCTCATTCCAACCCCCTGTGCCAGTCCATAGCCCTGGAGCTGAGGAACATGGCATTTTACTAGGAATTAAAGCAGTTGATGCAAATAATCAAGTAGTAAGACTTTGGTGCACCTGAAGTTCAGTATTCTTGCTGGCTAAAATGGCGTATAAAAGCATGCTGTTACCTGTTCTATCAGCTCTCTTGTACTGAACATATGTCTGATTTCTTTAACTTTAAAGCAATATGGAAATTATTTTGTCCAAATAACTACAGTTCAAATCCTTTGCACTAAAAAAGAGCCTAATCCAGTATTTTTAAACACAAATCAACTTGGTTAAACCTTGGATGAAATCTGCTATGAAACCTATTGTATAATATAGTTGATATAATATAATAACAATAATACAATTTCTTTTTATTAATTAATGAATAATTAACTTCTAATAAAAAAGTGAATTTTATTAGAAGTGAATTTACTAAAATTTTTACGGATGTGTTCTCATTTAGGGTCTGATTCAGCTATAGAAAGAACCACTTTAACCTTACAGTTGTTGGACAAGAGCAGCAGTGGCTTTGCACAAGACATATATGACATGAAAGCCCAAAGGGAAATACAGTTTTTTAGTGTGGAAAACACTATTCAAATTTCTTTTTCCTATCTCAACTTGTTTCTGAATTTCAACGGAGTAACGCTGCAATGTATGTATTTAATTGGCAAACGGAAAGTACAAAAAAAGCACAAAGAGATGAAATTAAGTCCGGAAAAGGCAGCTCAAACGCAAGCCGAGGGCTCCATCTGCTGCTCAGTCTCTACAGAGCCACAGCGAGTGGGGACTGTAAATGTGTCGTTGTTAATTAGGAGTTCGAATCCTTTTAAGGATTACCTATAGATAGAATAAAGCTTCTATTTTCCTCCAGTTAGTTTAATTTTCCTCTTTTATTTATTTGCTTTGTTTTTGACCTGGCACCTTAAGATCACTGCTAGAACTTTCATTATAACCTTCTATAATGAAACGTAAGGAAAAAATATTTCCTACATAATCCTGTGACATAACCCGAAACCTCTCTTGGGCTCCACCATCTCTTCAGTTTATTTCTGCATTATCATGAGTGAAAGTCTTTCATAAAAGTTGCAGTAGACAGATGCTCTGTCTACTATGCTCATGCTCTGCATTCACCAGCATCTCTCTCCTCTGTCTTTTGGTTTCCCAGTACCTTGCTTAATAAGGACATATTGATAGCAATGCAGTACTGGTGTTTGCCGGGTTCAGTACAAAACTGAGAATCCTCTCTACCAGTGACAACCTCCTTGCATTCTAAAAAGTGAGCGGACGGCTGACATACTCTGACTCTCACCTTAGAAATGCATACAATTTACAGCAAAATAAATTGTAGTTTATAGTATACTACAACCACAGCTGAATACACAGAGAAGGATAATCTGAAATTTAGGAATAGAAAGTGCTGATTTTATCAAAAGGAACAGAAGGAACAAGGGGAATATTTTCATTAAGTGTTTTCTCTCAGAGCTGCACTTGACTTGAGAGTGCTCACTTGAGGTGGACCTTGTGGATAGGTACAGCTTTGTTTACTAACCACGTTATTTGTTGTTATTCTTACTGCAGTGCATCTTATTTGTTTAGGTCTACACTGTATTTCAGTGTGGTCCAACAGATTTTTATGGTGACCCAATCAGTATTGAGGTTTCTAGATTCACACTACACGTATTTTCAGGGTGTTGGCCACAGATTGGCTCTAGTCTGTTCCCATGGACTTGCTGCCTGTTAGCAGCTGAGTCACACTAAATCACTGCTGCGAGGAAATGCTCTTGTTTGTTTTCATACCAAACTAAACCCACTCAAGTAGGATGTCCCCCTAGTCCAGTTGGGTTGCATTAGCTGTTTTTTAAAGGTCCCTTCCAAACCAAGCCATTCTTTGATTCTAAGAAGTGCTCTGAGACAGATTTGGCATGTCCACCACAGGGTGGTAAGTGAATGGAATAGAGAAAATGTTCTGAAATTTATTCAAGAGGATTCTTCAAATGTAGGAATTGATGTGATAAAGTGACGGGCTTGGCCTATGATAGAAAACACAGCTTGACTTTGAAAGGGTTTTTGTTAAAGAATTTTTACTACAGAGATGATCATCAAGTAGCAGCAAACCACAAGAACAGAAAATTGATAGAATTGTTTCTACCTATGTTTCTCCCTGTTTGAATGACACATTATATAGATATATCATGACACCTGAGATCTATATTTTGGGATATTTTCAGTCTTTATCACAGCAACAAGTCTGTGACTGGAGATCACAGCTGTTTTCAGCTCTGCCTTCAAACAGAAGAAGTGAGACCTTGTTAGCTGATCCCAGAGACACTCACAGATTTCCATCAAACCATTTCTGTATCTCCTCGGAGTGGATCAGTGTGTGTTCACTGTGATATGTGAACACACGGTCTTCAATTTAAGGAGTTGGAGATAAATCCCCATGTGGAAACAAGCTACAGCATATGTATTTTTCATTCTTTTCTGTGGGTATTTCTCCTGCAGGGTGTGCAGAACAGCAAAGCAGGAGCAAATGGAGCCATTACGCCCATTCACTGAAATCTTTGCTCTTTAGTGTACTGTGTGCTTTCTGATTTTAATGCCCTGTGGCTATGAAAACTGATGCAGCTTTCTCAGCTGTGAGAGGACTACTCACTCTATTCAGGGAGCAGTGGGCACTGTAGCATCCTGGTTCATGTCTGCCATGGTAAGGAAACTCCTCCTAAACTGCAGCTCTCAAGAGCTGAATTTTTGGAAATCCTGAACTTCCCACTATAGTCTGAAGACCCTCTCCTTTTCTTTAGCAGGACCAGGTGCCTCCTCACACTGAACAGAGTCTTTCACATGACGCAGGAATACAAGCCACCTGAAGCTTTTGCTGAGTCCATCAGCACATCCAGAGCATTCCTTTGGAGACAGAGAAGTTGACCTGTGGGGAAGAAGCTGAATGTTTCACTTACATCATTAATCTCCTGAATTCACTGGGCAATAGATTGGGCAGGTCTGCAGTTCTCGCTGGCCTAGGAACATCATGATTTCTAAGTCTCAATCTGCTGGTGGATAACATCCCTCTGGTTTAAGTTGTATAAAGTTTAAGAAAGGTTTTCCCACTCAGGCACTACTTGTCTGGATTTGGGAAACTCTTTGCTGATTTGAAATTTACCTTGTTCAACAGTCACGCATAGTGTTTTCTCCTACATTTTTGAAATGTGTTTGAAATACTGTGTTTTTAAAAAGCAATAATTTTCAAATGCTTAATGACACAAGACCTATACTGATAAAATACTAATGCAAGGGAAGAATATATTGCACCTAGCAAGTACTGAGAATTAGTATACTGTCTCTAGCCAAGAGCAGAATCTTAGGGAAAAACCTGCAAGAACAGAATAAACAGAAAGAGACACTTCCCTTTGTGCTCCCTGCAAGATGCCAGGTTTTTGAATGCAGTGCTGCACCCCAGGTGGGCTCTACTTCCATGCTGTTGACTCTTTGCTCTTAATGTCCATTTATACTTTTAGCATAAAAATAGTCTTTATTTGGTAATGAGCTTTGTGGCCAAACTACAGATTAAAAGTTCTGAATTAAAAAAAAAAAATATTACTTGCTAATTCAATTTAGATTTGATTCCAAAAAGAATCAATGAATAAGTACTCAGCAAATATTCAATATTATAAACAGTATTCACTAGCCATTTTCTTTGCTGCCTTTCTACCTTTCTGCACTTTTATCTATATCGTCTATATCTATATCGATCCCTTTGTCCAATCCAAAAGGTTTATCTGGCCTTCCCTTGTCTTTCATCCTGGAATTGGGACCAGGTTATTAAACACTGGCATTCTCACATTACCCCTAGAGCCATTCTTAAAATCATCACAGAGTAAGATGGCTGCAACATCATCAACAGAAAGAAACCTACAGTCAGCTCAGTAGAGCACTTGGTTTGCACAGTAATGCAATTTAAATTCTTTGACATTTTAAGCCAGTGAACATGCTCATGAAATTCCTAGACTCTCTTTACAAATATTTCGTTCTGTTTAATATTTTTTTGGTTGTTTAAAAAAAGAGGTAAGATCTCAAGGAGGCAGGTTCCCTTGGAGTTACAGCAAAATGTCTATTATTTTCTTGGCATCTTTTAGGAATTTTGGAGCTGCATGTTAAAGCAAAATTGTGCATCAGCAGAATTAATGCTGGAAATGTTACAGGTCTTTGTGACAGCCAGTATGTTATCATGTCATGATAAAAATAAGTTGGAAAGATGGGTTTGGTAATTGGTCACAAGGACCAACATCCAAAGATAAAAAGGTCTCTTTATGTACAGGGTACATTGCCCCAAGCTCGTATTACTGTGTAATCTTTTCAGATTTAAATTCTTGCTTTGACAGGTTTTTCTGAAGTACTGCATTTTTGATGCTAAGTGCTACAGAAGCTCCTGTAGAAGGCAGCTAAGGAAAGATAGAGGCAGGCGTGATAGAGAAAACTGAAGACAGCAGAGCCTAATGGAGCACAAAATGAATTTTGTCTGCCAGGGGCAGCATTTGGTGACAAGGAAAATTTGCAAGTATTTTGAGGCTACAAATTTGGGACCTTTAGGGCTCTGTCTTATTATCAACATGGTTGCTTAGTCCAATTAGTCAAAACATTTCAGCCAACTAGTTAACACCAAATGACAATAAAAATGAAGACAAAGGGAAGAAATTTAATGAAGAAAAATAAAAATGAACCTAGTTGGAACAGCCATATTTGCAAACACACTTATATACAAGGACTCCAAAAATTTCTAGTAGCTGTAGATGTTTCCATCTTTTTTTTAATGCTCTTCTTTCAGACCTGACCAAATAGGTGCTCAGTCTATGTGCAAGAACATTTCCTTCTTCAGCTGCTGGGAAAGAAGTGAAGATAAAAAAGTTATACTAAGGGCATTTAAAAAGCTACTAACTAAAGTTGAGAAATGCTGAGGCTATAATTGACATTTAAAATAACTGAATAGCTAGTAGCCTCATAGGATTTAGAAAAAAATGGAAGAAGAATGAAGCATTAATTAGTGCTGGGAAGAGAGGTATAACAAGTTATACAAGGGGGAAGGACTGAAGAATGGATAAAAGGAGGGACAGAAATCGAGCGAAGACAGATTTACAGTATAGACACTAAAGAGACAAATATATCTGGAATTTGGTAGCAGAAAAATGAGGGGAGAAACAAAGAAGGAAAAGATACTGAAGAGAAGCAAAGAACAGAAAACAGAGTAAACCAAGAATGAATATGACAGATATGTATTCTGGTTTTCTCTGAAAGCAATACATTTCCATGCAGAAGTATTATTATCATAAAATTAACACCACAGTGATTTTGCACAGCTTTGTATATTGCAAAGCTAATATACATCAACATCCCTTTTCTTCTGGTTGTGGATATAATTGGCCTCTTATTGACTTGATATTTTACTTCGGATGGAAATTTTGACCACAGAGCACTGGTCCAACCAGCTTCTGCACTTTATTTGAAAGTAATTTTAGAAGCTACCTCATTTGTCCTGGTTATATCATACAGCAAATTATTTCCTCAGGAACTAAGTTCAAGTGTGGACTGACAGTCAGTTTTGAGTATCTGGCTTTTGCTGTTGCTACAATGTGATTTTAATGCAGGTCAGAAAGACTCAAAGAAAGCATGTACAAACAGTACTAATGTCAAATGGACCTCCTTTCTCCCTAAAGTTTAAGGAAAGCAATCTTAATATTGATTATGCCTTGCATGCAATTTTTCTAAATCAGTAAAATTCATTCTGACAACCTAAGCTTATCTTTGTTACAGTAACATGGCATTGCCTGGCATCATTAGGAAACATTTATGGCAAGCTGAGTGATTTACTACGCATTTATCATAATAGCATATTTGAGTTTCTTTTGAATATAACAGTGTGTTCCAGAATCTTGGCTATGAGGAAAATCAGAATTTTTCTCTTTTATATACATATATATTAGCTAGTCTCTCATCTTTAATTCCATTTCACAAATTTGATTTAGATAACTAGAAAAGAACAAATAACAGAAAATGGTAGATCTTTCACAATAGCAAAGAAGTTTTATAACCAGACTTGGTCTTGCCATTCCTTTGGGGATATAAAAGAAGGAAAAGACAGGGTTAATAGGATAACACAGTGTTAACAGAATGTTAGCTCTCCTTATTGATAAAATCAGAAAATAGGGTCTTCCCAACTTTTTTTAGCACATGGGATAAAAACAGAGCTTGGTAGAAGAATGAACAAACCAGGGAACAATCTCTTCCTATTTTTCAGTGAATAATCCACTGGCTGTATGAGCAGAGCTCATGCAAAACCCCACCAGTCCTGCTCCCACCTCTCACTAGTCCTCTTTGGGTGTACTTGAAAGGCCCTTTTGTCAGCAACAATCTAACTCCCACTCTGGAGCACCCTTCATAAAGGAGGCATGGATATATTGGCTGAAAGAGTCTTACCTACTCCCAGCTGTTTACAGAAAATTCTCTGGCAAGGGTCATAAAATGTTTTTGTGTCACTCACGTTTTTTTTTTGTAGACAAGATGGTAAAGTGGACCCTAAGTTTAATTTATAGAACTGTTAGCTAGTGCCGTGTGTCAGGGCACTGACAGGCAGAGAAGAGCCCTAGGGAGCTGGAGACTGGCACTGCTGAGGTATTGCTGCGGCTGCTGCAAGGCATTTGGTCCTGTAATTAATGTGTGAAACACACCTTCCACCTCGGTAGTAAGATCAGAGACTTAATTAAAAGTCTGGAACTTCTTATTATAATTTCATAGGTTAAGTCTTATACTTTTATAGGAAGATATCAATTTTACATATGGTGTAAAATAGCAAGGCTTGGGAATTTCACGGCATGGAAAGCAGCTTGCTGTTCCAGATGGTTTATAAAGTCTGACAACACTGTTTCACCCTGTAGTGCAGTTTTTTGAAACTGTCCCCAGCTAACCAGCTGTACAAGAATGCAGTGACAGAAGGGAATACTTGACATATTTATAAGCAAAATTTAAATTATTTCCTATCCTTAGGGGAACAGATAAGCATCTCCAGTCTAATACAATGCTGTTAAACACCAGAAGAAAAAAGGTGCAAGATGGATCTTTCAGTGTATTTACACTTTGTATATTTGACAATGTGCTTGTTTCATTTGCTACTCAGCCCCCCTCATTGCTAATTAGGGACCTGCCTGGCAGAAACCCTCCTCCTTCCTGCCCCATCCCAAGGGCAGAGGCACCGGGGCTGGGGCTGTGAGGCTTAATGCCTTAGCCTGACAAACCACCGGGTGTCACTGTTTGACAGAAATAAACTGAGCAGGGCTAAAAACCTCCGGGTACTTTCTCGACTGGTATGGTAGAGTACGCAGATTTCATTCTAAAATCCTCTTCCCCATATGGCCTCTCAGTGGATGGAGTTTTAAAGAATATTTTGGATTGGGACGCTTTTTTCTAAACAGGGATTTTGGAAAATGCTTTCATTAAAGAAACGAACAAAAACAAATAAAAGGCAGGTGAAAAATGAGAAAAATAAGGTAACTTCTGAGTATTTGAGAGACATTTTGCTGCTAAAATTTGTCAATTACATTTATTTACTGGCATTAGAATCAAAACTACAGACAAAAATAGTGCTGAATTAATATTTAAAACCTGTTCCCCCAGATTTTTCAACCTAAAGTGCTAGATTACCAGTGTTTTTCAGGCCAACACTAAGCCCACTGATGCTTGTAGCTAGATGTAAGAGAAAATGTCTGAAGTGAAAGTGGCCAAAAGTGTAAAAGAGCTCTTCAAGAAAAAGCTTCTTTCAAAAAGCTTAAGGATGCCTGCCTATTTAAAAGAGAAAATACTTTGGTAGTCTTAAGAGAGGGAATACACTGGTACAACTTCAGAGTCTCTTACCCAGATGGATGAAAAGAAAGTAGAAAAAAAAAGCCCATTTTCTCTCCTAACATGCGATGTAACTGAATGCCATGCCCATATAGTGAACAGTTGAGAAATACAACCAATTAATTAAAAAAAGGGGTAGTAACCTAGAAAAGGAGGATAAATTAATCCCAGGAAAATGGGAAAATGAAGACTGTACCTCAATGAAATGTATGTTCTGAGTGGAGTAAAATCATTGAGTGTGATAGAGATCAAAGGATTTATTGCCTCTTGTCTAATAGAAATGGAAGGATTTATTGCCCCCCAAACCTGCGGCTTCCAGAAGAATGTACTTACCCCAGTGTCTGCTAAATGTGGATAAATTCCTCCCCTCACAAGCTTTCTAAAATGTGGAAAGATTTACTTCCCTCTGAACAGTCTGCCTTGAATAAGCAGCTACAAATTATGCCACAGATGGCGAGTTTTCCTTCTCTTTACAGAGCAAATTTCACAGAGGGGACCTAAAAGCAAGTAAACCTTTTTTATGGGTTTAAAAAAATAAATGCAACTTAGACAATAACATAAAATATTATGTATCTACAGAGGCTGGTTAGAAAGACTTTTGAGGTGAGGTATTACTCGAAAACAAGGCAATGTAATATGACAATTCAAAGGCAAGATCATCAAGTATATGGCTATTTCGCTTTATAAAGGATTTGATAATATCCTCAAATAGTTGTGTAACCTAACTGTGATGATCTAAGGGTATAACCAAAGTAGGGTTTGCAGGGACTTAATACTTTGTCTACTTGCACTGCTGGGAAATCAGGCAAGACTTCAGATATCCATGATCTGCTTCAGAACCAAAAGAAATGGCAAACATCAAGCTACAATTTCGCAGCTTCTGTTTCAAATTCGGAAAACCCAAAAGCAAGTCTGCATTTTTCCAGTTACATCATTGGGCCAATAAAAGATATTTACTCTGCCCATAAATCTTTCCTTGCTATCATTAAAATGTTAGAATATGTTTAAAGCTTTCAGATGTTACTGGTCGTTATGTAATAAAGAAGTTGATTATATATAAAACACTGCTTATGTGCAATAGCAGTCAGGTTCAAAGAATCAGTAACTTCAGAGACTATGAGGATAAATGAGAGCTTGATCAAAAAAATGGAAGCCAAAGTTGAACATTTGCCTAACCAAGCAATTTTATCTGCTGTTTTCCAAATCAATTCCCAGCTGCCAAGTTATTAAAGGCCAGAAAGGTGGAAGTGCAGAGCAGAGGCACTTGGTCAGGATTTTATTCTTTTAAAAACTCAAATTTGTACAGGAATCCTGAGTTATGGTGATATTCTCTGTGAAGCAGTTTCAGTGCTAGGATAATACCTAACAGAACAGCACCAGGATGGCTGGACTGTCTGACTCCCTCTGACTTGAGCCTCATACACCTAATTGGAAACCCTAAAGATGCACCTACCTGATTCCTCTTCTGAGGGTTGTTACAAAAATAGCTTGTATCAAAATGTTAAATATTCACTGGGCCAGTGAGAAACCAAGAAAAATCAGTTCCTTGAATATTGTGACCAGTGACTGCTTGCAGGCAGTAAAATGTATCAGTGAAGATGGGAAAGGACTGAGCATGTTTGAACCTCAGTGTAAACCAAGAGAAAGCTCTGACACAACTTAGTTAGAGAGCTGAAGATGGCAAAAGAGTAAAACTGTGTAACTGGGCTTTCCATGTCTCAGATGAGTATTCCTGAGGTGACTTTCCATGCATTAACCTCTTTTTCCTTTAGAAAGGTCTTGTGGTTTGAGAATGGTGCTTCCCAATTCAGTGCTACTGCCAAGACTCCAAACCACAGGCTGCTCTCTTGTTCCCCCTGCTTTCCTCTCCCCTTCCCCTGCGGTGGGATGGAGATCAGGACTGGAGACAAAAGGTGAAGATCACAGGTTGAGATTCGAACAATTTACTGGAAAGAGCAACGAGATAAGAAAACAAGTAGTAACAGCAACAATACAAATGACAGAGTGCACAAGGAAAGGAACATTATTGCTCATTGTGGAATCCCCTGACATTAGGCAATACCCTGCACCTTTCTCTGCCGTGCTACACCCTCCACTCCCCTCTGGCTCAGAACCAAGGTTGTGCTACTCTGACTGAAAGGAACCCCTTGTTGGAAAGGACTCCCTGTCCCCCTTCCCTGGCAATGACATGATTCCTTGGATAAGGGGAGACTATTACCTATGGACAACTGTGCATACCAGCATATGACAGCAGCAAAGATGTCAAAGCTGTTAAAGTACAAAAAATGCAGTGGAATGTTTAGTAGAGTGAATGGGGACTGAAAGAGACAAATCTCTTCTGCTATGGAATTTTAAAATGGAAATATTTTTCCTCAGAAAAGTATTTATGGTATCACTGACTAGAAAGTGCCCTGGGGCCTGGGTCTTCTTGTCTTTGCCTTCTCACTTGTGCTTTTGTAGGGCCAGACTTTGCAGTGAAAAGCACCAATTACATGAAGCCTTTTAAAAAGTTATACGATTATGACAGGGGCAAAGATATTGTAATTTGCCAGTAAGCCTAGGCACACCAAAGAGCTCCATGGGGCTAATCTATCCTGCTAGTTTTGTAGTCTCAGCTCAAGAACTCTGAACTAGTACCTTAACTAGTTTGTGAAGAGCTAGCACAGACATCACAGAGCTGCCTGGTGGTGTAAACATACCCCTGGAGCAACGGGATGATGCTGTCCCATTCCACTGCTCTCACTGGTACCAGGATATCTATTATCTGAAGAAAAACGAATAGGCACAATTCTTGCCTCATTTTAATTTGCTGCCAGTCTGAACTCGTACTCCTTGTTCTGCATAGGTATTGTGGTAAGCAGCTGAAGAACAGGGCTTGGACAGATGTTGGTTCTCAGCCCTTCTCCTCACCATGCTGTGTTTGCCTTGACACTTCATTATAGGGCTCCACAGATGAATAGGAGAGAAGTGACAGGACACTGAAGAAGCACCTAGAAAAGCAAAGGCAAGTTTTTGCTGGCTGACTTGCTTGTTTATACTTGGAGCAGGAGTGGTGATACCTGAAATCCTATTGTTGTCTAGGGAGCAGTCAATCAAACTTCTGGGACCTCCACTCTGGTGTGTGGCGGATCAGCCCTGGTTGGCAGCCAAACTCCCACACAGCCTCTCACATCCTGCCTTTCCCTGAGAGAGACAGACATGGGGGATAGGAAGAAGGAGACTGAGAAAGCTCACGGGCTTTTTGGATCTCTTGTGGCACAAATACTCAGGAAAAACATGCCCTGAGGTGGGAGGGAATCATACGAAAGCTGGACAGCAGTGTACTTGCCTAGCTGCACACAGGCAAAGCAGTGCTGTCATGCCCGCATTCCACACCGACCACAGCTCCCAAGTTTGTGTCAGTGTGATCACAGTCAACGGGGACAGCACAATGGGTGGCTTTGGCCTGTGGTCTGTTAGACAATAATGTCACAACCATCTTTGTTTGGTTTTCATACTCTCCTTTGATCTCCTGACAACCTTGGTTATTCATTCTCCACAAGGACAGCCCTCCTGAAAACCATTAGATGCTCAGTAGTGATGAGCCACCTCCATTTCATACAGTTTCCCTGTCCCTCCATGCAACTCGTCATCTGGAGCAGACCTAGGCTGCAGATCCTGGAAGTGGTGGCCCCTTCCCAAGGTGCTGGCTTTAGTGGGCCACCATTCTCAGCAGCCTGGGCAGACTGATATACACATGGCCTGGTGCAGGGCTGTGAAAGGCACAGGAGTGTTCAGAGAGGAGATGGGAGCTTTCAGTGTGAAATGAAAATCTTTCTCCAGAACCTTGGACCTGAATTGACACCTTTTGTAGCACAGAGCATACAGCTTGATAAAAGCAAGCCATGATCTCAAAATATAAATACTAATCAGATTTGAGAAAAAAAATGCTTCAAATAAACCACTTGGAGCTGTCTTCAAGCTGCTGTGTAGTATTAAAATTGGGGAGAGATTGCATTTTGGAAAACAACATTATGTGGGTATGTTTACTGTCATTACATATTCCTGCTATTGTGTGGCTGTGCTTATGTTTGTATATATACACTTAGACACATAGACATTTCCAATCAGAAAAAGCCAGAAACTGAATTTCAATACAGACTATTTTTCAACTCAATAAGCAATACTGATTTTTTAAACTAATTTTTGAGTGATAGAATTTTTGTAAAAATATATTTCTCTCAGCCTGTGTGAGCATGCTAGAATATTTTGATGACAACTGTAGTCCAAATGGTAAGGTCCTGTTACAAGGAATTCATCACAGATGTAGTCCTTAGGCCAAATTATGACCAAAAGAAGACTGAAAATAAAATGTTAAGAAACAGCTGATACATTTTAATTTATGAAACGCAAACTGGGCACGATCAGTAGGTTCTGACATACATTTACTTGCTAGTAGCACCGTGGGGCAATGCCAGAGCCATCGGTGAAAACTTTCAGCTCCAATCCCCCTCCCCTTTGGCAGCTGTTGAACATCATTTCTCAATCAGGTCCACTTCTCCAGCATGTCAGTGAGCTTCAAAACTTTTCTCCAGATGGTTATTGAAGCTGGAAGCAATGACTGTAAGCTGCATATTAAATAGCTAAGCTCCTCTCACAAAGCTTGAGCCTGAAAATCCATGCAACCTTTTTTTTTCCTGGGAGGCATCAGTGGGTGGATGTAGCTGAGGCAGGGAGAAGGAAGGATGAAGTGTGTAGGAACAGGGCAATGACAGCAATGGCATATCAAATCCATGAAATGAAAGGATTATCGTTGATTTCTGTGGGATGTGTAGCAGGTTCAATGCCTTATGTTCCTTCAGATAGGGGCTGGCCTTCCAGGCTGTGCAGAGCCTCTTGCCTCAAGAGCATCCCTTGGGATCCTCTGCTCCATGGCACACATGGCCATGCAATGCTGTCTCTGCCCAGAGTAGCTCTCTGTTTTCTGGGAATATTGCCAACTTTTCAGATCCCCGTAGCAAAGATTGTGTATCTTTTTCTGCTCCTGTCACAGCACTTTTTTCAGTAAGGGAGAGACAAATAGCACACTTTGTATTTTGTCAGGAATGGTGATTACTATTGCATTTGTTCTGCTGTGAGGTCCTGGTTTCTGGAGGTATTATGTGAACAAGGACCAGCTTTTTATCACTACCAGAAAACCCCATATTGTCCTGAACTCACTGCATGGGATCCAATCTCAGGATAAGATTCGTAGTAGCTGGTGAACTGAATTTCTCCCTAATAACTGTTAAATGCTGTTGATCATTTATCTGCAGATCGTGATGTGAGTTTAGGCGCTTGAATCGCCCAGGGATATCTAAATGTGGAAACATAACCTTAGGTGTTTTAACCTTAAATTGAATCACACTCACTGTTCCTCAGAAGCTTTCTTGTGACTGTTAAGCAGTTTTCTTTCACTTCATACTTGTACTCCCCATTTCACCCCTTCCAAACAACCAAAGCAGACAAATAGCACCAATAATACTAACTTCCATCCAGTTGTGTGCTGTCTGAGTTACAGCATACACATTCCCAGTGTACTCTGACTATAGAAGGTTTCTGAATTTCTTCAGCATAAAATGAATCTATATTAAAAATACATCTTGTCAAAGCGCCGGGGCACACCTTCTGTCCCGTGTGGATCCATGGTTTTCAGTGCAGTGTGTCCAGATTTCCCTCTCTCTGAAGCATGTGTTGTCAGATGAGTCTTGGCCACCCGAAAATTTTATTTGAAGCCTAAAGATCCAGAAAGGATCTCTACTGTAAAGTGAAGGATACAGCTGTACCACCATCTCACACGGTGAGAATTAGTTCTTTTCATGGGTTGTGTGGCTGTTTGACTTTAATAGTTTTGTGATCAAACCCAGTTAACTTTGGGGAATGTCGTGTTGGGATTGTGGTTGTCAGATTTTTACCCCAGGCTCTCCCTAGGGATGCTTACTGGATATGACAAAATTCTACTGAAACATAGAAAAGATGTTCAAATCTGAAGAAAGGCTTGCATATCCAAATACTTCTCTGCCTTATTTTTTTCTTTCCCCCCCCAGCTGAATTAGTGGACTATTATTTTTCCTACAAATCTTTGTTTCATGAAAAATTTATGTCTTCACAACAATCAGCTCACAACTGTGTTCCCTGCAGGACAGGCACAACAGTATATAGTATACAGACATTTTGGTGCCTGATAGCTTGCGTATTATTTATTTAGATTCTCTTAGTTACCACTATTTTATTTGTTGTGTTTGTTTTTTTTTTAATGTCTTCCTCCAAGTAAGACTCTGATTCAACCCAAAAGTTTATGGGGAAACAAGAAGAATGCGTTCTGGGTTACACTAACTTTGGATAAGGACCTTCAAGAAAGCCATGTGGTTTCTACAAATATAAGATTAATAACACCTGTGAACTGAGATCTAGACTTCTGCTCTTGTTCTCTAAATAATTTAGAAATTCAAGAAGCAGCAAAACTTATCATGTCTGGTAGTCCTGGGCTGTTACAGATGTACTGAGTAGATCACAATGATCCAGGAGTTCTGTAGTCAAATTACTAAAATCTGGGTTTCTGCTAAGGTGTAACCCAAGTCCGAACTATTGCCCTCCAAGAAAAGCTCTGAGTAATTTCCAACATGATTTTTCATTGTGAATTCACTATATTGTGATATCTTCTGGTTTTTATTTAGCCCCAGAACAATTTATTTGCCAGTATCAAGAATCAATACAGCCATTTTGATCTTGCTACTGAATCCAAGAGGATAGTATCCTGAGGGAAAATCACTTTTAGGATGGACAAATAACGTACAAATATTTCCTGTGTTGCTAAGCATTTTTGAAATTCCCACCTTTTTCTGAAGCCTAACTAGGAAGACAGATCAGCTGGCTACCCACATGAACTCTCTGGTGGTGATGAAGAAGGCTGCTGGTTATCCTGCTAAACCATTTGGAAGTGACAGCTTGCAGGCTCTTGGGATGTGCAGATACACAAGAGAGGAGCTCAAGCCTGTTGAGCTGTTGGATGCTGGTAACGTCTGGATGAGGGGGAGAGGGGATGAAGTGCAATCTATACTGCAGGAGAAAAGTGAGAGTCCTAGATTTACAGCCAGGCCATTCTGCATTTCCTTCTTCCTATATCTGAATTATTCTGTATCAAACATGAGAGGAACGTGATACCACAGACAGCTAGCTAAGGGGTCTCTAAGGGAAGTACCCATCATTGCTCTCTGCAAACATGCTCCTTGTCAAAGACACATCCAAAACGTGGCTGGCTCCTCTATCCTCAGCATTCAGATTGAGGTGTTCATGTTACACAGGTTACCTTGAACCTCTCGTGTCAGTACTGTGACAGGCCCAGCATGAACCCTTCAGGCACTAGGTCAGTTCTACTCAATCCATTCTTTTCAAGTCACTGGAGAGCTGTGCCAAACTGACTTTTAAGCAGGTCTTCTGTCTTGGATGTTCTCTGACATCCTGTGCATTTCTGATCCCTCTAAGTTCTCAAAAGACAGAAGAATTATTAGAGATTTGTTTTGTGTGGAAAGGAAAATCAAAGGGAAAATAAAAAGCCCCAAGGGTTTTTTTCCACAGAATCATGGGATCATGGAAAAGCTTGGGTTGGGTTGGGTTGGGTTGGAAGGGACCTTAAATATCATCTAGTTCCAACCACTCCTCCCTGCTACATCCCCCTTGCCCCTTGCCCTCCTTCCACCCTCTGCCCTTCCCCCCCACCCATAATAGACAGGGATGCCACCCCCACTAGACCAAGTTGCTCACAGCTCCATTCAACCTGGCCTTGAACATTTCCAAAGATGGGGTATCCACAACCTCTTTGGGCAACCTATTCAAGTTCCAGCTTCACCAACCTCTGAGTAAATAACTTCTTCCTAACATCTAATCTACATCTCTCCCCCTATAGTTTAAAATTAGGTAAAAAAAGTAAGCATAATCACAGCAAGGATTTTCCAAACATAAACTATATTTTAACTTGACTCATGAAAAGAATTACAATTATTTTCAGTCACAATTCTTTCTCATAAGCTAGAATAGTGAGATTTCAGCAGTGTCAACTACTTGCTCGGCACATTTTAGGCACCACCTAGTATTTAACAAACAAAAAACCTTAGAAATCTGGAATAAACAGCTGGTGTTTGACAGTTTTAGCCTTATTAAATAGGTCATATTTCCCAAGCCTCAACGACCACAAAACACAAAATGCATCTTTTATTTTCAGTATGAAATACTGTTATTTTAACACAGTTTTAACTTCAATGGAAAGAACAATTTGCTTAAGTGTTTGTTGCTGCAGTTATATATTTATTTGGAGGGATAGTAGTTTGGGTTTTTTTCAAATGGGAAAAATAGTTTATACTGCAAAGATGAAAGAATCTCATTCTTCTATCTAGACCAAATGAGTGTGTTTGCATGCTCACTGAGGCTAGCCCAAAGGGTGAAATGTAGCAGAACTTGATGTGACAAAGGAAAAATTGCTAGTTCAGAAATTGCTAATGTGGAACTAAGAATCTCAGAATAAACCAAGACAACAGCTCGACCTTGAAATATATGTTAGATCTAAATGCAAAGAGCTATAAAAAAACAGGAAAAAGTAAATTGGGGATGCAGCCTCCTGAACTTCTGTGGAGCTCAAGTACTAGTTGAATTTTGGGTTGTTGCTGACCTGTTCTACTGGATGATGCAATGGCATCTAGTGGGAAAATAGTTAATTAATTTAGTGTATTCAAATCACTGCACGTTGAATTCACGTTTCGATTGTTAATGCTAAAATATCTCTGTCACACAGGTGGGTGATGCTCCCAAGTGCCCTGTTTACTAACTGCAAAGCATTGTAGGAACTGCCTACACAAGACAAGCAACCCTATCATCTGTGCCTTTTTTTTTTTGCTTTGTTCTTTAATTTTTGTTTTTTTGGATGAACACCAGGTGACTCTGAGCATTCGCAGGCTTTGTGCTTGCAAATGCAGCTAATAAAGAGTGCTGGAGCCCTGAGGGCTGTGTGAACACAAATCACAAAGTGCCTGGCTTGCCTGCCTGGGCACACAGCAGATGGAGCACTTCGCTCACATAATCCACACCAGTGGGCCAGTATGAATGTTGGGTCACAGGCTAACACTGATGATGTAAATTACACTCAGTGCTAGACTTTTGGTGCTGTAAGACTCATAATGGGCTTTGTTTTCATCTTTGTCACTGTATACTCACAGTCTATTTGGATGATACTATTTTAATGATGTTGGCAAGACCAAATGTGCTTGTAATAGCTTATGATGCTTTTGCACTTTCCGGCAATATATTACTGTAATTTGTCCAAGGAATGGTCTAAATCTGTTCATTTTCCTCCTAAAAGAATGTAACATTGAACACATTCAGAGCTTTAAAAGTTTGCAAATTTTGTGGAATGAAACCATAACCCTGTCTTTGGAAGTGGATCTCTTGTCAGTGTTCCAGAGCTGCTAAGACATTTTGCTGGTGAGTCATATTTATTGCTGTTAGAAATATTGCAGGCTTTAAAAATGGAAATTTAGAAGCCCATTAGACAGCTTTGTAAGAAAGAAAAAAATACTGTGAAAGGCAGTTGTTAGATTGCTAGACAAATAAATGTAAATTGGAAAAGAGAAAAAAGGAGCATGAAATATAGAATATGACACAGATAAAATCTGAAAGAAAAACATATAAGAAAAAAGGAGTCAGAAAAATCATGAAAGAAACATTCATACTAATTTAGTGAAGCAAAAGAACAAAATTCAAAGTGACGAGACTGTGATCACAAAATGCCTTTCCTCTCACATCTTTCAGCCTGCCTAGTGGCCCACTGCTGTGAGTCACACTTGCTGCCTTCTTGCAATTCCCTGAAGTGCTATCAGCTATGATTACTGCATGCAGTCAAGTATTCTCTAATCTTGAGCCTTGTCCTATTAACTTTCACTGGTATATGAGACATGAAACTTCCTGAGCTGTTGTCCTGGATTTAAGGCACCTAAATTCAACCTGTTCCCCAAACAAAGCAGTCCAAACCCTGTCCCCTAGTTCTTGAAGTGAGAATTGGGTTAATCAGAGTCCAAAACCGGGGAAATAAAAAAAAAAAAAAAAAAATCCACATTGCCTTTTCAGCTGCTGATAATCCTTAGAGCATTAAAACACAAAAACCCTTTACTTTGTTGCTGAAATTGCATTTGCATCTCTGACTGCCCTAGTCCAAATATCCCGGTGCTTTGTTCAAATCCACAGCAAATCACAATTCAGAAATTTTTAATCAAGTTATGAATTAAATCCAGACTCACCTTCACTTTGGTCCTCTATTGGTCATATTTGCAGAACAAACTGCACACCTGCCACTAGGACAAGATATTCCTGCAGAATGTGATTGCAGCCAATTTCTTCTAAAGGGCATCTGTAAGAAGAAATAGTGCCTTATATTCATACAAGGCACACACCACTCTGGCCCAATGAATCATGATTTTTTCTGTGTAGCTTCAATAAGAAGGATGGTCTTTAATGCAAAGGGCACAGTCTGGCTGTTAGGGCATCCTCTTAGTAGATGTCTTCTGTCTCCACAGGTTGTAGGAAGAATTGTTTCAGGTCTAGGTTCCTTGACAAGGGTTTGAGTTCCAGACTGGGAAATTAAAACAATTGTGGAAAAACTTTTAGATTGGAGAAGTACCACTGCTCCTTCCTTTACCTTCCATACCTGTAATGACTGTAAAAGGCATCTCTAGCAATGGTGACGTACTCAGAGCATAAATGCTAGTTCATCCAGAAATTAAAGGGAAAAGAGGTGAAATAAAAGCAATCAGCCAACAAACCCTTGTGTGCATCCAAACCAGCCTGCTCTTTTTACCTAGCAGAGCTCAAATATCCCACTTGAAACCCAAAGTAAAATGAGGCAGACGTGGAAATGGGAACATCCAAAGCACCTATCTCATTCTGACTGAGATTTATCTTGTTTAAATTGCAAATTCAGGCCCTTCATAATGCATCACAAGGCTGACCACTGTCAGATCTTCTTTTAACAATGGGATTTGCCGAAAAAGGTTCTGTAGGTGTGTTGCAAAAGGTATGTTTGCTAGTTCTTGCGTCAGAAGTAAATAAGTCTACTGAGAGTCATTGTGACAGCTCTTACAATGTTTTGCCAAGCAGAAATTAGAATACAAAACTAGACCAATTCCATTTCAAGAGGGTGGGTTTTAGATGAGGGAAGGATTAGGCCTTTAGCATGAATGTAACACTCCAGACAGTAATGAGTTTCCCCACCTCGAAGTGAAGTATAGGATACCTAAAAGGATCTGAGAAGATTCACCAGATTTACACAGTCCCTTCCACTCAGAGCTAATTTAACTGACATCTAAGATTGTCAAATTCAATGTTAACCTGCACTGCCAAGTCCACCACTAAAACTGTGTCCTTTTCAAATGTTCAAATAGTTTTTTTCTGTGTACATGTAATTTTTGGGTTCATATTTTTGAGCAGAACACTCTGTTATTTCTATTTCTTCCAGTATTTATTAGAATAAGCACAGTCTGATATCCCATGGTCTGGTAAAATGAGTGTAATTTCCGGCTCCTCTGTCCCAAAGCCTTTACTTCTTGGAAGTAGATATTGCCTTTTATCACACAGTATTTAAATCCTTATCTCTCTGCCAAGCTGAAGATGTTTCTACTGTGTGGAAGTGGGGGACAGGAAGTATGTAAAAGCTTTTGATGATCCAGTCACAAGGTTGGCGAGAGTAGCAGAAGGAGTTGCTGTCATGATAAGCCATCCACAGGCAGCTTTCCTGGCAGATAGTTCTGGGAGCCTGGCTGTAACACAGCTGGTGATGAGCATGCCCTGCTAGGCAGAGGTCTGTAAGCTGGCTGCCAGCAAAGTACTGAGCAGTGAGATTGCATAAAGAAAGTTGTTTGGTTTTCTAATGAGTGTTTTTTTACTGAGTGTTGCAGGGAGACTTGTGTGTCAAAATATGACTGCAACAACTGTGCTTCCAGTCATGGTAAACTTATAACAAAATTCCATCAGATGGAATACTTCAAGGGACATTTTCCCCTTAACTCACCTGACACTCTAATATATTAAATGACATATAAGTAAAAAATAGATCATACTCCTACACATATAGCTGATATAATGTATCTAAGGCCTATAAAAATCAGCTTACAAATAATATAGGAATTTGAAAAACCTATATCTGTGAAAGAAAAATATATCTGGGGTAATGTGCAATCCATATGCATGTCAAATCAGCAAGATATTTGAGCCTCTGTGAATGTAAACACATATGCCATTCCTTTTTCTCTTGACCCTTTCTCTTGACCCTCTAGTTGAGAATGTTGGTTAAAGCAACCCAAATGCCTAGGTTCATTTTAGGTGAGAATGCCTCAGAAAGGCATAGAGAGAAAGTCCCTTGGTTTGGAGACATTGTGTTAGGAGGAGGAGGACAGTGGTTTTTTTTCTTTTTGTTTAAATACAGATGTGGAGAGAGGTTTATCTTGCCTTTAGCTTTTTCAGGCTGGTTTTCTATTGTCACTGCAACTATGTGAATTTTCTGGACTGTGGCATGTTATTTATGTTTGGTTTCAGAAACCATGGCAAACAAAGGGAGTTCCCCAAAATAAAGATGGTCACATCTTCCCATCCTTACCAATGTGACTCTAAGGAAAAAGGATTTTGATTTGTTTAGGAGTAGAAATTATAATGCCATAAATCTACCCTGCACTTTACTCACTGTACCAAGATGCTTGTTCTTGGCCACTGTAAGTGATAACTAAAGGCAGCCCACAAAAATCAGACCACATGAAGACTATAAACCCACTTTACTCAGCCAGAAAAAATCAGTCCTTGGATATAATTTTGGGACCCAGTGACAAGTTAGGTTATTTGTTCATGTAGTGTCATTTACTTAATCATATTCTTTAACTTCCTTGCTACCCATTATGGCTCTCCCACCATATTACTGATGTGCATATGTAGAAGACATTTTACAAAGGCAGAGTACATTTTCAAGCACCAGATTGGCCATATGCACACAGACTGCCTGTGATGCACAAGAATTAAGACTGCTTTTCTGTGTGAGTATAATTAATCCATTATGAGTGGGAAATGCAACATGTGCTGTATATGTACAGAATTGTTGTGTCATACTTCTGCACTGATCTATTGTTCTTGGAAACCACTGTGTCCACTGAGCAGTCACAATGCATTTTTTCCTCAGAATGCACAATAAATATGGTGGCCTACCACTAACAATCTCATTTTCTGAAAGACAGTTACTGTTTGAGGTACATTTTTTGTTCTCAAAACCTGTAAGAAAACATCTTTGATAAATGCATCGACCGCCTGCAGCTTGCTAGCTGACTGGTCAACTTGGTGCAATTGTTAGAGACAGAAACACACAGTTCACCAGGCAGGTCTTGCCAGAGAACAAGAGCAAACAGCTCTAGTTTTGGTCCTGGAACTTAGTTCTGTACCGTGGGACCATGGAGTTAGGATAGACACTTTATATAGCTGTAAATCCAAAGCCATCCCTTCTCCTCAAGATGGAATGGTTACATCATTCTGCAGGAAGCTTCCTAAAAGCTCCAAAAAAGTGTTGTGTACCTACCAGAGTAGGAAAGCACTGGATATCTGCCACATGTGTCTTTCATAATTTGTCCTTGGTGTCCCTGTCGAGTGTTCTCAGTAATATTTGCAAGACATTTAGATCTCTTTCTGAGGAAGTCACTGCATGTGTTTGACTTGCATAAGGGGACAAAAAAAGGAGAGGGGAGAAAGAAAACCTGTGTGCAATATAGAACATTAATTTAGGATGAATTGCCACATAACCCACTGCAGCAGAAGTCCTACAAGATATTCTCTGTATAGGTTAGAAAGATTGAGCAGTTTGTCACAACTCTTTGCATCTCATAGAAATACCGACAAAAAGTGTCTGACATATTTTGGCAAATTAGCTCTGATAGTGGAGTCGGGTTTACTTTGTGAATTACACGTCTGAAAGTTTGAATAGCTCATGTGGACAGATAGAATTAGTCAATCCAAGCTGTGAGTCTCTATTCAAGGGTATCTGGCTAAATTTTTATAGTCTGTAATATATAAGAATTTAGACTAGAGCAGCCAATAGTTAGTTCTGGACTTGAATCTAGCTGTATGTCAATAACCTGTGGGAATGGCTTGAAGTTGTGTCAGGGAAGTTTAGGTTAGATATTAAAAAAAATTTCTTCATTCAGGGTGTGGTTGGGCACCGGAACAGCCTCCCCAGGGAAGAGGCCAAAGCACCAAGCCTGACAGAGATCAAGAAGTGCTTGGACGATGCTCACAGGCACGCGGTGTGACTCTTGGGGATGGTTCTGTGCAGGACCAGGAACTGGACTCAGTGATCCTTGTGGGTCCCTTCCAAGTCAGCATATTCTGTGATTGGTGTACATAAGCCACAGTCCTGAGGGATTTCTCTGCTGGCTATATATTTCGACTTTTTCTCCAGCTGAGCATCAGCTTCACTGCTGGTAGGATCAGCAAAGGAATTGCTCTGGGATGAATGACAAAATCACTGTGAGCACCGGGGCAATCAGAGAAGTAGGACAAAAATTGAATATTTTGAACTTTTCAATAGATTACAATTTAGCATTTCTCTGTTTTCATCCAGTCTCTTCTTTCATAGCAAAATCACACACTTTTTTCCCCTATGACAAACATTTTAAACCCCTGAAATTCTTAGCAACATGGAGATTAACTTGACTCAGAGTCAGTTTTGTCTAAGAACTACAACATTTTGGTCTCATGTGCTGTGCAATCTTTTCTCCATTCTTGGAAAGTTCCACTGGATACAGATTCAACACAATATCTTTTTCTGACAAAATAATAAATAATTGTCCTTTGTAAAGGCAGAGCATATGTGCATTCTTACAAAGTTACTACCAGTCAAATGGTAGTTATCATTGTTTTGACTCTTCACATAGCTGCCTGCAGAAGAAAATAGATATCTTCACTGCTGTTTACATAACAAAGAAGTGATTACATGAAGCTGTGGTCAAGATGATTCACATGGAGCAGCTGGGCAAAATTACCACCTTCAGCAAAACTCTTAACACCTTTGCATGGATATCTGGTAGTAAAATGATCTCTGATCTATTTGACTTACCATGTCCAGCAGTTCAGGACCTGCTTCAAAAGAGGATCAATAGTTTAGACAGTTGGAGGAAAATGCACAACAGAACGGGTTAAGCTTTCCTGTTATCGCTCACTTAGAATTGCCCGTATGACAAAAATAATTTGTTCTGTTCTTCAGTGTCTGATTTTTACAGAAGTTTCAGATAATTCCTTTATGGAAATAGGCTTTAAATGGTGATAATTTAGTTGAAATGACAGGTTTATGTTGAATATAGTAACTGGTCTTTCATGGAGCAAGACATTTTGTAAGGTTTCAGCAATCAATAGACACATGATGAGATGGAGACTCTACTTAAACTGTAGTGTTAAGGGCATTGTCAGAGTTGTCTAGCTGAGTTTAGTGGAATTAATAGTGTTTTATAAGAGAAGAAGGGGTGAGGAGTCTGACAGAGAGCTTTTTAAAATTCAGGGTGAGCATTTGATTTGTTTTTGAATAAGTTTGAAATGCTTTGCTCAACAGGAGAACTTGATGCCTTATACCTGGTTTGTAACCCAGGAATAACTACTTGCTGCAATTAAAGTCTTATCTTTCATAAAATTCCGTCATTGATAACTCATTGGGAGGTCATTATTGACATTTCATAGCAATATTTGCTGCATCTTGTTCATGCTATGCAAAATGTTCATCTAACTTTGGATTTTCCTGTTGCATCTGCAGTCCAACTCACTTTATTGAGAAGCAAGCCTTGCCAAAAGCTTGTCTGTACATGAAAAATTGCTTCCATAAAGTTCGAAATAATTACCAGCTGTGTCTTCTGAAATTCATACAGGCTACTATTCATCATTGTTGAAGCTGGACTTTGGATTCTTGTACGTAGTGGTTTTTTTTTACCAAACTTATCTATTTTTCCAAGTCTTTGAAACTTTTGCAAGTCATTGAATTCTGTGAATATGATGAAAATCAAATGGCCTTTTTGAAGTGAATTTAATTTATTTGAGTTTCCTGATCAAAAACTACTGGTTTGGATACATACTTGTGGCATTCAAATTCATTTAAACTTTTCATATCCTCAAGTTACAGAACACAGTAGGGAACATTCCCCAATTTTCAACAGAAAACTTCTAATATAACATTCTTATTTTTACATATGTATTTAAAGCTATGCAGATTGCCTGTGAAATGAGGCAGCTAGCTTGCTTCATTTATGCTTATCAATGTGCATTCAGTGTTAAATACATACAATTCTTGTAAACCTTACTACATTAAGGGGTCATCTTAAATGAGTAGGACAAAAATTTCTCAGCCATTCATGTTAGTGTAGCTCCTTGCACTTTTTGAATCATCAGAGCCTCCCTTCCCAGATAGTGTGCGCTTCCAGTCTTTTAAGAGCACATTTTCTTTGAGTCATTGCACAGTGATTTATAGCCATATATATATATATATATTTACATATTCGTACACACACATACACACACGTGTGTGTGTATTTATATATATGTATATAAACAACCTCCCCCAGATAATAAGAAGAAAAGAAATGTGGAAATAATAAAAATCTTTAAGTTATGAAATACAGAACATTGATAAGGGAAGCCATAGAGCTCAGGTTGGCAGGGTTTCCAGGAGTGAGAGGTTGGGGATGAGAAAGGTCATAAAAGTTGGAATAAAGTGCAGCAGTTTATTAGATCAGATAAGGAATACTGGGTATAGGAAGAAAAACTGCTGCAGAGAATGCTTAAGAGCAGAGATTTCACTTACTGCAGATTAAGCTTTAACTTTTTAGAAAAGAGAGGTCTGTCTAGATTTGCTATTGTCCTTGCAGTACAGTTTCTCATACTTGATATTAATTTTAAGCTTCAAAGTCTTTAATTTGATCTAGGCCCCTGTCTGCTGCTCCAGGGGGGAGTCACAGGACTCTGACACTACTCAGATGTGCAGATATGAAAGGCAGCATTGATCCATGCTTGATCCAAACTTCTATACAGGCTTGAAAGAAGTTCCCAGGAGAACTGAAGATAGTTGAGAGCATACTACATGAAGAAAACATCTCATGTCAAAAAGCTTAAACTATTAATTTTGGGAACTGTAATATTATGCCTTTCATGAATTTACAGTACGGTGATAGATGGATTAAAATCACCACCGTGTAATAAACATGGCAAATATATTAAAAAGACACTCAAAGTAACTCATCATTTTAATAGGATGACACAAATTACATTGAATTTACTTTTCTCCTCTACAGATATTTTTGTAAAGACGATAGGAAAGGAAACACACGTATTTTTGAAGCCAGTGTTTTTGAAGCCAATCAATTACAGACATATAAAGTATGTCTCCTCCACTAACAGCAACAGTTTAAAAATCAGAGGGATTCCTGTCTCTCACAACTAAATCTGGAGTAATGTTAGACAAGACCATGCTCATTTTTGCATTCTTTTACTTATGCCATATTCCTTTATCTTTTTTCTCTTAGCATCTGCCTTTTTCATTTAAAATCTTGACTAGTGACCAGTTATTGAGTGACATGGGAAGATTTACCTACCCCAAAGCATCATTATAACTGTAGGTGCATTAAAAGTGGTGAAGATATTTCTGTGTGCTTGAAGTACGGATATAAGCAAAGACCTAAGATGAAAAGTTTTTAGCGTGGATCTGAATGTCTGAGATAAGTTTATCTAGTTAAAAATAACCAAAGACATAATTAAAGAGGGATGTTTGCAACAGATGTTTGCATTTTGGATACTGCTGGGGATGATATGAAAATAGATGGTCAAAACTTCTTTTGGTTTCAAGTGAAACACTTCTACCTTTTCAGTCAACCTTTTTCATTTTCTTCCTGACCCTCTTTTTTTTTTTTCCCTTGTATATTAAACCAGCTGGATATTTCTGTCTGTTCTTTTAAAAATTGCAAATTTGGATATTTTTGTTGAAAAATCTTCCTCTTCATCCTGCAGAAAGTGATAGTAATAGAGGTTTGGTTTGATTTGCCTAAAAATTCACAAGATTTCCCACAGACATTTAGAACAAAATACGATGAAAGCTGCCATAACAGAAATGTTCCAACCACTTCTGTATTATAAGAATAAAAATAGAAATAATTTTCAGGTATACGACTGAACAAAGGCAAGGCCTAAAAGCACAGGTGTGTAGGAGACACAGATGGCTCTAAAATCTTATATTTGTTTCCTGCTGGAAGAGCAATTCCTTATGTCTTTGATTTTAGTCAGCAGCAGAACTGTAGGAAGGACTACCATAAAATTGGCAAGCTTTTTCTCAGCTATATAACAAAGAATATGAGGGATGTTCCACACCTGTAATTTTCAGTCATAGAGATTTTACTCGTATAATATTTAATTGTTTTGCCTTCCAGAAAAAAAGAGTTTTCAAACATACTTAGTTAAGGCTGCTATGCAGGCTTGTATAATAAATCCTTCAAATTTTCTGCACCGACCCAGGTCAGTGGTTTGCTCTTTGAAGCTGAAGTTGTCTTCAATGCAAGCGTTCAAAAGAATTGTTCATATAGAGATGTCTGTTTTAGAGAAGGCAGGATGCACTGTTACTAGATTTATGCTTTATTGCAATACAGATCTATCCAAAAGTATGCCACCAATTTTTAAGCACAACTAAGGAGAAGTTCTAGCAGATCCTGAAATTCCTTCAAGGGAACTTTTTTCTCTCAACACTAACTTTGATTTGGCATTGATTGAATCAAGACCACAGTGCAAATGCATTTGAATATTGAAAGGATAGTGCTGTATCTCTGTGTGATACACTGTTTCGACTGCATGAATAAGAAAACTTTCAGAAAAACCATCACAATTTGTGGCAGGAAAATTTAAGGAATCACGATTCTCAGTTTACCTCCCTTTGCTCTGGCAATTAGAAACAGGCAAGTGCACGTGTTTAATGCTCCATGGGCCTCAGCCTAGCAATGAGGTGAGGTTAATGAACACTGGAAACTGTGGCAACAGGTGACTGAATACAGGTCTGTTTTTGCTGATTCTGAGGGGTTTGAGAGAAAAAAGCCTCTGGCAGAGGAGCAGTGGATACTACCCTGGAGTATCTTATTTAGTTGCCCTGTCTCACCATGTGGCACTTGTAATATTTGAGCAGCTTTAGCTGCAAAAGAAAATATTTAAAACTCACCATAAATTAAAAATCACAGTCAGTTATGAGGAGCAGCTGAGGTCACTTGGCTTGCTCAGCCTAAAGAAGAGGAGGCTGAGGGGAGACATCACAGCAGCCTCCAGCTCCCTCAGGAGGGGAAGTGGAGGGGCAGGCTCTCATCTCTTCTCAGATGACAGTGATAGCACCTGTGGCAATGGCCTGAAAGCGTGTTAGGAGAGGTTTAGGCTGGATATTAGGAAGTAGGTTCTTCACCCACAGGGTGGTTGGACGCAGGAACAGCTCCCCAGGGAATGGTCACAGCACCAAGCCTGATAGAGTTCAAGAAGTGTTTGGACTATGCTCTTGGGAACATGGTGTGACACTTGGGGATGGCTCTGTGCAGGGTCAGGTGTTGAGTCTATTGGCCCCAGGGACAGGACTCAGGCTCTGAAAATACTCCTCTGTGCCTTTGCCAATCTAAGCTGAAAATAAACAACTTAAGAATATGCCACATAATAAGTAATGATTTGCTTTTTTGCTTTTTTTTTCCAATTTTTTTTCCATTAAAATAGCAACCACAAGGCTTTAAAAAAATTGGCAAATGCTATTCTGCCAGCTCTTCAGTGCAAAACTCACACTAGCTGAGGTCTTGACATCAAACCTCTTCCTTTTAATATATTTGCAATGCTTCAAACCTTATTTTCTTTCATTTCTCCTTTTGAAATACTGGTCTGTTCTGCAGAATAATTTTTCCAAAAATTAGTTATTCCAGGAGAAATGATCATGATTAAATAGTGTTGAGATCTACCACTTGTCACTAATTACTTGCAGCACTATTTCATTGAAGCTAAGGGGCATTATGAAAGTCATAAAACTGAGCCAGGCAACACAGTGTCAAGATTTCTGCATCTTAATTAAACTTTATTTGATCACCATGGAAACTCCCGATCATACAGTGATAACCAGACAAGGTAAGATTTCATTATGAGCATTCTTAAAAAAAATGAAAGTGCTCACTAATGTCATTTCTACTTCAGAAGACATTCTTATAGAAGCTATTCACCAAAAAAATCTGCTCCTGTGCCTCCCTACTCACACTGAACATGGAAGACAGGAATTGAAGTTTATTTACTGGAGATAAGTCAAAATTACTTAAAAGGGAATGTCCTATCATCAAGTTACAGGCTTTGGGTAAGATTGGGTGTGAGGAGCTAAAAATGAAACTTCAGAAATGCGTAAAGTCGAAGGTAAAGAGAAAAGGAGCACAAACACCAAATATGGTGTCTTCAGAACTGCTTAGAGCTGATGAATTTCTGAACCCATTTAATACAAAATACACCAACAGTCCCAGAAACAGATGCTAAGATTTAAGAATAAAAAGCAGTTGCCAAAATCTGGAATCAGATACATGCAAATGATTAACTTGATACACATTTTTTGTACTGAAGGTGCCTACTTGCAAACTTAGGCTTGATTTAAATGTTTTTGCCTCCTTTTCTACAGCCTCTCATGGAATTTTTCTGAAATAAAACCTTTGTCTGGACTGAAAAGTCAGGACACAAGACCAGTCTTCCTGGGTTCAAATTGGACAAATTATCTTTTTTCCAGGTCTGCAGTTTTACAGAGAAAGGATGCCCTGGCCATTTATCATCAAATGTCAAGTTGAAATACTCACATCTAGCTGACTTATGACAATCCTGTATTTGGCTATAAATTTCAGGAAACTCACAAATCATGACAGAAAATGGACATCACAAAAATGGATACTCACAAATCATGACAGAAAATGGACATCACAAAAATGGATATGGCAGTAAAAGGACATGGCAGAATGGGAGAGTTAAAAAGAACAAGTGCTTGACAACCTAGGCTGCCAGCTGGCGGCCTTTGCAGGGCATTCTGACAGCAGAAGGAAGCCCCAGACCTGACCAGCTGTTTAGTGACTGGTCATTAAGTGGGATGAAATGTAGAAATGTACGATCCAGGTGCGGCTGCAAGACAGGGGTCCCTTGAATCTTAAGATGCACAGGGCAGTCTGAATGAGATTATTGTATATACTGCATATCCCACTGTCAATAAATAGTCTTTTATTATTAAATATCTTCCAAGTTTGTCCCAACAATCAGCTCAAATCGAAATGCTCATTTCAAACAGTCATTGAAATTATTACAAGTCTTTTCCTATATGTATTTTAATTTTTTTTTTGAACACAGAGGTAAGTCTTATGATCATCCACAGCACATTAGCTCTTTTTCTGACATTTATTCCATCTGTCACTGAACACAGCTTGCTTTTCATAAGGTCTGAATTAGCAGTAAGGTTTCTTTTCACTTCACCATCTTACACTTTTCAACTGGTTGCATATTTTAGCACAAATTATGTTTTTGAAGTGTCTTTCTTTGGGTGACTTGCCTCATCTCATAAATCTGTAATGCTGCACCTCATTTGCCCCATGGCACAGACAGCTCAGCTCCCTTCACAGAAGTCTGGGTGTGGTGCCTGACCAGCACCTCCTGCTGAAGGAGAAAACCCTGCAGCACCTGCGGGCTCTGGAGCAAGTAGGGCAGCTCCACAGAAACCACAGGTGTAACAATATGAATTGCTGTGGTCGTGCAATGGGGAGAAGGCAGAAACAAGAAATGTCTTTCTAAGGCTCAGTGTGCCAAGCACCAGACCTCCAGAAAATGTGGATTGATTTTTCAGGTGAGCTGCGGTATTGAAACTACTGCTTAGCATGTGATTTACAATCATCTCATTAATCATGTATCCTTCGTCTATGCACAGCTAGCTCTTATTTTGGGGGTAGGTCCTGAACCACAGCAGAGTGTCTTAAAATTCATAATAAATTACAATACATACAGGTGTAAACTATCAGCTCTTAAAAATCAAGTTATTTTTAAATTAGATAGCCAATACACATTAGTACCTGTGTATTTCTAGGTGTCCAGGTGAAAAAGACTGACATATGCCCTCTCCTCTGTCACCCTTAAGTGCACCTAACTTCATCCAAACTTGTAATAACATACAAAAGGTTTTAAATTTACTTCCTAAAGTACAATAAAATTAAATTAAAAATAGTTATGCCACCCAGTACAGAAGGCTTGTATTGTGTAAATTCTTCAAAACATTTTAGTTGGTCTTTTTTAAGTGCATGAAGAAATACATTTCACAATGTGACATGAGATGCTGTGAGATTCCCAGGCATAATTCCAGCCCCACCTTTCAAGGATCAAATATTTCAAAGAGATAAGAAGTCAGTTTTTGTTTTATTAACTCTATTTTTTCAGGACCCAAAATTTCTTGAGTTGAATCACCATAGCCATTGTGATCACAAGTGCTTAATTGGTATAAATCATCAACTGTGTTCTATTCTATTTTGATTTTAATATCATCAAGAGAGCACCTGAATGCTAATAATATTTAGTACATATGGGTAGTCTATGTATGTTCTGCTCAAAAATTGACTTATTATGTGTGATTCATCTAATGAAATGTTGCATTTTTGGTGGATGTGTCTAATCTGAATGGACCCCTTAGACTACTACTCAGTGGAAGAACAGAAAATGGATATGATTCATCTCATTCTTATACAGATGTCTGCAGTAAATCACAAGAATTTTGCCAGACATCGATTTTGACCCTCCTTAGCTTTCAAAGGTTAACAGAAGGATGACAAAACCTTCTTGCCCATTTCACCACAAATCTAATATAGGATGTTAAATTACATGCTGGTGAGGTGTGAAATAACAAACAGTGGTTTGATTAAAAATACAAAGCAGCTTTCGTAGGAGAAAACAATTATTTCCCAGCATTACTGACTTTGAGCAGCAGTTTGAATAGACCTTTTAATGTAAATAGGATCATTCATGCAATATAGCATGAATTAACTTATGGCCAGCTTACTCACAAAATGTTGTTGAGCTGCAGTGGAGAATAAGCTACATAATTGCACTCATTATTGTTGGTTTACTCACCCTTTTTACTGGGGCTGTGACCCTGGTTTTATTCTTCTGTGTAATGGTGATCACAAGATGAGGATGGCTTTCCTACACACACAGGTAGGAATCTTAGGTATTGAAACACCAATTCAGATCTCCTTGGAGGAAATGAAGCGATTAAATACTATTTAAACATGAAATAGAAAAGGCAAACTCCCTTTCTCAATCGCTTGAGCCCATTCCAACAGATTTTGAAGACTGGAATTGTACAGGGTTTTTCACAGACTTACTGGATGCATATCATCAGACGGCTCGTTGTTTCTTGCAGCTTGCATTCGCAGTGAATTTCATTGCAATTTGTTTCTTTTCCAAGAAAGAGATGGTATTTTCCAACACAAAATAAATACCAATATTTTGGAACCTGTTCTGGTAAAACAGAGCAGGTCTCCAAGCTACAGGAACTTTTCACTTTGTTGTAGTTTTGAGCTGACTTTGAAAATGCTCAACTTTTTGAAATGTTTTCATTCATGGTAATTTTAAGGGAGAAAAGGAGTGATAACTTGGAGGGTGTGTGTCAGGGTGTGCACACAGTGAGTTTTGGCCACGTGAAGGATCCTCCACTGCAAAAGATGAATGATCAGAAACTTATAATTGCAATCTCCCTTATGATGCATTAACTAGGGGCTAAACTCATGACATCTGAATCTGTAAAGAATTTCTAAAAACGTATTGTGCTGCTTTTCTCTTTATGTAGATGAGGCTCTGATAAATGGCTAGTTGTCTTACTAAAGGTGAATTAAATGTCTTCCCACAGGGATTTACTAAAAAAAAAAAAAAAAAGTATTTCAGAATTCACTAAGGAAATACTGAAATTTAGAAAAAGTGTTACTAAGACATTTTTATTTGTGCTTTGTGCTGAAGGTAGTAGGGTAAATGCAAAAAACTATCCTATGCTATAAAAATTCCATGAAAAGGAGGAGCTCCTGCTAGAACAGAAAAATCATATGAGTTTTCCCCAATATGTTGTGTCAGGGATGTTGCAAAAGAAATGCAGAGAGCCAAAAGGCAGAGTAAATATGTCTGAAGAGTGCAGTCCATTCTGCAACAGCTTGATTAGAGCTGGCACCCTCATTAGTCCAGTTATCTCTGATTGTAGTACAAGTCAAAGTAGAGGCAAACTCTAGCAAATATGGTGTTTGCAAGGATGTGTGTGAATAAATGCCAAGCTTGGTGTATATTTATAAAAATATCTGATTATGATTCAGCAATTAATTTATTTTTCTCTGCAAAAATCAGATTAAATGTCTCACTGATGTAACTGTAAATGTTAGGTCTTGAAGTCCAAAACTTTACAGGATTCTTGTATAAGATACCATTGGAAAAAAGTAAATTAATTTCTCTTTCTGCTTGTAAAATTCTACTATATCTCTATTTCTGTAGTTAAATTTATTTTACATCCTTTTTTACAGCTATTTTACATCCACACAAATTAAAAGGTGCAGAGCACCTTAAGTGTTGAAAAAAGCCAAACATTTCTCTCCTCTCAATTTTCTTTGTGCCACTAATGCTTACTGAATTTTTAGACTATACACACAAACTTTAGAGAAAACGGCTTATGTCCCAAGAATACAACTGTTCTTTCTCCAGCTAAAAGCAAGGATTTCATTTATTTTTTCTTTTTTCTTTTTCCTTTTTTCTTTTTTTTTTTTTTTTTGGATGAGATTTTACCCCAATTAATTTAAATAGAGCAGATTATGAGACTATTCAAACTACTTTTGTTCCCTTTTGCTGCTGGCCTAATGAATGGCAGCAGCAAAAATTACCACTAATGAAAAATAATGGGAAAAAAACCCATCCTCAAGTTAAAATGAATACATTTGTTATTAATTATTTTCTCTCTGTATTTTTATTCTTCCTCAGTGAAAATGCTTTTGAAAACACCATGCTCTGATTCTTCTAATACTGAAGAGATGCACTTTTCTACTTTGTCTTAGCTGCTCCCTCCTGTCCTTTGCTGTGATTTCTGAATCAACTCTACATCCTGCATAGTTTAGCTGAATTGCTGAGCAGTAAACACACTTCTAGCTTTACACAATACACTTAGCTGTGTGGAAAATTCCCCCACACATATCCATGTGCAAATGCGTTGTATGCACAAACCAACAGGATATCACTATATTTCTGAGATTCTCATTGATTAGGATGGTGCTATTTTCCTTTAAAGAGCCACTCTGGTAATGAATTTCTTTCTAGGCAAAAGGAAGCTGACAGAGAGCACAAGGGACAGGAGGCACCCCTGCTTGATAATGGATCCTGGCAAATACAAGTATGGGTAAAAACACAGCCCTTTGAAATCCAGACCCAGGAAGTTCTTCCTGAAGACAAGAGTAGTCTTCCTATATTATTTCTCAGCAAGATCCCTTCTGGAGTGCTAATCATGTCAGCAACTATTTCTTAACACTTGCCAGCTACAAACTATGCACAGACATCTTGTCTCTCTTTTCTGCCTTTGCACATATCTTTAAGTTGACTACACCTTGTAAATTTACCTCCAGAAAGTACTGGCATTTGCACAGAAGGTTTGGGCCCCAGTATGGCAAACCACATAGTTGCATGCTACACTGATTTCTGTGAGACTATCTACATGCTTAAAATGCAAGAAGTCTGTTAAGTGCTTTTTCTGGATAGGGAATGCTGCATCCATCATACCATTACCAACTCTTAAGCCATCCAGTTTCACTCAGGCATCCAGTTTGCTCATGCATGCACTGTTTTAGGCTGGATGATGGGATTAAACAGTAACCACAATGTATATGGCAGGTGATATTAAATCCCAAAGTTTTGGCATTAAATTTTCTGCAAGAAATTTCTGGTCCTCAGTGCTCTGTAGTACAGGGCTGGTTTCCTGAAGGTTTGGAAACTTTCAGCTAGAATATTCTGATTTAATGATTGAATATTTACACCCTCAACCTATTGCCATAGGTTCAAATACAACAAAAACTTGAAATGCTGAAGGGATAGTCGCTGCAGCACAGTGTTAACAATCCTGATCAGAAATGCTGCATTTTAAGCAAGCGTTTCATGCAAAATAAATAATAAAAAAAAAATTATTGGAAGGCATGGGTCTATGCCTTATCTGTATGCAGCTACTACTCACCAGATTGCAAGTAGGCACCTTGAAAGAAACTTTTTGAAATTATAGTTTTTGGGCAGTTAGTGGCAAAAAAGCACAGAAAATACCTATCACCAGCAGAGAATGGACTCAGTGTTCCAGTTTGTTTTCAACACTCTTTTGCCTTATCATATCCTTATACAGTTTTTCTCTAGACCCACCATAGCATTCTTTGTTCAAATCCAGATTTTCTTCATCAATACTATTTCAACTGGGTGACATACTATTTCACCTACTTTCCAGCTTTTAGAGCTATTTAAAATCCATCAGGATTGCAATATCTTCCTTTCCCCCCCGTTCTTACTTTCCAATGAACTGCTTATTCTAGTTGTCTGGGAAGCAAATGTATCAAGGTCAGATGTTCCAAAACATTAAAGAAAAAGAATTATTTCTATCACATTCCTTTATGGACTTTCATTGGCATAGAAAATGTAATACCTGGTAAATAAAAAGTGTTAATATTTACATAAACTTCCCTGAAATACATCCATTTTATTTTCTAATAAAGAGATGTAAATCAATACAATATGGAGAAGGTGAGAAAAATGCTGAGCTATAAACTATTTTATTAGCGTCCTACACAGGAGGAAATTCAATGTCTTGTTGACCTGGTAGGATAATTTCATGAAGTTATGCTTCTTTGGTTCCGTTTCACTGCTATGATCACAGAAGCAGAGAGACTTTAGAATGGTGCTATGACCGGCAAAAGAGAAAAATATCAAGACTGTCATAAAAAACTATTTTAGCATTGCTATAAGTGCTAAATATAATTTTATTAGTGATCTGCTCTGATTCAAAAGGTCAGGCGAGGGGAAAAGAAGATAAGAAAGAGAAATCTGTAAAGTCACAGTTGTAATTCAGAAGCAAAGGTGACACGTGCAGGCTGGAACAGTGAGCTAACAAACGTGCACTTAGCATACCCATATTTTGGTAATACTTGATAAGCCATCTTGTGTGCAAACTGTTAATTAAATAATTTAGTTAAAGTGATAAGGCCTGTAGGCAGAGAGATCAGGCTTCTAATAGACAAATTTGTACAGCTCGGAAAAGTAGTAAACTTTTCAGATCTGAACAAATCCCAGCAGATTTAAATCTTACCATTTTGCAGCTATCCACCAGAGTTTAATGAAGATATTTCTTTCACTCATAAAGTTTACCTTGAGTATTCCCTTAGGCTACTATGGTTACAATAACACCATCACAAACGTTCTGTGATGCATTTTCTGTGTAAAACTTTGGCTTTGAACTATGAATAATGATTTCAAATTCCTTGCTCTCCTTTTTCTGTGTGTGTCAGACCCTCTAGGACTAGCAGATTTCATGTGATGGCAGGAGAAGACAGAGCGATGCCTCAGTTCTTAGTTTGGGAATGTGCAGCACAGACTTTTCCCAGTGAAAGACATTTTTCTCTTCCCTGTGTCATGAATCCTGCAGTAGGCTGGCAGATCAGGGAATGTGATCACTAAATGTGACCTACACTGTGCTGCAAATAGGTAAATAAAAGGCCCATTCAGAGGGGTGAACAGGGGGACAGCTAACTGCAAGTGAGAGGAGGTGTGTCCTAAACCTTTCTGATTCATCAGGTCTCTGAATAACATGAAAACAGTAGTCATAAAGCCTCTGGTCCTAGTGAAATATTATCTTCACCCAATAAAATGATAGGTGAAATCTGGAGATAAGAGGAAGTGGTCTGAGAAGAAAACATGGTGTGGATGTGATTAAGACCAAAAATGTGAAGAACACTCAAGAACATTAGATTTTTCAACAGAATTTTCTTTCATCAATTTTCTGTATTAGCTGAAAAGATCCTAGTAGTGTTGCTTGATTACTATTCTAGTAATATTACATATCCTACTATTAGAAACCTTGTAGATTAAGTGTTGACAACAGGAATTCTTCTACCCCTCTTGAAATGAGGGAGAGTGCAGCCTGGGCAAGCACCAGGTTCCCCTTGGCACTTGTAGTGAGACCAGCACTGAGCTCTTTGAGGATGAAATACCCTTCTTGGGGCTGTCTCAGGAACAGGGATTTTGAGAAAAGAGAAGCAAAGACATATCTCTGACACATACAGTTCTTTTCAAAACTCAGGTTTAATAATTTCCAATGACACACACTGTGAATTCACTTCTTTGTTTGCAAGATTATGTACAAAGGTTAATTCAAAAGTAATTTTGTTCCAAAAAGGCTTTTCATTTCTCTCCCTTAACTTTAATTGCTTAGAAATGAGTGCCAGATGAGACAGCTGTAGTTAGGATGAAAATCAATAGTTACCCCTTTCTGAGTCATCAGTAACTACGTCTCCTTTTTTGTCATTAACTTGCAGTTTCCATGACTTCACACACAGTGTCAGATCCCAAATGCCCTTCACAGTAATTTTATCTTCTTACTATCAGAGGACTACTGTCTTTCAAAACTGACTTTTGTCTCCATCTTTTGGAGACAACCTACATACAAATCGTCATAAAAAAGGCAACGTCTAAGTAGCAACAAATTCTTTTGCAGAGATTCCCTATTCTAGGAGCTCTAATGTTGAAAATAGTGGTCCAGATCTTCCTCTGTCATCAGCTTGACACTGCTGTAACTCCACCAATAAAGCTACTTCTGAGCTTCATGAAGGAAGTGAAATCAGGCCCAACCATTGCAACCAATGAAATCTACATGTAGATAGTGCATTTCTTCTTGGAAGGAGAACCTCCTTTCAAAAACTCAACTTGAGGGTGTTATCAATGACGTTGACTTTCTGTTCTACAATCCTGACTTCCACGTTTGTGCAGTGCCAGAGGTCCTTCTGGAAGTTCCCACAAAGCAGGGGTAGAGAAAGGGTTTAATGCTGCTGCGGGCATAGCTGAGGCAGGTGGAGATGTAGTAGCTCACCTAGAAGGTCAGGGCTGGCTGAGAAGCTTGAAGGTTCATGAGCTGGATCACATGGAAGGGGGCAGTGCTTATCAAAAACATGCTGATCAGGGTTTTTTAGGACTGTTGCTTTTGCCCTATTACATGTAAAACATTTACAGTCTGTGCAGAGTCTGTAAAAAACATGAATAATACTTCACCTTCCTGCTTTCTTGTTTTGCTGGTACATCTCCCACATGTAACATAAAATCAAAATATATCAAAGAAATATCAGTGGTAAAGGAAAAAAGAAAGTTGTTTTGGTAAGATAAAGTGTATACCTCTAAAACAAAATGCTAAAAGAACAAACAAGGCTTTTATACAAAGACCTGCTCATAAATGTAAAGGTATATTGATGACATTTTTCCTAAAGTGGTCTCTGATTACTGATCCTTGATTAGAGGTACATGGTAACAGCAGGTGCCTAGAACTGCAAGCACTTCTAAGAATTATGGTCTGCATTCAGCACTTCTAGGAATACGGTTGACTATGAGAAGATAGCTACAAATTATACCTCTCAGTTCTCCAAATTCTGTATGTGTGTGCTTTCCCCAGCACTTGCACAATTAGTGAAAATTCTTGCAAGCATTTAGACAGGACATAGTCTGCTTAGTCCTCTGATAGTTTTCTTGTCTGATAGTAGATCAGTGATGACCACCTTCTCAGTATAGTGTTTGCAAGCATTCTTTCATCATGAGTGTAGTCTAATTGACACCATCTTTCCTAGTTAGTTTGCTGGCATTTTGTATAATTCAAGTTATTTTGTTTCTATTTATTCTTTATCAAGTGACTTCCATCAAAGAAGGAAATTTGATTGATTTGTTATAATTTGTTCCTGAAAAATAGACGCAGAGTTTCTCTTATCGCCCTACAGAGCTTAGTAATTTGTTAAACTTTCTGGCTACTGATGTTGTTGTTTTTATTCTATCTACCAAAGTGTCCTTTTACTTGTCTTCAAATCTTTCTGTGTTAAAGACTGTGATGTGGAATTAAACAAGCCTCTGACAATTAGTCATGCCATCTGAGAGAGTATGGACTAGACTGAATTCCTCAAATCCTTCAATCCTATTTTTCTCCTAGCTTCTCTGATTATTTCAGGCTATTTGGGGTCTCATGTCCTTCACAAGTTCCTAAATGTAATGAGTCATACTTCAGGGACTGGTTTTATTAATACCTTTAAGTCCTCAGCAATCACCAAGGAACATCATCAAGCTTTTCTGACATTTAGATATTTAACTTCTCTACCATTACACATTTTCTCTCTTTTTCTGGTGCTCTGCAATTAGAATTAATTCTATCAAAAAATCTTGATGCAATTTGGTTGGATAGGGGAGGAGGAAGAGAGGCTAGAACAAAAAAAGGCTAAAATAAACTCTTTTAGACTTCATCTACATTATCAAGTAGTATAAATGAGTGGAGAAAATCTGTAGAGTGAAGTACTTGGCATTTAGGACATGACACATTATATTCATCTTCAGGAGCTTAAATTTTTTCTAATTGGATACTGTGGATTGAGGACTGAGTATACAAGAGAAGTTGGAGTCATTGAGCCCTTGGAGCACTTTTTCTAGTCTCATTTCTCCCAAAAAAGAATACTCTGAGACTGCTAAAGAATATGAACTCTATTGTGCTAGTAGAGACAATTGGCATACTCACCCCAAAAATACTTTCCTTATTGTGCCTGACCCATCTGGTGGGCTTCTATGATTCATGGCCACAGTTGACCAAGGGTCACCTTGCAGTACCTTACGTGAGCTTAAAAAAAGAAGGGAGAAGGATTTTTTGTATGGGCAGATACTGCCAGGACAAGAGGCAATGGTTTTAAACTGAAAGAGAGCAGGTTTAGATTAGATGTTAGGAAGAAATTTTTTACTTGGAGGTTGATGAGACACTGGAACACATCGCCCAGAGAAGCTGTGGTTGCCTCATCAACTATTCAAGGCCAGGTTGGATGGGGGGCCTGAGCAACCTGATCTAGTGAATGGCACCCCTGCCCATTTCAGGGGAGTTGGAATGAATTATCTTTAGGGTCACTTCCAACCAAAACCATTCAATGATTCTATCATAACCTGCCAGGCCAGAAAGGGAAATTAGATCCCATTTGTGAAGAATAGTTACCTCAATGCAGCAAGAGAAGGTAAGGTGAAATAGCAACCTATCATTTTTCCAGTTGTTGTGTGGGGGCTGTCTTGCTGAGCTTGATTGTGTTGGAGCTGCCTCTGTAATACCAATAAAGTTTGAGATGCAATGATTTGAAAGATACACAGCTCAGCTTCAGCCTTTAATTCTATTTCATTCATTCAGCCATCCACCCATCTGTCTGCCTGTCAGGATGTCGAAGACAAAAGAGATGGTATCCTCAACACCTGAACTTTCAAAACTTACCAGAGAACATGACCAGGTGAGGTTAGATCAAAAGCACAGCTTTCCAAACCATATCTGAACTTTACTACTTTTTGAGTATACCTACACAGGGAACATCGGAATAAGTGATGCTACCCATAAACATAAATTGACTTGAATTGTCTTGGATTTTGTTCTCAGGAGGGTTAGGTGAAATTGCTGGACAAAGTCGAGGTAACTGTAAAAACAGGTAACAACAATACAACAGAAAACCAACAAAAAACTGCAGTTAATATTGTTCACTGCAAAATCAAAACTCTAATAAAAGTCATTGCAAAGGAAGGGAACTACGTTTTTAAAAAGCTGTCTAGTAGAACACGTCAGAATGGCTTTTATTGCAGCAATTCTTTTAACATTCAACAAGTGTTGGTATAACTGACTATGCTTTGGGTCACAACATTATTTGACTAATTTGATAAGAATTTTTAATAAATTATAGTAGATTAATGTGTAGGAGATAGAGTTTAAAAACTCAGGCATACAAGAAGTAAGCAGTGACATAACCTGAGATGAAGTTAGTTTTGGAAAATGACTGGAGATATTTTAATACAGTCAAGACTGCTAATTAAAAAAAAAAATATATATGGAACATTCTGATATACTTGAGCTCTAGGAGTGTTCAAGTTTTTTATAGTTATAATTCCAATGTTTAGTCTCCACATACCTGAAGAAAAAACAGAAAGACTTTACTACCTTAGAAGTAACCTTCAGTTGGCAGTGCCTTACGATACAAAACTAATTCAACTTCTGTTTCATGACCTTCACATTTTATAAAATATTAGGGTGAACATTAATCTATCAGATCAAAATGGATTAAAGGGGACAATCCTTGAGTTGAAAGCAGAATATTAAATGCAACAATTCACATGTTGTAAAAAAGAGATGTTAAAAGGGGGTACAATTTGCCTTTATTCTTTCCAGGGTACATAGAAAATCCCCTGCATTTGGCAAGCCTTCATCCGCAGATGGGACCAGACTACCTATTAACATGATCACTAATTCACAGTTTAACCCCTTTTTTTTTTTTTTTGAAGAATAGTGCTGAATCATCTTAGAATAAATTAAAGAAACCCAACAATTAGTTCTTTCCTTTTTCTGTCCATCCTTTGCACATGTAGAATCCGGCATGTTGGGACCAGTCGTAGCCCTGGCCAAAAGGGACTGGGTGTGGCAATAATTCATGGAGAAAACCCAGTTCTGAATGTCAACCTTTTACACAAACAAAGGAGGGAGAACGCTTTGAGGCATTTTTTAGGGGCAGAAAATATCTATTATAACGCTAGTTTCTAAAAAATTCATAAAAAATTTCATTCTGCCATCTTCAGTTATATTACGCAGGCCTTTTTTTGTGCTAAATACTGGAAGTTTAGGTAGTAGCAGTGAAACACAGCTGTCTTGTGGGAGTTAGGCTGACTAAGTTCCTTTCAAAGGACTGAAAATACTGAGTCATAGTCACAGAAATCTTTTGAAACTGTAATTTTCTAAAATTAACTGAAAATGAGTGACTTACTAGCTGCTATGAGAAATACAAATTATTAGGAATTTAAAGACTATTTAGCAATAATATTCTTGATGAACAACTATTAGCAGTTTCTCTACCAAATTTCATTCTGTAGGCTTCATTGTACTTGAGTATTAAGAGTACTTAACACGCACAAAATTTGAAAGGATAAAACTAAGAAATATTTAAGTATCGGTGAAATTGTCACTGAACTTTCAAAATCTGTCATTCCTTTTCTGTGTCCATACACATAATTATGCATTTTATACAATGTAAATATCTGATACAAATCAGATAATCTTTGTCTGTAGGTGCCAGCAACATGTTGCATGCAAGACCTTGGGATCTTGCTCGATGCCTTATCCTTGCTGTTCACAGATCAGGTTCAGCAGCCTGTCAGAACAGGGTGCCTGTAGAATCTCAGTTGCTTATTATTGTTGTCCTTGGGTCAATGACGATCAGGAGTCATTGAATAAGATGAAGAAAGACTGGTGTTTTATGTAATAACAAATTATTTTCAGTCTAGCCTACACATGAGTATGAAATAGACTTTTTTTCATTATTCAAGCTTTGTAACAATCATGTTCTTTCACTAAATGAGGTCAAAATAAAGGCCATCAATTCTAGAACCAACAAAAGGCTCCTCTGGCATATGATATCTTAAAAAGCTATGTCTGATTTCACGCAGTTATTCTCAGTCCTCGTGATGGTGACAGAAAGAACCGAAATCCTCTACATTTGTCATGGCAGAGCTACTTTGTACTGTTATTGGTACAGAGAGTTCTGTTTCACTGGCTGCCTCATGGAAGTAGCTTCTGACACCGATACTGCTTACAGGATCTGTGTAATTGAGAGTAATTTACAAGCTTCTCAGGTTCTTAAATTGTGAATGTTCCTCCTTTACACAAAATTTGACCTCTTAGTCTCCATGTAAGCACAGTGTAAGCAGGAAAGCAGTTTGCTTTCATTTTTTTAAGCAACAACAAGCAACAACACCTCTCTGTAAAGTAAGGAGACAATACTACAATTATTTTTAAAATTGTCAACAGAGCTGCTTCAAAAGAATGAACACTGAAAAAAATTACAACGGAGGTTACAAAAAAGCCCCCGAAAAACCCAGTAAATAAACTGTGAATTAAAGGAAGTTTGTACAAGGGAAGAGGAGCAATGGAGGGTGTTCTCTGAGACTCTATTCCAGTGCAGAGGTTCATGGCTTCCCCTGTAAAGCTTTTTCTACAGTATCAACATAGTTTTTTATTAGGACTCTCTTACCAGTTGCACCTGCCTACAGGGCTGTTGGTGGTGCTGAGAGCTTGTTTTGCTGAGGCTGCACTCTGACTGGCTATTAAGTTTGGGGCACGCGTGTTTTTGGGTCAGCTAATGTCAACCAGAAGTTTTGACCACAGGGAAGGAAGAGGGAGGGGTGATTCTCACGCTGGTGGCAGTCACTTCCCACGAGAACCCCCTGTAACTGTGCAGTTGGGTTTGCAGGTGCAGGGCAGGGAGGATAACAGTGCAAGATCCGTTTCGTGGGAACAAGGAGAAAGTGCTGCCTCAGAGGCTCTGGGAAAGGCTGCCACGGTGGCTTGGGTGACTGGGCACAGAAGTAAAAGGCAGCTATGCAGCTTCAGAGAAGGCTGTTAGCAGTGCAAAAGGCTGAGACTCTTAAGGCACCGTGTGACGTGCGGCTTAGAGGATGGTGTTGCCTTTGCTCCGAGGACCAGAGACCAGCACAGCTCAAAACCTTGCAACAGCAAATGTAACTCATTTCAGTAGCAGCTGCAGAGGTTTTCAGACTAATGCAATTTGTAATGAGATGAAGTGTGTAAAGGGGCACTGGAGATCACAAAGGGAAGGCATGACACTTGCAAGGGAACCCTCTAGCCTGGGATGTTACTGAATCCACATCTTCCAGCTCCAGAGATGCCCATCACTACCTATCTGCAGGGTGATCCTGGCTTTTGCTGTGTAGACACTATTTTCTTGGATACACAGCTGAATTTTCAAAGGATTCTTACAAAAGCAAAGGGTGGGTCACCATGATGCCTTCAGATCTGGTCTTCATACATGTGTATTTCCCTCGGTATTGTAAGATGACTTTTCGTGCTTTCTGGATCAATTATTTTGCAGGACATGTTAACATGTGTCTACAAAGGATAATTTATCGGGGTTACTAATTCTCACTCTTAATATTCACCTGAACAAAGGGAAAAAAGTGATTCTAATGAACTTAAAGGTGAAAAGGAAATCATTAGGCTGGGTGGAATGAAAACACCATCACAAATTCAATTCAATGTGAAAGTAAACAATTCTTTTCCTTGATGGAACTCAAACTTATTCCAGCTTGCTCCAACTTACTCTTCCTCAGACAATAAGACATTAATCTCACCCTAAATCTTTATCAAGCAGCTTTTGTCTCCATTTTTTGGTAGCAGTGGGTTTCTATTGGTTCTTCCAGTTTGGATGTAATTTTCAATCTTGCCTGTTGTCTGATGATAAATTTGTGAAATAAAGCATGAGTGGTGCATTTGAGAAAACATGCTGTTTTGCAAATAAGGGCTAATTTCCTCTTCAAACAGAGAGTGAAACCTAAAGGCAGACATGTGTCCTCATCTCACAAAGTAATTATCAGTAACAGAAGCCTTTGCTGGGAAAAGTCTGAATAATACTTACCTGAGACAAACAATAAGGAGACCATCTGAGATGACAGAAAATGGGAGAAGGAGGCAGTGATGGAACATGCTGAACTCTCAAAAAGTACAAGGCACAAGGTGTACGGTGCTGCTTTTTAACCATGCCTGTTGCTGTATTCCTTCTGGCATTTATGCCAAACTTGCTGTTACAATGGCTGCTTGTGGGAGCATCTGTGAGACCAACCATCACCAAAGTACATGATTTGGTTGTGAAAGCCTAGGTGACACTTGGAAAAAGAAAGTATTTCATGAGAGCATGTGCTCCTAGTTAATGTTGTAGCTAATGACAAATCATCTTGTCTGATTTCTAGCAAAGGCATATGCTAAAATATGTCTTCATGTTTCTGTTATGAATACAGGAAAAGAACAGGGGAAGTGTGTCTTAGAGCTTGATTTTTCCTCACCTTTTTCTTCCTGCTGCTGGACATATCTTAACCTATTCTATGGCTTAACATTGTTACTATGTATTGTCAGAATATAGTATACTATTATCATTATCATCATCATCATCATCATCATCACAATTTGCTATAAATATTCTTGTTACTGTTAATTATGAACATATTGTCTGAATTAGCTTAAAACGGACTGCTGTTAGGCTTGCCCAAGAGGCAGCAGGGTGTATTACACTCATAGGCAAATGGGCTGCTCAAGAGACTGAAGTTTTAAAAGGCTTTTACCTTTTCCTCTGGCAGGGGAATTTCTAACTGCATGTGAAGCGAAGCAAGGAGTAAATGAAAAAGGAGTGTGAGGAATGAGTAAATGGATTAGTCCATGCCAAATCAAGTGGTTCTGGTTTTAAATGACTGAAAGCCCATGACTTTATAGAGCTATGGCTCCACCCTACCACTGATATTGCCTTGGTAAATATTTCTTAGAGCAACAGTACCACAATGGGCAAACCAGGAACACATTTCTCATGCTTGTCATGGTGACAAATACTTGGAACACCTGTCTGTTTCTTCTCAGCTGTCACAGAGCTACTTACTCCAGATTTATCTTCTCAACCATACTTCTCCATTCATGTGCTTGCAGCTGTAAGGGTATAGGCTAAATAAATGTTTATGTAGCCCTCAAAATTGACTGGTATGTACGTAAATCTTAGACTTCAACAAATTGCTCAGGAAACTTTTTTGCTGCACAGAGATGTCTTGCAAACAGGGTATTCACAGAAAGTAATTACTTATTGTCTAATAGGCAACAGACAGCCCAGGGCTAGCAAGCTCCTAGCCTAGATGTTACTACTCTTTCCACCCCTGTATGACACCACTGGGTCTTTGCTGGGCAGGTATCAATGGGAATAAAATGGCATCTTCAGACTCCCTGATTTTCATTAGTATTTTATATCTCCTCATGCTAGTGTTTCTCTTCTTGAACCCCCTGAGGGGGCCTGTCTCTACCGCAACAGTCTTGTCTTGGGTTTCAACCCTTCTTACTTTTCTTAGCACACATGGTTCTGCTCTAGGTACTTTCACACAGCTTAGAGTTTAGCAACTTTCTCAGGATTCTGAGATAAGATTATATATCTGTGCCATACCAAAAGTACACCTTAACTCACAGGCAACTGAGCAGCTATCATAGGGATTACACCTTTTCTTATAACCAAAGTTCACAGAAAAATTAGTCAGAAGCAGGTGAGCTTTGTAAGAAGGGACCCAAATGCTAGTATTTTACTGTGATGTACTCCAGTGGACTCATGGTACAGGGAATGAGATATGCCCCACAGTCTCCTGCCACAGAAAGTGTCTTGCATAGGCTTTACCTGCTGCATCTTCTGTGCCATGAAAGAAAAATCATCTATCACTTTGATGTGTCAGTCTTGGATATTTTTTTTAAATGTCATTGAACAAATCAGTCCTTTGCCATTTTTATCACTAACATAGCTAATTGCAGTGTTCATCTTCAATTAAAGTCAAGTGATATATTGGAATGTTCCAAGTGATGACTTCAGAGTAGGACATCATACTGGACCCCTTTTCCATCCATCTCATAATTTCCCCTGTTTCACCAGAGACAAAAATATAAAAGTATGTCAATACATGAGCTCAAGGAGATGCTGTCTGCAGCACACACAATTCTGATTTCACTTAGGCCCGATTTGCATAGTGATATTTTTGATCGACAGTCAGATTTACTCTTCATGTACATGGGGATAACTTATGTTATTAGAATTGTTGAATGTGTGTAACTGTGTTCATCCTTGTCCAGAGAACAGATGTTGTGAGTTGCTTCTTACAAAATTTTCTTTTAACCCATAGGCAAAAAGTTGTGCTACCAAAGTTATATCCAGGTTTAATTTATGTTACGTCTGCCTGTGGCATAAATATAAATCTGTATTAAAAAAATGTGTCTGATGTCAATTTAGAAACCTCTCTCATAAATTTTAACATGCATACTCAGCTTGCATAGTTTTACAGCTTTCCTTAATGCTTATTATTTCATATTAAAGTGAGTCATGAAAACCAAATTTTTTTACATTGTACTCCTCATAAATTGACCCCTAAAGCTCCATAGAAGAACAGCTGTTTTTGCCACTTCTTAAGACCTTATAAAGACATTTTATTTGCAAAAAGAAATGCTGAAATACTAAAATTCCTGCTGGACTGTTGCGTGACATAGTTCACTCCTATTATGAAGCAGAGGATTTATGGGAATAAAAGCATTATCCAGCTATATGACAGATATTAATTTGCATGTAGTGGTCATTTTATTCAACTCAAGCTTCTTGTGCAAGTGCCTTCCCAGGTCTGACCTGCTCCTGTCTTCAATTCCAAGGGCTTTTATTTTCAAGAAATAGGAAAGAGAACATTAAGGTTTCCAATGCTGCATCAGTCATATAATTTACTAAGATAAATTATCTAAATTATGTTTCTTACTTTTATTGTGGATGTGGGGTGATTTTAAAGTCAGTCTGATAAACTGGTGGTTTTTGGTAAAACTGCTGGTTTAGTATTTTCACTTAATAAAAGCTCCTAGGTGAATTCAGAGGTGCTTTACTGAAACTATCAAGCAGTAAACAGTTCAGAAGATTGTTATAAGAAAAGCCTTCGTTTCTTGGCTATAGTGTCATAATTGGTATTAGCAGTGATAAAACTGGGAGAGAAGTAGTTTGAACAGCTTTGCCTAGGACAATGTATTTGAGATAGAAAAACTGTCTTTTTGTTTAACTCTGTATCTACTTATGACTGACCAGTGCCTTGTGCTATGCAGGAAAGTTTGTGTTTTCATTTTCCTTCATGATTACTCTGACATATAAAAGGAGATGACTTTGGCCCAAAGTAGACTTTCCTTTCCTGAATTCAGTTACTTTTTACCTTCAGATCAATAATACACAGAAGCTGTTTTTGAACTCTCTAGTGAATGATAGAAAATAAAATCCTTGTTGTACTCCTGTGAAATTTTAATAAAGGTATTAAAAAAAAAAAATAGTTTTCTGCATTCTTCCTGGAAGCCAACATTTTATTTCAAACAAGAATTGTTAAAAAAAATGCAGTTTTAGTGACATTAAGCTTCTACTAGAAGCTGCACCTCTAAAGATGAGTACCAGAACAGTAACACTGGATTAGGATCCCTTAAGGCCTCATACAAAGCATGATGCTATATTGAGACTTAAAATATTTCTGCCACCTCCACAAACATCAGAATTAACTCCTACAGTTTTCAAGAAATCAGTAGCCATGATTGATGGCATTCTTGTTCTTGAATTGCTATAGCTTTGCGTAAACACAATCAGATATTATTGTCCTGGGGTACAGAACTAAAATGTGAAACCAGGTACGTGTCCAAATTCCTTGTGGTCATAATGGCACTGCATGTGCACTGGTTGCATGTGTCCAGGGAGGTAATGATGGTGAAAAGGGGGCTCCCATAAACCCACTTGCCTCCATGTGCCCACTGGTGTATGAGGAAGGGCATGCCAGTGATATGAACTGAATCTGCTATAGCCAGATTGCAGATGTAGATATCTGGGATAGTTTTCTTCTGGGCTCTGTAATAAACTGGGAGATGGGAAGAAGATTACTTGAAATAGTTATTGTATTGTTTTCCAACTATTGAGGTAGAGCAGACCTCAAAAATGAATTTCACATAAATAAGTACTGTCAGAACCACTGTTTTGGAGTCATAGAAGTTTGTCAGTCAAAAGATATTTCAAAGGAAGCATTTTAGTCTCAACGAAAATACTTTGTTCACAATTTTGCTTTCTAGTGAGGTTGAATAGGCTAGTTATTAACATCAGCAAAATTATTCATATTTTCCTTTGAAAATTATGGTGTTCAAAATGAACACAGTTCTGATGGGCATCTAGAAGTACCAGCCTAGCATAAATAGAAGATATTGGAGCTTTCCTGCAATGCAGTTGATCCAGGGCTGAATTCTGCTTAAAAATGCAGACAGGAGATTCTTGACTCTCAATGTAAAAATAGGAACTGCTGAAAGAGGAATGATCTTCTGGAAGAAAAAAAAATAGCGTGCAATCAAATATTTGAAGATGGTCTCATGAAATTTATACATACATAGGAAATGCAGTTGAGTTAAGACTTTATGCAGAATCTACATCTAACTGCTGAGAGTTTGGCTTTGCCAGCTTCATAGTGTCTACACTCTTGTGTAACTTTTGTGACTATATGCTTTTCTAGATTCCTTTATCAAATGTAATCCTTATCTTAGTGCACCCCCTGATTTAGGCTTGGAGGAATGTTGTAAACACAGTTCAAAGAATTCCTGGCTTGAAATTGCCTTATTCTGTATAGATTAAGGAATGAAGTACAAAGTATCTTTTGAAATGCATTGATATTTGTAACATATTTTTGAGTTACAGGACTCTATTAAACAGATTGTTATCCAAAGTGCCTGTATTGAAACCACCATACTTAAATTCACTTACAGATTAGGTATCCAGTGTAAGCTATTTGTCTCAGCTGCCTCTCAGTATATCTAATAAATTTATTTCCCCCAGTTTACCACAAAGTATGAGTTTATTTGTCAATCTTATTGGAAGATGCAGAAGAACCTGCAGATAGGAGAACACCTGGCCACCCACAAAACGCAGAAGTCCAACTCTGTGGCCATCATTACTCAAAAGAACCTGTGTGAGAAGAGCTCCTAATTTCACACTTTTCATGTTGCCTTCACTGCATGCTATAAATTATGAAATAGCTATGTTTTCAAAGAAAAAAATTAAGCTAGAGGGAATGAGCCAGACAAAAGGGTTATTTTTCAAACATTTAAACTAAATTACAAAGTATGATTCACTGTCATCTGGTTATGATACTGAAACCAAAGCCAGACTGCTATAAAGTGTATCTGCTGGCACTAACGACTGGAGCTCACGGAGAGAATGACGCATATGTGATATTTTTCCTTCAGTGCCTTTAGCTTTGTGAATGTTGAAGGATGCAAAGTCTACCAATTCCTCCCAGCCATATGGTATGGACTATCCCTTTGGTCAGCTGGGGTCAGCTGTCCCAGCTGTTTCGCCTCCAACTCCTTGTGCACCCTCAGTCTCCTCACTGGTGTGGTGGGTTGAGAGGCAGAAAAGGTCTTTATGCTGTGCAAGAGCTGCACCGCAGCAATGAAAATATCCCTGTGTCAGTGTAAGGAATTAAAGAGCGCAGTTGCCTGTCTCAAACACAGCTAAGGCCACAGAAGGATTTTGCCATGAGATTTGAAGAGAAGGGAGCGATGGGATGGCACTAACTCCAGTCTGGGCAGAGGCAAGGTCTGACCAACATATCGTGGGTAAGGCATCCAGACAAAAATTCCCTCTGTGGAAAACTGTGTAAAGAAGCAACTACTCGTACACACATCACCAGTCAAAGAAAAATCAGCCCAAGTAATGGGACAGATGGCATCTGTGAACACCACCAAAGCCCTCCCGAATATGAATCCATGGACATGGATAGCTGGAACTTGGACTGAAGCCACCACATCAGGAACTTGGGATAAAGGTGTTGCTGTAGAGCTAGGGGGAGGTTAACACACATGGGGGAGAAGAATGTATCACTTATAATGAGCACAAAGAATGCAGAATTTACAAGCCACAAAGAAAACCAACTCAGCAACTGTGCTGAGACTAGCTCCAACTGGGAGAAAGGTAATTCCGGAAGGGGGAGATCACAACCCCCACTGCCCACCAATCCAAGAAACTCACTGACTCAAAAGAAAAGGGAGATTGATCATGCAGACTAATTAGCATTAGAGAACTGTGTTGCCAATTATTTTAATTCCTTTGTTTGCTAAGATGTATAAATAGTGAAAAGTTTTGAATGACCTTGGGACTCCCACCACTGAGAAACCCAGGGTGAAGAAGGACCAACAAGACACTGGATCCACAGGTGGTGACTATCTTCTGCTTGGTCTCTACCTTATTGTTAAATAAAACCTGATGTTGCAGGGTCTGGGAGGGTGGCAGGAGCTGGCTGATGCCCAAAACGGGGTCCCCGGTCTGCGTAATTCCACCGGGTTCGGGGCGCGCGGCCCCCGAGGTCCGCTNTTTCAGGTACAGCGGAATGCATATTTCAAAATGAACCAATAGCATACAGAGCAGGGAAACAAAGGAAGCCACATGGAGATCTGAAAATTGCATTACTACAAAAACCTGTATTATTGATTTTAGCATATGGTCTTGTTTGCACCTAAATTCGGGCAGAGGCATCTCTCAAAATGCCCCAAAATGTAGCATTAGAAGAGCACTCCTTTGGTCTGAACCTCATCAGACCCTTCCATGGTTTATTTAATGCATTAAAAGACCAGAACACTTGCTAGTTATTTGTAAAGGTCTTTTTTCTTGTTGTTTGCTTGTTTGTTTGTTTTTACTTTGTTATGTTGGTGAATTAATGCAGCTCAGAGACAAACACTGGGGCTTGCAAGTTAAATCATTGAAGAAAGTGGAGAACAGAAGTTCAGTTCACCCGTATTTTTCACTGCAGCGTGGGCCAACCTTGAAGCTTATCCTTTCTTGTGCCTCTGTGTTCAAACTCACCTGGGTTACCTATACAATTTTTTCTTCATACTAGCTACTATGAAGAAAATTATCTCTACACCAGCTAAAACCAGCACAATGCTAAATTTAATCAACAAAAATTACACATTGAATAACTGTGTTCTCACAACTGATGTAAAGGAAATATAATATCCTCTCTCTCATGCTTTGTGCTGAGGTTCAGAAAGCAATGCCTTTTTAGATCAGTGTCCAGAGGCCAGGGCATGCATTTTCATACATGTTTTTGTACAGTTACCTGTCATGTCTCAGAGCCACAATATTTATATGACAACTTATGCAGTAATATTTATTATATTGTATACCCAATCCTTTATAAAAATAAGTGTTGAGCAGACATGACAATGTAATAATCCATATACTGACTTGTCACCCCAGTGACAACTTCAAGGAACAGGACAAGTGCATAGTGTGTTGTCGTCAGTCATTATTTATCCCCTCTGACTGCATTATGTGTTGTTATCAGAATTTATAAAGACCTTCCTGGACAGAGTCTTCATTAACTTGAAGGTGAAGTATTAATTTGGAAGTGATCTTCCAGATCAAAGACAAGACCATTTATGGGTATCACACTTAAAACCATGAGCATATACCCTTTCTTCACATAGGAAAGGTGAAAATAGCATCTTTTATGGGTTATGTCTGCAATAAAAGTATCACTAGCATTAAAGTCATCCTCCCACATAGGTGCATCCTCCCCTATAAACTCTAACTCTTCTCAGAGAACCAGCTTGAGCTGGGGGAAGTGGTTTTAAATTTCCAGCTTTGATGTTAATCACAGTCCTCTTTCTTTCTCACTTGGAATTTACCTAGATCCTCAGTCCCTGAGAAGAGCAATACCAACAGCAGCAGTCCTATACTACTTCACACTATCTTTCAGCCCTTTAATGCCAGTCCAGATACATTGTGTGTCCTCTTGGATCATGTCTCTACGTGTTACTTTCCACCAGTGGGTGAAAAAAGTATCAGTATTTATCAGGAGAGTCTTTTCTCCTTTCAGCTGAGGGTGGGATTCTTTTAAGCTAATTTTCTCAGTTGGAAATGTAGACATCTAATGTCTTTAAGTCATCTTTGCTCCTATAAGCACTGCAAGGAAACAGAAGTCCAGGGACAATATATGTTCTCTTTGGTAGATATATGACATAGATGAATCATATTACTCTCAAGAGTGTCTTTTCATGGAGAGACCAAGATGACTGGCTTGGGAAATCAAAGTTAGGCTGGAAAAATTTTGCTTGAATTCTTTTCAAATTGGATAAGCCCTATAAAATCTTGTGAGATGGAATTTTTCTCAGTACCTGTTATGAGAAACTGCACAAAGAAATGGCTACATCTTTGCCTCTGTGCTTTCCTTCATTTAACAGTGTCTAGCAATGAATAATTACAATTAATTCAATGATCTCATTGGTTATTGGATAACAACATTATCTGATATTTAGCATTAGATTAGCAATAGCTACAGAAATCTGTCCAAGATATTCTGGTCCAAAAATATATTACTTTTTGCCGAAGTCCCAGAGTCAAGCCAGATAGCATCACTTAGAGGCGTGTAACATTTGCTGTGTCAAATGTCATCATGGGAACTCCCACATTTCTATCACAGAATTCCTCTGGATTTCTGAAATAGATCTAAACCAGAATCTTAGAAACCAGGGAAAACTGACAGCATGCTGTCTCACTGTAAAGACACTTAGCTTTCCATCTCTAGAAGGAATAAAGAACAGAACAGCTATGTGATGTAGGGCACTTGGGTACATTGTTTAATGTGTTGTGGTTTCTTTGCTAGAAATAGGAAAACCAGGAATTTCAGACCTCTTAAGTTTACGGTGTAGACTTATCAGCTGTCACAGGCAACAAGATCAGCAAAGACATCCTCATTACAAAGTAATTTCATCTCAGAAATAATGGTTTTACTTCCACCACCCTGAGCAAAGGCTATCACTGGACATCACGGTTCTGGAAGGTAAAAATCACCTTCCAGCTATCAGCATTTAGTACCTCCTGACTCTGTTCTACCCAATTACTCTTGTACTAGTTTTGATCTTTAGTTCAAACAATCCTTTACCCATTCTGCTGTTTCTGATTTTTACTGTAGAAAGCAAGCATACAACTCTGAGTCTTTTTTGAAAAAAACCACAAATTTACGTGAATTTGGATAGTACTCACTTCTTCTGATTCTAGCAATTTTCTGTTAGTTTTTCTTCCTGTTCTTATTCCAGTCTAAGTATCTTACTTTTCCTGGAAACAGCTGGTGAGAGTTGTATTTCAGGCCTTGTTATAAGCCTGGAGAAGAGCATTAGCACTTCCCTCTTTCCCCTGGAAAGGAAAAGCCTTACATGTGTTACAGCTGTGTGTGCTTCTCACGCAGCTTTAGCCTAATAACACCCTGCAGTAATCCCAGGAGCTTTGCCTCTGTTGTTTTCTAACTGACAGCAGTGCGTCCTATTTATAAAAGAGTACTGGTAAGAAAAAAATTCTCTGGGTTTGTGCAATTCAGTGTTAACACATTTCTATTGCTCTAGTCCCTCCTCTATTCTTTATCTGGTTCTTTCTGTTTGACAGCCTTATATTGCTTCCCATCAGCCACATCTCCCCAGCGGGTGTCACTGGGAATACTATTGACAAGTCCTACACTTTGCCCCTGGTCTCTGAGGGAAAACATGATATCTGCTAGCCCCACGATCAGTCCCTGAAAATTCCACATTAACTGATTTTCTCCTGAAAATCTTTTCAGGAAACTTGATTTTATCGGCATTTCCTAGTACCCTTTGTGCTTTAGCTATTTTTTTATCATGTTGTAATTCTTCTACTCATTAAATTGTTCTTTACTTGATTTAATAACTTCCACCATGATAACATATAAAATATTCTAACATAGAATCTAGCTCGCTATAGAGGTTTCAAAAATTTTCTTCCAGTGACTCTAAATTTAGTTGCAAATATACCTTCTCCAGCTGAAGAATGCAATAAGTGCCGTGACACTTGCCATCTATTCCAGGAAATGCTGTTTTACCACTGGCTATTAGTTACCTTATTAAAATCAAGTTAATTTTAAAAAAAGGACTTACAGATAATTCATGTTTTGATTCCCTTTACCTTTTAGTAATATACTCTTTTTTGAAAATATGAAGTCAGAATAATGGGGTTGTCTGGATCATATTTTTGTTCTTCTTACAAAGCCATAGCTTTCATCACAGCAGCTACTCCACCCAACTCAGTGGGTTTGCATAAAATACTTGCCTCCAGAACTGTGGTTCTAAGGACCAGTTTTCTAGGTTGTTGGGATGAAGATAATTTGGTTCTCCAGGCTGACACTGAACCCTTGCAGGATTTTCTTCACCATTTTTCTTTTTGATCAAATAGTAACATATCTCAATTCCTGTTGTAGTGCATTTCCCCTCCCCTAATCCCTCCCCTCTGACTCTCCCTGGCTGGCTAACGTGAGTCAGCACCGCCTCCCGGCCCCAGGGATAAAGGCCCGGTGGGACCCAGAACCACCCTCTTTGATTCCGGCTTCCATGGAGCTCACATCCTTCCCTGCCTCTCTTCCCCTTTCCCCCGTTCCCCAATCCCCCCCCTTCTTACCCTAATAAACCGCTTGGAAACCTGGAATGGAAAAGCTGCCTTCCTCAACCTGCTACGATTCTGCAGAGATCGCGTCTGAGACAGCCTCACAACCCGTGGCCACTGAGAGCCCTCCCGGCGTGTTTAGGCTTGGGAATGGCCCCCCCAGGCAGTGTGGGGGGGCTGCATTTGAGTCTACTCTGCTGCAAATTCCCTCTAATATTGATGGAAGTCATTCACACAAGGAGGGCCAGCCAAAAGTCATCAATTTAGAAATTTTTAAATTAAATCTCACTGCACAGGCATATATTACATGCAAGGTTCACTAGGATTTTCTTGTATTTTCTCCCACTGAATTGCAGATAATATAATTTTAATTTACACTTTAAAATGTCTGTCTCTAGCTGGCAGTCTTGCAAATGAAACTGGGGAGCTGAAATTCCAAGGCCTTTTCTTTATAATTTTTTACCATCAGTAAAGCATTTGCTACTAGAAATAACTTTCTACTTTATTGGAGAGATAATCTAGCTTCTTTCTCTCTTAAAAGAATCATCTCTGTAAAGTTAAAAAAAGTAAAATGTAGGCATGAGAAAATATGTTCAATAAAGAGAGAAGACACAACTCAGAAGCAGAGTCATTGAGTACAGTCAGATCTGTTTAGTGGAAGGTGAGAATTTGACACGATTATTTTCCAAAATGTAGCTAAAATTTAGATTTGAGGTTTGTGTCTGTCTTTTGTAGAGTTGGTAAATATCACATTAACTTTTTAACACACTGTTTCCAAATTCTTTTCCTGAGTATAAATGTTCATGCCCATAAATTTGAATGCTTGTAATTTTCTCAAGCAAATATGGTTTAAATTATATTCTTTTTATTTCAAGTCATTGTCTGTGTCTTTTCCCTCTGCCTCTCATATTTTTATTTAAGTTAGACAAAGGCTTGTCACCAGGGGAAAATAATAATCTTTGTCCCTTGTTAGTTTCTTTCTATTCTATTATTTTAGAGACACTATAACTAATTTTTCCCCCTTTCTATTCATACATTTCAAAAGTAATATTGCCATTATGTTCACTTCAGATGTACTGTTTTCATATTATGAGCAACAGAGTTCTCGAGTGTATTATAACTGACTTTCCATTAGTTTCAAGGGAAGTTTACTAAAACTCAGTGTCTCACAGACACTTAGTCCTCAGCTGGGCTTTGGAAACCTTTCTTATGAAAGCACAGTATGTAGGGGTGGAGTTCATCTATAATTCCTTGCAGAGTGTGATGATTATTCACCTTATGCACTACATTTCTCTACATAAAATTTGCACCACAGATAAAAGCCACTTTTTCAAGATACATGCTTATGTATTTAGAGTTTGTTGGACTTAAGAATCAGCAGTTTGGTTATTTTTTTTCCCTACAAAGGAAAAAACCCTCTGTTAAAATCAAGATATTAGAATGTATTTTCTTGCATAAAAGGTGGTTGAGCCAGATTTTATGACCCTCACAAAAATTAGCAGATTCAGCAATTTTATTTTCTCAGTGCACAGCAAAAGTATCTTGAGGTATTAATTCCTGCCATTTGAGAATCCTCAGCTGGCACTAAGGCCTTGTTTCCAGAAGTAAGAGGATGCTGGAAAACAGCAATGATTCTAGGAAGCTGCTGTAAATTGGCAAAAATTAGATAAAGCTCTGTTATTAAAATAGTTTGGGGCAAAAATTTAGTTTTCAAAGGATGAAAAACTGTATTTCAACTGATCTTAATAGAATTCTGTAAAATATTATAATCCCTCGCTATTACCACAACTAAAGTTTACAGATTCATCTATCTTTTATGTGTGCTAGAGGGAAGATTGCTCCCAATTCTAAGGGAAACCCAGGAAGAAGGCCTGAATTTTGATTTTCTTTATTATTTTTGGAGTCACTAATGCACTTGAGTACTTTCTTTTAACAGAAAAGGGAAAGCAGGGATAAATTATTATTATGGATAGTCATGGTTAAACTATTTTTTAAATGAGAATTAAACATCAGTGACTAAAGGGAACATGAAAAACTTGCTATCCTTTTCTTTGCTGAGCAATTCACTTCCTTAGTGCAGTCATATTTTATTTTTTCAGCAATAAATCTTGCTGGAAAATGTATTTCACCTTATACCTTATTACTGTGAACACAATAAGGATATTTCCAACTAAGCCTGTTGAACAGATAATCCCAATCCAAGCAGGAAGAATGATTGTCTCTGCAGCACTGATCACCCGGCAATGGTGCCAGCCATTCCAAGATCTGTTAATCAAGCCTGGTGTACCATTTTGACAGAAAGACTGAAATTCACTCATTCTTCAGTGATTTTAGGACTTGGTTCTGTAGTAGCAAGAGAAATTAATTATTCATGCCTAACAATTTGAATATCAATATCTACGTCTCCTACCTAAATTTATACTACTCTTTGATGATTATCTAAATTTTGTAAAAAATTTTCACTGAAAGATTTTGTACATCCAGGATTATACTTGAAAGAACAGGATGATGTTATTTTCAAAATTAAATTTGTGATGTGACAACTCCATTACAGTTTAAACAAATTTGTAAACATTCAAGATATACCTTTCAGTAACAGAGTTTATTCTCACAAAGTGCACTGTCAGCTGCTTCTCTTGGCTGGGGTGATCCAAACCAATCCTCCAATCAAACCTTCTAATAAAACCCTCCTTCAGCTTAAGATCATTCCTCCTTGTCCTATCACTACATGTCATTGTGAAAAGTCCCTCTCCAGCCTCCTTGTAAGCCCCATCTAGGTACTGGAAAAAGGTCTCCCCAGAGCCTTCTCTTACCCACGCTGAGCAGCCCCAGCTCTCTCAGCCTTCCTCCATAGGAGAGGTGCTCCAGCTCTCTGATCAGCTTAGTGGCTCTCCTCTGGCCTTGTTCCAACAGGTTCCAACGTCTTTCCTGTTTTTGGAGCCCCAGAGCTGGACACAGCATTTTGGATGGGGTCTCACAAGAGCAGAGTAGAGCAGCAGAATCACCTCTCTCAATCTGCTGGCCACGCTCGTTTTGATGGAGCTCAAGGTGCAATTGGCTTTTTGGGCTGCAAGGACACAAATTGCTGGGTCATGTTGAGCTTTTTGTCCACAAACACCCCTAAGTCCTTCTCCCCAGAGCAGCTCTCTATCACTTTTCTGCCTAGCCTGTGCTTGTGGTCGGGATTGCTGAGACCCAGGTGCAGGACTTTGAACTTGGCCTTCTTGAACTTCATGACGTTCACCACTAAACTAACTTTACAAAGGCAAAGAAATACCTTTGCCCTTTTGTTCGTGTGGCAATAAAAGTGGAAAGTACTAACTACTTATTTGTCCAGGGTTATTGAGACCTTATGTAAAGATTCCACTGTAAAAACTCCTTACAAAATCTGCTTACAAGTTTTTTTTAAAATAAGTGTGCTCTGAGTACTCTCTAACCTAGTCATCTTTCACACAAACAAAGCTGTTATCTCGTGTCATAAATTGGTTTGAATGGGTATGCTAGGACTCTGGTGATGCTGGGATGTTTCTAGCAAGGGTGTCCTGACCATGCTTCTATGTTTCCTTGGAGAACCTGCAATGTTTGTTTGCTGTGAGCAGCATGCCATGTGTAGCCCCTTGGGTTATTGTTTAAGCAGTCAAAATAAATAGCAGCTGTGGAATGAGTCAATTTAATTTGCTGACAAGTGTGAGAGAAATAGCAATTTACCTGAGTATCAACTGCCCCCTTCTTGCAAGTGGTGAAATTTTGTTTCTTATTTCTAGCAAGAAATGAAATAAAACAAAAAAACCAAAAAAAACCAAAAAAAAACCAACAAAAAAAATTTATGAGATTGCTCATAAACAGGGCTGGGTTGTATTAACAATTGGGGGAGGAATGTTGTGTTCAAATGAAGAGGAGAAGGAAAGTAATCAAGCAGAGATCTACCTACCTGGCCAAAGAACTGAAGAACAAATTTGGACTGCAGAATACCTGCCTCAGCTCTGTAAATCATCACTAACACAGATCCTTCCACTATCAAGGAGCAAGGCCATCTACACCACGATGATGAGATCAGTGCTGGAAATATAAAGTAAATTTAACTGCCTAAGTCTTCTTCTTACCTCCAGTGAGACTGAAGAGTCAGCACATATGTGTAAGCAGTTGACATGACTTTTTATAAGGGTGGATACAGGACACTTCCCATTACTTGGACATAGAACTAAATTTGGGAATGACCAATGAACTGGACACCAAGATAGATGAGAACACAGAAACATTAATATTTGGCTTGATTACATCAGTCCTGGTATTTTAATCCACTGGGATTTTATCACAGAACCTGGAGAATTGCTATTTATGCTTCTTGTATTGAGTTTGTTGTGTCAAGGCTTTGGTAGCAGGATGTCGACAGGGGTGAGAAGTTGCCAGAAGCTTCCCCCATGTCCAACAGAGCCAATACCAGCTTGCTTCAAGATGGAGCCACGCTGGCCAAGTCCGAGCCTGTCAGCAACAGTGGTAGCACCTCTAGGATTGCAAATTTAAGAAGAGGGGGAAAACTGACTGTGGAACAGCAATTGCAGCCAGAAGGAAGTGAGAGTATGTGCGAGAAACAGCTCTGCAGACACCAAGGTCAGTGGATAAAGAGGAGAAGGTGTTACAGGCACCAGAGGAAAGATTCCCCTGCTGCCCATGGTACAGATCATGGTGAGGCATGTGTCCCCCTGCAGCCCATGTTGGCCTGTGGGAGGAGCAGATTTCCACCACAGAAGAGTGAGATGAGTCCTCCCTTGAGGTGGAAGGGGCAGCAGAGACAATGTGATGAACTGACTGCAACTCCTATTCCCTGTCTCCCCAAGGTGCTGCAGGGAGGAGATAGAGACTCTGGAATAAAGTCGAGCCCAGGAATGAGAAGGAGTTTTTAATATTTGTTTTATTTCTCATTATCCCGCTGATTTGATTAGCAATGAATTCAATCAATGTTCCCCAAGCTGAGTCTGTTTTGCACATTACAGTAATTGATGAGTGTTCCTCCCTGTCCTATCTCTACCCAGAAGTCTTTCATTGCTATATTCAGACAACTGCAGGTAATCTGGATTTACACTTTTCACAAGTGCTCATCTAAGAGAACAACTATAACTTTCCAAATGACTATTTAAATTTCCATGTTCTTAATAAGACTTCCTATTCAAAATAAGAGCCTTGAATTAACAAACCACGGTGGTGCAGACAAATATCTATCCTTCTGATAGATCCCTCTCTTTGGGAAGGTGGATTGGAGGGGGGGGTGGGGTGGGGTTGGGGTGGAGATGGAATATAATGAAAGAAACCTAGAAAATACCTGAATAGATGACATTTTCATTTAGCTGCTGAATTTTAATGACATCGTAGTAGAAGTTTTGCTTGGAGATTTCTATGTAAGACATGCAATTTCAAAAAAGGAAATATTTTCACAGACTTTTTTTCTATAAAAACTCTAGCTACTCCTTAGCTGGTAATATAAAACACATACTTATTGAATCTGAGTTAAACTATTAATTGAAGATATTTATTTTCACTTGGTATGACTTGACTTCACAAGAATCTGATATTAGTGTGCAAGAAAATTAGGCGAAGTGGCAGAATAAAAAAATATTCAAACAAAATAGCCCCCCCTCACTTATGTTAATGCTTGATGGTTATTCCGTAAAGCAGCCTTTAAAAAAAAATCCCCCTTATATTTAGTTTTTGCTTAGTTTCTGCCACAAATTAAAATATTTGTGTCTTTTTTCAGTAAATGTGAGGCAATGAATGACCAGAAAAAAAATCATTCTGTCTCTTTCTCATGAGTAGAAAATATAGGGAAATTATAATTTTTTCAAAAAGTTGAATTACTGATTTGATATATAGCTTTCATACCACACAAATATTTCCTTACTCTTTTTATTTGCTTCTTTCGGTAGTCACTACCCAAAGAACTTAGCCTTAAATAATGCCACAGCATCCCTCTCTCCAAGACAGGGTTGGAAAGATAGACTCTCACCGTTTCCCCAGGCAACTGAGCTTCTTCAGCATTGGCTGAAGCCAGTGGTATACCATTTCACTTAAGGCAAATATCCATCCAAAACTAGCTTGTTTTTTTTTCATCATTAAAGCAAAACAAACAGAACAACGGGAAAACCAAAAGAACAAAAACCAAAGGGAAAAAAACCCCTCACGGCTAATCTCACGCAGAGCACAGAAATTCGGAAAACTGCAGCATCCTCAGTCAGGATCCTCAGTGGACCGTCTTGCGACCCACCTGCCGCCCGTGCCCTCCGCCCGGCCCCGAGAGCTCCCTGTGTCCCGCCGCCCTGCCGGGGCTCCCGGGGGCTTTCCCCGCCCGAAATCTGCGCTTCCCCCTCAGCTCCCGGACCCGGTGAGAGAGCTCACCTGCCGCCCTGCTCCGCTCCCAGCCGCTTCTATCCCGGACGTGCCGCCGTGACCGGCGATGCTCGGCGGAGCGGCAGGAACAGTTGGGCGCACCCAGCGCGCAACTTGCGCCTTTGCCCATCCCCAAACGCACGAGTGTTAGTGCGAGCCCCCAGCACCGCAGGTACCCTGGTGAACGAACAAACAAACAAAGAAACAGACAAAGTCCTGCTCTCTGTAAGAAGATAATAAATCATAGAGAATTATGATGCCTGTTTTACTGCCTTCTCAGAGTTCCACAACACTTAGAACTTCACAGTTTGACAGCCCCCCTGATATTTCAGGGAATCTTTCTTAAGAAATAGGAAAAAACAGGGTGAAATGAAAATTATCTGCCTAATATCACAATAATATCACAAAGAACCCTGGCAGTTGCTGAACTGTATTGAAGCAGACATGACCGGACACCTCTGATTTAGGTTTTTCAAATTATGACATCTGTTTCTGGTTCTGATATGCAAAGGTTGTTGCTTAATTTTTATTTTTTTTTAAATTCCTCCTCTTATGTAAGTACAGGAACACATGTTTTGCTTTAACTGTAGGGTTAGTCCATTTTTTATGGTAGCAAATTTTCATAAATACCTGAATGGAAAACTATTAAAGCCAAGAAAAAACACTACTATAGTGCTAACAGAGGATTATTGTCAGTACTACCTTTCACACTGATTTTTTTGGCAAAAGTATTTCAAATTTGATGGAAATTTATTTTTTATTTGAAACATTTCTGATTTCACTCATTTCAAAGATGAATCTCAGTTGAATAAATTTGAAATCAACACTACCATTTCAGCTCCAGCAGGAAAAAGATAGCCCAAAATTCTGAAATATCTCTAAGAATCTCTAAAAAAGCAGTCCTCCTAGAGAGAATTACAGTATGCATAGGAAAATGAGAAACCTGAACTGTTTCTCATAGAGTGGACACATGAGAAAGACTGCTAGGAGAAATATAACCAATTTGTGAAAGGCATTCTGCATCCAAAGCAAAGAGAAGGTCTCAGTGGTGTATTTCTCAGTTATATATCTCTTCCCAGCCCTGTGCTCTGGAATAGCCTGCTGCCAACTTCCTTCCCTTGCCTGGGGTTGAATCAGCCCAGATACCTCTATTGTCCCTGATATTCCTGCTAGAGATTCCTGTCTTCTCAGATGTACCAACATAACTGCAGGTTTCATTCCTCGCTTACATGCTTCCTGCAAAAGATCAGGGTTAGAAAATTTTCCAACAGGAGAATTTTAATGAATGCCTGTCACTCCTACAGAACAAGCTGACAGAAGTAATTAAACACTTAACACTTGCAGATATGACAGAAAAGTGACCTCCAGTGGGAGGGAGGTTATGGACAGTGAGAATGGTAACTGCTCCAATAGGAATGATCATGGTACTTTCACCTCCATGAGCACTGGAAGGAAAAAAGTTAGAGTCCTCTGTGAAGAGAAGTCCAAATAAACTGAGCAAATGTAGTCAGTCAGCCAAAGACAAAGACTTTAGTTCATATTTAGGAAGTGGAGGTGTCTTTTTTTCCCATTACTATTATTATTTGTTATTGTTATTATTGCAATTATTCTTATTATTGTTATTATTGTTCAAATTTTACTTTTGATTTTCCTCCCCATTTCAGTGGAGTGGGGTGGGAGAGGATGGAGTTCAGTGTCTGTGTTGTCAGCTGGGCTTAACCACAACATGACAATATAATTAAAGTGAAAATCTGAACAGTGAATTAGAGAAAAACCACAGTGGAAACAAGACATCAATATGTAGCGAAGAGTTGATGGTTAGTAGTCATTGAAAAAAATCACCAGGTTGAAAGGCAGGTTCTGCAACACTGAAAAGATTCTTAGAGCAGTTCAAGTATTTTTTCTGTAATATATATTCTTGCTCAAATGGGTATTAATTGCAAATTGCATATTTTGCAGTATTTTTCAGGCTAGCAGACACCTGGTCACAGTTTCTGCACTAGATTTCTAATCCATGAGAAAGCTAATGCAATAGTTAGGAAGTGTGGTACTAATCCTTTTGGATCAAGTTTGGATATGGATTGACAGGTTTTGACTTTGCTGATAGTATCAAATGGAAATACTTTTCATTATTTGATCATTTGTCATGCCAAGTACCTTAAAGCAAGTAAGATAGCAAAATATTAAAGCACCTACTGAGAGGTGAATTGAGGCCAGACTACCAGAAAATTTTGATGTCTTACTGAAAGCTGTCACTGCTTTACTCTACTCCAGACATGGTATAACTAGAACAGTTCTAAAAGATTTTTTTCTTTTGAAAGAAAAGCTTAAATCTCTACCAAATTGCTCCAAGGTAAAATTAATATCTGCCAGTCTGTAAAGGTATTAATCACACTGTTCATAATTTACCATGATAGAGCTTAAAATCTGGCAGATATTTTTGGCTGTGAAAGATTTTATTTGTCTTAATCATTATGTGTCCATACATGATTTCATTTCTTTCTATTTTAAAATTTAATAGAGAGATTTGCCAGATGTTATTGATCTGTAACAGTTTTGACTCATAATTGTTGACATTGTGTAAGTTACCAAACCCTTCAGTACCTGAGCTGCCCATAAAATGTATCAGATGGTTGGTTTGGGACAAGCAGTGAAAGAAAAAGAATGGTTTTCAGATGACTCGAGAGACGCTTACCTGGAACACAGCAACAAGAGGTGTAAGTATTGTGAATTAATATTCAACTGGCACAGAGACTGTGACTCTCAGTGTACTCATTCTTTCTTTTGTTCTCCTTTTGGTACACTGAATTTTAATTATTTAATGAGAAATGGAAGGGCACAAGGAGGAGATAGTAGAGCTCCTACTGCAGAGTACCCACATGGTTAGAGCACATTTATCACAAACACCTTTGGGCAGCACAAATTGATTTATTCCAAATCTACTAAATCCAGAAGAGTTATCCAGCATCTCTGTGATCACAGAAGTAATTTTGTGGTCATCATCTTTGCCTTCTAAGAAAGGCAAATAAGCCATAAATTTTTGCAGAGTTGGGGTGGAGGGAGAGGAATGGATGGCACTAGAGATATGCTTCCTGGTTGGAGAGTGTAGCCTCCCTCCCACAGACATTGGTGTCCTCATATCCTTGGAGAATAGATGATAAACCACTCTTTTTAGCATTTCTGGCTTCCGCGTTTTCTGGAGTTTGGCACAGAGCTTTCCTCATGTGTTGCATGTAAATCTTATACAATAGGGTTTGAGGGAGGTTGTGACTTTTTGTCAATAATTATTTTTTCTGAATAAATTAGCCTGAGATATGACTAAGAAGAAAGTAAATGTAAAAAAGAAAAAAGAAAAGAAAAAAGAGAGCGAGAGAGAATAAATCTCAGTTTCACTTCGAATTGTCCCGATGGCTGAAGTTCAGCTTCATGCTTCTTCTTTCTCTGAGGTTATCTATCAGTATAGTGATTTAACAGCCCCATAGTAACTTGGGCCTCCTCATAATAATTTTTCTTTCCACATGTTAATTTCTTTTAAAACAAACTTTCTTTAAAGAAATGTGGATAATTTAGGGTTTTTGTCCTCACTCACTGACATTTTAGAAATCAATAGCAAACACAGTGTATAATGGTGATAAGCTTGCTTTTTCCCCCCTAAGGTGCTAAAAGAATCGAATTTTACCTCTCTGAAAATAACGTGCCCTTCTTCCCCAGGATTTCTTTATCAGGTTGAGGAAGATGGCTGAAACATCTGTTTTTTCGTAAGGAATGACACGTTTGACACCCTGTTCCTTGGCAGTCACATTTCTGCACAGAAGGAAGCTCTGTTGCTCCGTAGGATATTCAGTACAACGCTTTAAATGCCTACAGTCTGCTTTCCAACTTCCCCAGGAAAATGGAGTGCTAAAAGTAGTAATACATCACTACATTGTTTCCATCGACTGTCCTGTCACAATTTTCTTCCCTCTGCCCCTCAGGCAAGATGCTTCCCCAAAACAGCTACAAGACCACACGAATAACTACTAAAAGTCATCGCCACGAGGTGGTGCTGCTAAACACAGTTTTCCACGTCCTTTTAATGCCTGTGGGAGAGAAGTAATCTAAAGGAGATCTACCCAACCACTGCTTTAAGTTTGCTCAGTTTTAAAAGGAAGCCATTCTCTTTGGGCAGGAGAGAGCTGGAGAGCATCCTCTCTGCCTGGGCACCTGCGAAGAATCAATGCCAAATTGCCTGGGACGTCAGCATTTTTGAAAGCAAAGATTATAACCACCACTGACACAGACAAAGTAAATATCTTTCACAGCGATGTTTGACAAGTCAAGGCAGTGTGCAGAGTCCAGGCATCACTTGCTCTTGGTCAGGGAGTGAGGGGTAGTAATGAGTTTGAATCATGAGTTTGGGAAAAAAGGAAATAAAATAAATACTTGTTAATAGTTTGCCCTACCTGTACAGCAGTGTTCCAGGCAGATATTATTTAAATGGAATAAAGATATGAGTTGCCCACTCTAGAGAAAGGACAGATTGCACTTTTTTGAATCTGAATTCTTATGTGACTCCTTTGGCTATTTGTGCTGCTCCAATGTGCCTGAGAGTTAAAAAGCGATACAATCTCAGTATTATACAATAAATCTCAGGTTTACTCCCCAAGCTCTTTGTATCTTTCAAATATCTAATTGCAAGGAGCTATCATTTGTTCTGAAGCATGTGCCAGTATCACATGCAATGAGAAATATTTTTTGAAAACACAGTGTCAAACATTAATGAATTCCTCTGTGTTGTTACTTGGGTTTTTTTTTATTATTAATTAATTGGTACTTCAAAATATATTGGCTCATTTGTACATTTCTTGAGATAATGTTTTCACAGCAAGGCAACTGTTTATTGCTTGAATCTATATTTTCCACATTACCACTGGCTAGGAGCAATGGCACATTAAGTTAAAAAAAACCAAACAACTCTTTCTAGTGATCTTTTCTCACAGAAAAGGCTTCAGAGACATCAAGAGAAATGCTTTTATGCCATGCTTAATATTTTGAGATAAATATAAAAGGCCATTCATTTTCCTGTTTGTGTGGTTTTTCTCCTTCAAGTTGACTTTTCTTATATGATTTATGATATTATAGCCAAAAAACTTGCAAGAATGTGCATGGAAAGTCATGATTTGAGACTTGATGAGGCTATTTTCCTTGCTGACATGAAGTCAAAGAAATACTGTCAGCATTTATTTGCATATTTTCCTGCACAGCAGCAGTCGTATATAACCAAACTTCAGAGCCAAGCACTCCAGGGCTCTGCCCAAAAAACATCTCTCCTTTGCCACTTTTTGAGCTTTTTTCGAGTTGTAGGTTTTTTTATTATGTCTCTATAAGGCAGTTTCATGAAAGTTCCTTCTCAAAAGTTATTTATTTATTTATTTACCATTTATAATTTTTTCCCATTAATGTTGATTTTTATTTAAATTTGCAGCAAGCCATTGCTTCATGTTAGACAAACCAGAACATGCTTGAAAAATAAAAAAGGTTCATGGAAAACAGAACTATAGCATTTAAGAGAGCCCCCTAGAGTCACAAACCACTTTATTTAACCATTTGTCTGCCTGCTCACACGGTTTGGGCTTCAGGGCACAACCTGTGTCTGGCTAGCTGGCTGTAAGCTGCGGCAGCAAGGGCCCATCGTCAGGTGAGCAGATCCTAAACAGTATTTTTCTCTGTCTTAATTATTTTTTAATGTTTCAAAATGTAAGGTATGTGAAACTTCCCATCCTGAAGAGGGGTCTACATGTTTGTACTTCTCTAGACCGAGATGCCTGCATGACTGAGACCTCTTACCACTCTCCAGCTTTAGTTTGTGACAGCCAGCTCTGCTCCAGCAAAGGAATAGAAGTGTAATTGCCCAGGAATGCCAGTAGAACAAGGGTAAAAGCTAACTCAAAATGAGGTGATAATAAAAGTGCCCCTCAGAAGGTTTGAGTCCTCAAGAAAGCGTGCTTTACTGCCTTGCAGTTGGAAAAGTAAAATTTGTATACATAAAACTATATATACACAAATATGCACAGAGTTTGAATTAGCTAGGCACTTTGTGACATACCTTTTCTGCAGTGAAAATGTGGAGACATTCCTTCTCCTAATTTTTTTTTTTTGTCTTCTAGACCATAATTTTTCCTTGAAATATCAAGCTTCCACTCCTACCTAAAATTAGTCTCCAATGGAAGAGAATTGTGTTTGCCTATAATGAATGGTAGCATGAAAACACTCAATGACCTCACTTCTTAGATGTAGAAAAAAATGATCCAAAATATTAGGCACCAGTAGTTATTATTAAACACCTAAAAATGGGCTCTTCAAACCTAAGGAAAGATATTGAAAGCATCTCCTGAATAACGAGAACAAGAAAAGCACTTATTAGAAATGTTCAGTATTTGTAGTTGCTGGCAACTGCCATCAATACATTTTAAACTTCATCTAAATGTGTGGTTTCTAAGTCTTAGCAATTAATAAGTTTTAAGATTTTTGTCTGCAACAAACCAGAAGGTATTTCTTTTGAGTACAGTGGATTCTTCAAACCCATGGTAAGAATTTATGTTAAGAACAGTGAAACAATTTCTAACAAGTAGTACATGCTTGGATAACTCTGCAGTCATTTAACTTTGCTGATGGATATTACCTTCTTTGATAAGAAATTCAGATTATATATAAATCTGATGATGATAATTCATAGCACTTTTAGGATAAACTAATTTATTTCAGCTCAGGAACATTTTTTTCTTTAGACTACTTAAAATATAAATCTTTGGAAATCAGAAGTATTTTTAGGAAATAGCACTGTAACCGAAAAATTTGGAATAAATAGTTCTCACAGCTTTTAAGACTCTTCTTAGAAAGTTTAAAGAAATTTTAACATTTATGATTCTTTATAATGCCTCAGATAAAATATGACATTTTAAAATTATCTAATGTTGAAATATAAATTAAAAATAACAGCAACTCAAGTTTTTTAAAATTGTATTTGTAGTCTAAATTTAAATGGCTACTTAGGTAAAATGTTGGTATTACTAATGATTCATTTTAGTTCTTCAGCAAAACCAAATATATTCTTGTAATTTCTACTGTATTACATCACAATGGAATAGACTAAAATAGGAGGAGAAAATATGGAGGAAAAAATATGGTCATTCAACTATGGAACTGTTTTAGAAATATCTGGCAAATACTGAAGGATAAATGTCTGGTAAGGCTTGAAGGTACATAAGACAATTGTTCATAGATTAAAAAACTTGCTGAAAAGCAAACAGACTGCTCCTGTAACCTCTACCTTTTGCAACTGTGTGTTTTACTTTACACAGTTACACCTACCTCCTGGGGAGACCAAATCTATTGAGAAACCTTTCATGTATCTGAAGACCTTTATCAAGAACACTCTCTTTTACTGGTCAAACAAATCTACTTCTTTCACTGACCCTTGTTGGCTACATTTTCCAAATTTCTGTCACTTGTTGTTCAATGAATTACCCAATATGTGCTGTCCCTTTACTGACATAGGAGCAGGGCCACTACTGAGAACAAGGAGAAAAAACCCGCTGTGCAAAACACACTATTTGCAACAAACTTAGGGAGACTGTATTTCACCTCTAAAAAAACACATGATTTTACCAATTACAGACATTTTACTTGCAAAATAATTAGAAATAAACTAGAGTGCTTTATTCTAAAATTAAATGCTCCAGTGCTGACAATTAAGTGACGTGTAACTCTTCTGTTTTAAGACAAAGACATTTTTAATTTCCAAAGTGAATTACTATTCCTAATGTTCTTATTTCAACAAACTAAAGTACTTTTTCTTGTTTTATTGTGAAGCATGAAGTCTAATAATTGACTGACCTCTTATTGTCAAGAAGGAATATAATAAACTAAGGACTGCTAGGTCTTTAGCAACTCCTGGCCATTTTCCTTTGGAGATAGACAGAAGTTTCTTTGGGAACTACTGTGACTGAGCAGGACATCAACACTGCAGTGAGGGTTGATTCATATTGGAGGGACTGTCCTACGACCACTGTAACTTTGTCCAGTGGGAACGTAGCACTACTGACCTAATTATTCCACCAGCCCGAAGGCATCCTGCCCTCAGGAGAACTAGAGATTTTTTTGGTTTTTTTGCTATTGCAAAGGACAGTCTGTAATATAAGTGTCCTTTCATCACAGGTAATTTACAGTTAAACTTGCTCCTGTGCTTGCCTTTAAGTCCAGGAGGTTTGTCTTCTCACCTCACAATTTACTTAATGGTGAAACTTTCCTCCCTTTTTCTCTTTCCTATCCTTCTTGTGCTAAAGCAGTCAGTAGCAAAATGGTTTGAATGCTCTCATACACAGCAGCAATGAACTCTAGTCCCGGCAGAAATGTCTTCTGCATTGTGTGATTTCCAAAGCGTGTGGGTTTTGTTTGACCTCTGATATTAAAAAAAAAAAAAAAAGCTTTATTGACACATTTTCTGGAGATTTTGAGTCCGTCAGTACAATAAACATCCATCTTCAGTAAACAATTTCAAGATAAGGTGTCTCAAGAAACTTAAACAGAGGATTAGCTAGCATCTTGAGCCAGGGTTGAGCCTAACCATGAGTTCTTCAACATGTCTAAACTGCATAGTTTCTGAGTATATTCAGAGTCACAAAGCAAGAGGTTTTAGAAGTTTAAGTGGCCAATTTCAAAAGCATTGATGAAGCAGAGTTTTCCAGACTGATTTTATCTTCAGTAGTCTACATTCTAGTAGTATTCTGAATTTTATTCATTGAACATGACCTTTACATGTGTGTTTCTATGTAAGTATTAGCTGATTTAATCTAGTGTCCTGACTTCATCAATGTCTTAGAACAAGAAGATATTTTGAAAGCTCAAGTACTTGTCCTCTGTAAAAATGTAATAATTTCTTCAGTGCTACGAATAAACAAGGTCATCATTGAATGAGCTAAAGTATGACCTGACGTCTTTTGTTATCTAGAGATGATGGAACACCACTTTTTGTCCTTTAATTTTAGATCATCAGAGCTCCAGCTTTTACTACCTTGCTTAGTTCAAACTGCATGCAGTGGCCATTGCTGTGTTTTGTTTGAATGAAGTATCATGGTCAGGACTTTTATAAAACTATATATTTTCTGGCAGGGAAGACCAAATTGATAAAGAAAAATGGTGACATGGATTGTTACACAGCAGACATCAGCCTTAAAAAGCATTTTTCAGACCAGCCAAGTTTTCATAGTGAGTATAAAAATGTGTTTATATGGAGAGTAGTGCAGCCTGGCTGTAATTTACCGCAGTAAATTAATATATCCAGTGACACTACCTAATTAAACTGAACCTTGTGACCTTCTCATGATTAAGAGTTGCAGTAAGTTCAGTGGCTTATGAACCACCAAACATAGTAACAAGAATAAGTAAGGAGATTCTATTATAGACCTACCATTTAAAACATTACAACTTGATGAAGCTTTGAATTGACATATTCTAATTTCTGGTACAAATCTTAGCATAATTCTGGTAGGAGAAACTGCAATCAATTAATTGCAGCCAGGGCATTGAACATGCTCCAGAAGATGCTCTTAACATTTTAGAGCAATAAAGAGATACATGCAGAATAAAAAATATAATTACTGAAAACTGTTATTTAAAAAAAAATTTTCTTAAAAAGATTTCCAAATAAAGAGGCCTGAGTTTTGAACAGCACCACATGTACTATACTACTAATTTAGAAAGTGTGTGACAATGTGATGTTTTGTCCCACATTAATTTGATTTGTAGTGTAACTTAAAGTTGGTCCAAGAAATATTTGAATATAAGACCAGATGTCTTTGACAGAAATGACAAGAGTACAACATACTCACATAAGCACTTCTTATGTGGATGATGCAAAGGGTCAATGTGATCCTTTCGTTTAGTTTTCTGCAAAATGGAGAAGAAGGGGAGCAGGTTTAGTGGAAGAGATTGTGCAGACTGCTTTAAAGGTGGGCAGGCTCTCCAGTGAGCACAAGGTTGAATCTCCCTTTAGCAGGCCAGATGCAGACAGGATACTTTTCCGATATTTTGCGGTGATGTTTTTCTGCATAAGCACCTGATTTCACAGCAATGGGATGTTTCACCCTTTGTATAATAGCATCAATAAACATTTGTTCAGGAAGAGGACCCCTGGGTTCTGAGCATATCTCAAACTTAGCAGAAAGAAAAGCTTAGGACCAGAAAACTCTGCAGGTGATCATTCTACAGATATGTGGAGTGCCTGGTGGGCCAGTGCTGCTGTTCAAGTTCAGTCACTGTGTCACCAAGTAGAAAAGAATCATTATGCAGGAATGTGGGAAAGGGGAAAACTAATCCCTGTCTTTTCTTTAGGGTTCTTAGACAAGGTAGGAGAGACCTACAGTTTGCCATAGTCCTAGTTCTAGTGAATTTTTCAGATATTATCTTATGAGTCTTTAGGTGAATGGACATTCCAATAAAAGCTGTAAACATCAAGAGAAAATAAGGCTCTATAATTCTTTTACACCAAATGCAGTGATCGGCTTCAAGAGATGGTGACAAAAACAGTTAAGGATCCAAACCAGAACCACTCAGAGCACAGGGGTTCCTCCTAGCAGAATGCCACAGATAATAGGATGTAGGGGACATTGGTTTACATCATTACCCACAGCTGGAGATCTTGCAACTAAGGTCTACACTTCTGAAATAAGTCTTTTAAGTGCAAAGCTATTGAGAAAGTGATAAGAAGGTACATCACCACCTTCTATTACTAAAAGAATTAACCCTGTTATGAATTAAACCATAGATATTATGTTAGAATGTGTCTGTACCACTAGATAGCCTGGGTCTCATGCAGCTACAGCCGCTTTAGTCTTTCCTGTAGAATTCATATACTGCCAATAATGTGACAGGATACCTACATTAAGTGGCCTGGATCATATTTCACAGATTTTTGAATTTCCTAAATGATTTGTCTAAGGAAATCCACCTTAGATTGCATCTTCTCTGATGAATGAAAGGTATAATCAAAACCTCCCTCATCTCTCCAATGAATGTATAAAAGCTAGTGAACTGTATCCCTTCTTTTTACCCAAGGGTTTTGCATCTGAAATGGAGATTCATTCCCACTGCAGAATAAGTGCTGTGTGTGGTGAGCATTTTGAATAGCCTGATTTTCTACTGTTGGGTCAAAAGGAAAGCGACTGTAAAAAAGAATAGGATTTATAATGTGGCTATTTGACAGCTCAGTCCAAATACTACTAAAGCTCTTGAGAGTTTTTTCCATGAACATATTTGGAATTGGGCCACTAATTACTAGGAGGAAGAGAATTTTGAACTTGAGCTTGTTTAGTCAGATTTTATTTGAATCTAAGTAATGTTAGATGCAGATTAGTACTCACTAATACGTCTGGCTGCTGAAATAAGACTTTGTGCCAGGGGAATTTTTTCTATCAAGTGGCCAGTGTACTATAAGAATGGAGTACAGCGAATGTAGCTACTAGTACCTGGCAGGTTAGAGAGAGAGATGTGATAGATATGTTTAGGGAGAATGTATGTTCAGACAACATTAAGGAATGTCTTTTTATCTCTTCCATAAATTTGACCACATTTAGAAAAATAAGAAATCCCATCTCCACATCTCATCTTCATTGAGAAAATGTTCCATGTTCTTTAAAAGAAGCTAAACAGAACTCCTGTTTGGATGAGGTAATGTATGTTAAGGCACTCTCTGTATGCACTCCCATTTTACTAACCATGTAAGGCTCTTTAAAAAAAAAAAAATGTGGACTGTGTTAAAGAAATCAATTTTGACTGAACTTTTTCAAAATTTAATTTTTTATAAAAATCATTAAATCTTTGTCGTACCCCACAAGTAAGAGTGTGACAATTTTTAACAATGATTTAGAACATCTCATGTCCCATATATAATTATTATAAAAGTGAAAGACAATATCTGTACAGTTTTAAGGCCTGAATTTTGTACCCAGCCAACAGACTCTGTACATCAGATATTCCAAGGGAATTCTGAAAAAAAACACAAATAAGGCATGGTGCTGCGATGCTCCTACCTTATTTTTTTTCTTTTATGCTTACTTTTTTCCCGTATGAAATTAAGATGTTGATTTGTTTGTTCATTTGCTTGCTTTTCTGGCAGTCCAGTCTGACTAAATGAACAGTTTGCTATCTTAGATTTTACCAATGTGGGGAATAGTGCCTTGATAGACGCTGGACTAAGTTCGTTCTGTTCAGATGTAATGAAAAGAAAGGAACAAAACAAATGAAAGCTTTTCTGTGGCAGAAGCATTAAATTGTGTGGACAAAAGTTTATGAGCACAAAAGGTAGGAAAAAACAAAAGCCTACATCAAAACTGTGCTCTAAGGCATATGGAAATTTCTCTGTCTTCACTGGGTTTTCAATCATCCACAGAAAAAGAGAGTAGCAGCCTAGCTTAGGGACAAGCACATACTGTTGTTCCATCAGCTTTGTGCTCAAGATAAAGTATGCCTAGGCCTGAGGAAGAGGGAAGGTATGCAAACAGTCTGTGACAATCTGGTCACTGGAGTGCAAAGTATGACAGTACACCCAGATTTACTGCAACTAGAACATAATTCATCATTATACCCATCAGCTGATGAGCATCCTGCCTACATTGCTGTAAATTTGGATGGCTTATGGGAAACTCCAGATGATTTTAAAAGGTAATGTTCATTCTCGACACCTGAAAAAAATAGATTCCAGATTTTCTACTCAATAATTTTACTGCTTCACAGTAAATGCTATTTTTGCGTGCAGGCTATTGCAGAAACACATAATTGATTCACCACCATCAATGTGTTACATCATACTCAGCAATAAACAGCTTGATTCCAATCCAAACCAGCTTTTGTAGCCAATATACCAGAAAAACTTCTGTGAAACCATCTGTGACTGTCAAATCGAATGGGTTAGAGGCATGCACTGCTAAAGTGAACAAGAGTCATCAGAAGCGAAGGCTGGGAAACTGCACAGTTAAATGCCAGAGTGCATAAATTCTTGCAATTCTGTTAGGCCATCAGGTGACTTTATTCAACTGGTTCCTCATCCTCTATGCCTTTGCAGTGAACTTTGCCTGCAGGGACCACTATTAATATAGACCAATATTGATTTGTTAATATTGAACGAAAATGATACTCGATTTTCTCCTTTGCCTCTATTATCAATTCTGGTGATTAGAGTTTAAAAAAAATGCACAACTAAACCAGAATTTGCAGCCCTAAAATTTTTGAATTATTGTTGATATTATCTGTGCTGAAATATATAGAAAAATTTTATGATGCCCTTCTTGTCCCACCAGGATGAGTCCAGTTCAGAATACTCCAGTACAAAGAGGTTGTTTGACTAAGTTGACTAACATTGCACATTTATTTTAGGGTTGTTTTTGTGACTAAGTCTGAAATCACCTTTGAAAATATTCCTTTAACAAGATGTGCACTATTACACAGTACTACATTAAACAACTTCAATAGTTTTGCATGCCACATTTTCAAAGGTAGGAAGTGCCAGAACAAATTGTGCATATACACCATGATGAATGCTGCATGTGTAATGAGTAGTCCAATTATTGAATAAACATTGTGAGCACTTATTTAATCAAACATGCACTATGAATATGTATGCTGTATTTTTATCAGATGTGTGTTGTCAACAATATTTTCAGAAGTCACTGAATTTTTCTACCTGACTGTTGGAACAGAGGTGAGAACAGAGAGCTCATGAGATGTTCTCATAGGTGAGAAAATGAATGCAGTAAGATGATATCACCAATAAGCTTTTTGGTTTCCCGAACATGTAGTAATATTGTGTTGGCCTAGGGTATATTCTGCCTCATAGGAAAGGGGAAGAGCAACTTTGTGCCTGTCTGCTAATCTAGTGACTATTGCTTTAAGATATGAGAAAAAAGGAGCAGCTTGAACATCTAAAGCTAGAGGAGATTGATCCACTGTCCTATTTTTTATGTCTTCTCCCACTGTTCTGTCACTATTAAATTTATCAATCAAGTTTAAATTACTTGATAGTAAGGCAAGAAATGTGAGAAATAAACAAGAGTCACTGGAATGCTTCGTGCACAACTAAAATTGTGACCAAACTGGCATCACAAAAAGGAGGTAGTGTAACTCTGATGACTGATGGTTTCATATAAAAAAGTATAACTTGTTCAGAATGATGGGGGAGAGAGAAGGAAACATTAGGGGTTCAAACACTTCATCTGAGGCACACAATATTGACAGACCTACAGCTGTTGAAGAGCAGAGTTGGGAAAAAGTGATTGAGAATCCAAAAGAAAACGCAGTTTGGACAACAGTGACAATGAATATGGCAAGACTTTGTGATTCACAGAACCCAGCAAAAGTAAGAACCGCATTTCAAGAATAAAGAATTAAGAAAACTCATAAAATTAGTAAAACAAGATCTGCTGAAATTACAGTCACTCTTAGCTTGATGTCTCCCAAGACTATTCCCAGAAAAGCAGCAGTGCACCAACTGGAGCTTCTGTTTTGAGAGCAGGCATATGGGCTTACATTTTTCCTTAAGGTTGCTCCTCAATAAATGATGTTTTTTTTTGAGGTGCACTGTCTATATGAGCCCTACTACTAATGCATTTTGCAAGCTACCCTCCCTTCTATGCATCCCAGTGTGATCTTTGGATTCAATTTCTTTTTTTTTTTTTTTGCAGCATCAGTGGCCTAACATTGCAAACATATGTCAGCTTGTGAACCACTAAATCTGCATATTCTTTCCTAAGTAACGTCTTGGCAGCTTCCTCCCTCTCCCCCATATATATTTAGATGATTATTATTGCCCATATGTGATACTTGATGGAGCACAGGACAAAAACCGTGTACTGAAAAAGGAGACTGCTTTCTTAGTAGAAAGTCCATGTACAGATAGAACTCTTCAAGCCTTTTTTGATGCTGTTACTGAAGAATGGAGGTGAACTCACCCAAGAACATGTACTGGTAGACTCAGATGGGTTGGCCAGCGAGGATGGCAGCTATCCTTGTGGAGCTGTGTATGTACAAGCAGCCCATATGTGGAGGAAGAAGCAGTTTCTGAATTTCTGAGGGAAAAATCAAGCCATATTTGTGTGAGAATGGGCTATCCTTTCAGAAAATACATGGCAGCAGCTGTATTGGGCAGACCAGAATATGTTACAGCCAGAAGCTGACAAATGCTTTTGAGGACTTGCTGTGCTAGTGTTCCAAGGTCGATGACCCACTGGATCACCATGCAGCCATGGCCCTACCAAACCCTCTGAGACACAAGATAATGCACCTGTCATTTAAAATGCTTAGTGTTGGCCAGTAATGTAGAATATTATTCAAGTGCATAACCTCTCACACTTCTTTCGGCTGCTTTCAGACAACTGGTTAACCAAGGGTGTCCTCAGCTCTCCTTCCTACCATAGGGATCCCATTTTAATAAATGGAAATGCTGGTGATTAGTTGTAGTAAAACTGATGGATCGAGAAAAAATGTCGGCAAGAAGAGGTGGACTGAGAAAATGTAGATGCATGGCCTCAAAAACTTCTTCTGGACTGTCTTTGGCATGCTGATCCCCTGAAGATCCCCCTATGATCCATTCACTGCCTTAAGAATCCCATTGTAAATGGCTGCAATGGTTGTAGATTAAAGCAGATGAGATGGATTGAGACATGTATTTGAGATGAATGGTCACTTGAGACAATGTGCTCTTTCATACCAGACTGTGCCTCCTTTGTGCAAAACCCACCAGATTATGGCCAGTCGGAACTAAGGTCGGTCAGCACTAAGGTACTGCCTACTTTCTTCCTGCATGGTTTTCCCCCAAATAAATGATGGTGTTGTGGAGAGATAAATTTCACAATATGATTTATCTGTTTGTCTCTCCTGGGTGTTCTACCAGTAGGGAAAAACTTGCCATGAATCTTTCCATATTTTAAATGGAATTAGTTTTCATTTGCAATTCAGAAGAGTGTTTAATGGAAAAGATTTCTATTTGCAATGTGTCATTTTTCGACTAAAAAAGTTTCAGCTGGGGTCACTGGACAGTCCTCAAAAAATAAATAATAATTCTGAGCTACAAGGAATTAGGAATGGAGAATAAGTCTTAGCATACAGTAGAACATGCCTGGAAACAATTTTCAAAACAGTCAGCAAAATGGGCAAGTTGTCTTTGTTGTAAGGACAATTTTCCATATCATAATTGAATGTTTTCTTTTTATGTAGTCAGTATTTTATTTAAGATACACAATCATTTATCTAGAGAAGGGACTGAAATCAAAGATTTCTTCTTTCCAGTGGAACATCGTCATGGCTTAACCCCGGCTGGCAACTCAGCCACACACAGCTATGAAGAACCAAAATTATCCTGGGCCACATCTCATTGAAGATGATTCTACAGGTGCAGCATACATAAGATAATAGAAAAAGACAAAGTTACAATAATTTGACTACTTCATATAATTACGAAAAAGATTTAAGTGAAGGATTTGTAGCAAATTATATTTTGCTCACATTTATGGGTATTAGCAAAAATGATGTAAATTAACTAATTCCTCTATTTCACAGTCATAGTGGAAAAAAAAAAGATATTTTATCATGATGGATATCTTGGCAATTATTAAAATCTCTAAAGAATATTCACAGAGTTCACTCTTAAAAATGTGAACATTATTAAATGAATTCCCATCTCCACCATTACAGATATTAGCTCAATGTCGTATCTTTTCTGACAATTCTATTTTATCCTTTCACTACAAAGATTTTATGAGTGAAGCTCCACTCTTGCCATGGTCTCACGCAGAGAGATCCCACTGTAGGGCCACAGCTGCAACTCTTAACTTCCACTTCTCTTGCTTAAGTCAGTTTAGCTCTTTAAAGAAATTTTGCTTATGTGGGAACTGCAGGAAATCAGATATATATCAGCTGCCTCAAAAAGAGTTCTTTTTTATTATCTATCATTCTACAGGACCTGATTGATGACCAAAAATCTTGGAATTCCAGCTACCTGGGGAAAACCAGGACTCAGTAGAGGATTAATAATAAAGAACAGCTAAAAAGTAAAGTGACAGCAATCACTGTAAAGCCTGATAACTGGATCTCTAGTGTCCAACATAAATACTGGGTTTAGGTGCTTTTTATGCATTTTACAGCAAGAGCCAGATGCTCGATATCTCGTACGTGAGTTTATATAAATTAGTTCTTTACTTGGCCAACTTTATGACATCAGTTCATCTAGAATTTATACTTTGCTCTAGAAGGTCACAATTTAAAAAAAAAAACAAACCTAAAAAACCTGCAAACGAAATATTGAGGCCTGGCCTTCCTGTTCCTGGAAGTTTTAAATGTATGTTCTGTAAGTATTTTGAACTACATACTGCAGATTCTATGAAATGATGCAAACTTACTACTAGGTATTAATACAAACCTAGAGAACACCCCTATGTGACAACGAGTAGCTAAATATTTTCATCTGTGTATACAGATGCATCTGAGTAAGGTTTTTTTCTCTCCAAATAACTCCTTATAAATGTGCATAAATGTAGGTGCTTGCTTATTTAATTCTGATGATAACGCCATTCTTCAAGCACTTGCGATTTGTGACAAAACGAAACCCAAATGATGTGCAACAGATAGGAGCTGAAAGAGCTCTACAAGAATTTAGGCTTGTGTTCTGCTAAGGGGAAAGGATAGTGCCCTTTGGACAAAGTCACTACAATGTACAGTTGATTAGGATATGATAGGTGGTAGGAACACATAGATCAACCAGGTGTGCCATGGATTAGCTGTGTTCCCTGTCCTGCTGACAACCTCTGTCTTTTCCTGCCTTTTATTTATATCTTCTGAGTATGGATATATGAGGGATACTTGTAAAAAAAAAAAAGCAAAAGAAACTAATGGGCAAGGTTTTTAAAGCCAACAAAGGCAATCTTTAATCCTTAAAATGGTGTGTGGTTTGGGACTGCAAGAAGGGTGACGTACTTATAGGGTAATAAGAGTAATAAGAACTACCACATTGACAAAGAAATGCATCAGCATAATCCCTGTTGAAGTCAGTGGGAATTCTGTCACTGACTTTAGTGGGGCTGTCACCCCACAAATAGCATTCTTTCTGTCACTGAGTTCAGGACACGTCTAGAAGGAGAGTAGCGTTTCAGTCATGTGAGAATTTACTGTTCTGCCCCTGCATTTGGGTCATAATGCCATAGGAGTAGAGAAATCAGGATTTATTTCTCCTGGTAAAATATCAGTTTAGAATTGCTGCAACCAGTAAGTACACTGGCTGAATAGACACCACACTTAAAATTAATAGCCTTCTGCAATACATTATAAATGCCTTCATATTGAAGGTTGCTTGAAAAAGAAAGTGTTACTGAAATCTGGCATTGCTATGAAACTTTGGGAGTCGGTAATTGCCAGAGGCCATAAATTAGCTTGATGTGCTGTACTGACCCTGTCATGCACTTAATGTAATGGTATCAGTTTAAATTACAAAAAGAGGCTGAACATTGAAATACTCAAATTGCACTAGAGGAGAAGAGAAAAACAACAGAACTGTCATAGCTTATTAGTGCTCCATAAAGTTGAAGTAAAATCCAGCTGCCAATGACAAAAAGGTTTTCTACTTGCAGCTTATTCATCTATTCAACTTTCCCAATACTTCAATTTAAAAAATATGACACAATTGGAACTATATTACAGTATTTTTCATACAGAATATTTAATTACTATTAACATGACTTATTAACATGTATTAACATATTATTTATTAACAATTTCTTGCTCTTAACATCAGCATGCACACTGTAGAATCCTATCCCAGCACTTCACTGACAAATGGTCAGAGACGGCCACCGTATCTCTGTATCAATGGAATGAACTTTTATTTCCAGCTAGAGACTTTATTGATACAGAATATGAATGTTTCTGGACAACTATTGAGGACAGTTTTTGGTGGTAGAGGTCTTCTGCAAGTCTGAATTCCCCAAGACCAGGTCTGTTCCCTGCACTGGTGAAGTTCATTATCCAGCAACAGAGGTGCAGCATGGTAGATGCAGCACTTTCTGGCTGCACAACAGAGAAAATAGAAACTTCGCTTATTTAACATGGATTCTTACGGACATTTGGATGCTGTATGAAAGTCACTAACCTTTTTTATTTTTTTCCCAAACTGTTTAGCCCTAACTTAGGTATGCCCCTTGGAAATCTAAAACTGATTACTCATATCAATTATTGATATCTCACAGGAAGAGCAGGACTTATTGACCACCTTTCTGGTTTCTGGTGTAAATGATATTTTAATGATTAATTATAACTTCCTAACAGCTTAGAGGTCTGTTTTTAGTACCTCCAAGAATCTTGGTAAGTGTTATTTAGGGTAGAAACAGATGAATTCTCAGCCTACTCAAATCACTTCATACTTTGTTTATCTAGGATAACCATTTCTGAAAGTGTCCCACAAAAACCAGGTGCTGTTCCCATTTCTAAAGTATTATTTTCCCTTTAAATAGAGTATCAGTCCCAATGAGGTTACAGGAAAGCTCTTGAAATATTTCACCTGAGTCTGTATCAGATGGAATGGTGATGAAATCACATATCTGACTGCGAGATATAGATAGATACTTCAAGAATTTTTAACTATCCCTATGCAAATTGATGTGATGGATTACAGACTTCAGTGCACTGTAGCTAAAGTAAATTACGCTGAAAGCTTGTATAGGTAGACTGCCTATCACCTTGTCTTTTTCTCAGCAGGTGAAAATTAGGGATCTAGTTGAAGCTGGTTATCCACATGAAATTTCTCTGCAAGTGTCTATCTTAGACACTGAAGCTGTTACTAGATGACTTACCTTACAGGGATTCTCTTCTCATCTCTCTGAATTTCTCTGACCATAGGGAAATTTGGACATACTTAGACAAGATAACTGACTTTGCTATGGTTTGATTCCTAATATTCCCTTCTCTGCCATCTCCTTCTCACTGACGTAGTGATAATCTGGATACAATCTGGATAATGGCCAATTTAATAATGTTTGGTGTGCTAAGGTCACATCTCCAAACTGCAGACTGGAGTTAGAAATCTCATACCCACCTTCCTTTGAGAAGACGACATATTTGTTGCTTTTTCTTTATGGACTTGTCATAAAATAAACAGCAGTTTTGTTAGTATTGACAAGAACATGTTGTGTGTAGTTCCTTCAACATCCAGGGTTTCCAGAGGTAAAATTCAGAATCTAAAAATCATGAATTTGTGTTAAAAAGATTTTTTTGTTTGCTTGGTTGTGTTCTGCTACTGTTTCAGTTGATATAAACCAATAACAACAGCAACAAGAAGTAAACTGGGAATTCTTTTGTGTAACTCTATAAGCTCATATTTCATATTATGACATACATCCCACATATCTTTCATAAGAATTGGCAGAAAAGCATATGTTACTACAACACTGATCAAGTAAAATAATACTATGCATATGGATTAAATTTCACAGACTCATTGTTTTGTTTTGTAACCATTTCTTTAAACACACCAAAATAATTTCTTTCACTCTCTCCCCTCAGTTTGGATAAGCAATTCTCTCATATTTCCGGCCGCCTTCTTGTGTTGTGTGAACTCCTCCTTATATTTCTACTTCATCTATCACAATGTATTTGGCATTTTTTTGACAGATGACAACACTTCATTTCACTGGGGGGAAGAATATGAAAGACAGAAGAACAAAAAACATCTGAAAAACACTTTGTCTTAGGGTAAATGAATAGACTTTTACCAAATATTCTCACAAGCACATGCTCCAAATCTTTTGACTGACAATAAGCATTGGAAACTTTATCCAAACGGTATTTTTCATCTGATAGTACAAAGCTTCTGAAAATGGGGTTTTACAACACTGCCTCTCAGTCATACCTCTTTCTTCCAAAAGGTTTTGAATCTAAGTTGAAATTGCTTGATGGCTTTGCATTATGTTGTGTGAATAAAACATACTTGAGTCCTTGTGCACACTGGATGACCAGGTAAGCTGCACATTATCTATTTGGTCCCTTCAGTATTACTTTGCTTTTACAGCTCAAAGTGAGTGACAGCAACATGCGAGCTAAGTGCTCCAGAAGAGCAGAGACTGCATTTATAAATTGCTGACTACTGCATCAGTAGGAAAAGTCTCCCAGTGAAGCAATAATTACTCTGAAAGAACAGTATTTCCAAGTCTTTGATACTGAAGACAAAAAATAGGCAATACAGAAAATGTTATGCGTTTATGGATGTATCTTATAAGCAGTCCCTTTACTAAATTTGTTTTATTATATTTTTAAAATATAATTTCTTTCATGTTATTGTGCATCAGAAAATCCACTCATAAAACAATGAGTAGACAAAATTAGCACACCTAATTCTTGAGAAAGTGGTTAAATAATACTACTTGCAAAAACCTGCTTTTTTCTTGCTATTTGCTTGAAGGATGCTAATCACCATTTCTGTGCTCAAATTAAGAAACTATCTTTCTATAACTTTAGAAATAATGTTCTTACTCAGAAAGATAAATTTGCTTTAAATTATTGATTTGGGCCTGGCATTCCATTGTCTAGAATTCTTCCTTAGCAGCTCAGACTAGTGCCTTTAAGGTATTCTGTAACTGATCACAGTTTTGTGTATTTTACTACTGGGAAGAGTTTTCTGAAAATTCATGGGTTTAATATAAAGACACCATTTTAAGTAGTTAACCAAAATAGATTCCATTCAAACAAAAATATTTCCATCAGAACCAGAGATTAAGATGGAAAACATCTCATCTGAATCCTCATTCACGTGAAGCAAAATTAGCAGATACTAAACTGAAACGAGCAACATTCATATTTCCAGAGAGGGATGAATTTTTCTACATATCATCAAAGCAAATGGAAGAAAACTTTCAACTGTCTTTTTCTTCTAAAAAACAGTCAAAGCTTAGACCATCCAAGTAGAAATAAAAAATGTGACTTGCACTTATAGCTAATGGTCTCCTGGAAGAAGAGATCTGTCCGGTCAAGATGAAATACTGCAACTCTAAAAACACATAGAGTTTAGCTGGATTTAGGACTAGGCTCTAGAGTTTTCAAGATCATAATTAGGGATACGGAACTACTGTTTTCTTGGATCACACTTTATTTTCCTAAAGGATTTTTTGGAAATGGTCTTAAAATTTGAATACTCTTACATATATCTGAGAAATAAGCACCTGAAATCAATGTATGCAACTTGAATTATAAAGAAAATACTTTTTCATCCATGGAATGGCCACTTTTTCTCTGCCTGACTAAATGGGAAATTGTAGAGTAACCTTGATTTAAATATCTTAATCTCTTAAGAAGAAACAGGCAAACCATAATCAATATTCATGGGCTTTTTTTTCTCTTGTAAGCTCATGAAATTACAAGAGATTTGTTGTCTTTTGTCATGACTTAAAAGAAAAATCTCACATGCTTATGGTTCTTTTTTATTCATTAGCATACTTAAGTATTAGTTTTCTTAGTTATTTTACTTTTCCTTTTACACTATGGTAATATCTAGCAGGCCAGAGTCAGATCACAGTTCTGACATAAGAAATACAATATGCAGATTAAGTGACATGGTTAAACCACCCTAGAACTATATTTGGTAGAAAATCCAATAAGCAGAGGAAGAAAATGGGGATACAGAGGTGTGAATTAAATTGCTCAAATTCAGACTGAAATGGTACTGAAGATTAGAATAGGTCCCCTGTCTCCCAGTTCACAGTTCAGTGTCACTGGGATATCACTTCTCATATCTGGCCATGTTTTTCATGTATTTCTGCCAAGTCAGTTCAAGGTGCTTACATAAACCATGAGAATACTGCTTTTAACCCCTGGAGTTCCCTCTGAAATCATGATGTAACAAAAACAAATACATAAAAATTTCTTTTACACCAGAGTGATGTGCAGGTAAAATAGAGCGGACTTAGGGAATTCTATCCCATTTAATTATTTGCCAATTACTGAAATGGTTAATTACTGATTTGGGTACTGGGAAAAAGAGAAAATTAAATGCACACCTAGGGAAAAGTTATTTTGTCTTCTTAGCTTCATTTCACATGCATCTCCTCTCCGCTTTGCTCATCTCCAGTCCAATTGTTTGAACCACAGGTTACAGTCAGGCCCCTTGGTGATGCAGCAGGCAGTGCAGAGACTGCAGTTAGCCCCTCCTTTTGCTCCTTACTTCTTACTGCCCTGCACCTCCTTTCTCTCTTGTTTTGTCTGCTCTGAGTTGCAGTCCCTCAGAGTATCCCTGTCCTCATGTGGGTCAACCAGACACATATTCCCGTGGGGTGTCCCTGTCCTGGCACGGGTTGCCTGAAGCCACATTCCCTTAGCGATGTACCTCCTCTACCATGGAGGTCCTCTTTCCAAGAGTGTCTCCTGCTGTGTCCCCAACAATACCCCTTCCCACATGCCTCCTCCCATAGTTCCCTCTGTGTGTCCTCACACAATGTCCCCAGTGTCTTCATTTGTCTCTACATCCTGTGGCTAAGAAACTATTCTTTGGAAGAAAAAAATACTCATCTATGGCACCCATAGAGCACTTTAATAATGAAGCTTTTAATGAGAAAATGACAAGTGAAATTTTTGTATTATCACCATTGTGGTGGGTTCTAAATAATCACAGTTCCTTGTGGCACTGAATTACAAGCTAGGCTCATCAATAATTATCACTTCACTCCAGATTTTTAGATTAAAAATTGTGCTTCACAAGTTTTTGATGCTGAGCAATTGGACTGAGGTTTCTGATGCCTTCCAGGCTGCAGCAGAGGATTTCAGAGATGAATTGCATTGATCCAATACACTCACTGACTTTCTGCTCCTCCAGCATCATGCACAAACACTTCAGGGATTGACATGTCTCCCGCTCTCAACATGCAAGCCTGGTAGATGTCCTGACATGAAAATTTGTCATTTTTCCCTGAAAAATAAGGCAGAAAGGCTTGCTAACATCTTTCTTGGCCTTTAGGTTTTTTTGCTGTGTGTGTGGTTTTTTCCTTTGTTTTGGTTTACATGCTTCTGATATGCTGGATCACTGCCTTTCAGAAGAATTTGTGTAGCATGAGGCACTCATAGAATTTGCACCACAAAACCTTTGTTTAGAGCACTCTGCTTTCTTGCTTTAAGAAAAGCATATTTCCTATATTTCTGTCTCGGAGCATAGTGGATTATAGCCAGACAGATAGGTACTTTGAAAAAGAATTGATTTTATTTCTATGTTGCATTGATTATTCCCACGTATTCCACCATTAGTCATATCCAGGAATTTCCTTGCTGGGAAATGGCAGGACAGATTGGTTTAGAACTGCTCTGCAGCTGTTCTAAATTACGCTAGGATAAGACTGTGAGCTCTTCCAGTTTTTAGATGTCTGAAAGTTTAGCTTCCAGCAGGAGACTATACCCAAACTAGCTTCAGTTCCCTGATGAAATGGTTTACTCTTTTGTGGATGTAAGAATTATGAACTTATGAGGAAAATTGTCATAAAATCAAATTCCTGAAAACAGAAAGAGAAAACAAAGCAGTGTAAAGAAAATCAGGCTGGCAGGAAACTTCAAAAAATGCATGATATGAAATGGCATCAAAACAAAAGATCAACAGATGTCTTCAGCATGAAGATTAGCAGTGTTTTCTAGCCTTTATTTATTTCAGGGGCTCAGAACCAAGAGGTGCAAGTTTCCATCTGGTAATAGCATTCCACAAATAATTTAAGATGAAAGGCATAATATGTATTTAATGATACCTTCACATTGCTGATCAAAGCATTTTTTCTGAACAATTTTTTCTTCATGGTATTATTTTTCTTCCCTTACTTGTTTTTTTTCAGTCTTTCTACCCTTTTCCATCTAACATGTCACATAACTTCACCAACATTTTTGCTATACCATTACAAAGACAGAATGTGGCTACTGAAGACAGTGATTCTTCATTGATTCTGTCCTTCAGGTTGTTTTCATTTTCCTGTCCTCCCTTCCCCTTGTGCACCACATATTTTAGAACTGGAAAGAAGCTATATGTCCCATATTTGGTGTATATGTTCAATGTTTCTTGTTCTTATCTTAATTCTGTTCAAATTAGATATTATTTTATGTATGAACACACACACAGTGTGTATGTTCCTTACCTAAATAATTATGTCACTTTTCAACTTGACAGCATGGCGCAGAGAACAGCTGTGGCACAATGTCATCTGGGGACATTTCTCCTGTCTGTAGGACAACCACAGAATGAAAACAGACAAGAAAAGAATTACAAAGTTTAGAGGACCTTGGTAAGACCCTTCAATCCTCCACGTCTCCATTTTCCCTGTCAGCCACTGCTTTGTTTATCTAAAGGTCCGAGCACAGTTATCTCACAGGGCTTTAAGCTATATTGTCATGCTAATATGCCATTTATTTAACAGCACTACTGAGAGATTTATTAGAAAATTTCACAGAATTCTGGAAAATGTCTTTTTCATAATAGGCACTCTACAAGATACCATTTTTATCTCTGCCTGGCAAGATATCAAATCTTATATTATGTCCATTGCAGAAAGTTAGAAACGCACTGAATTTGATGAGACTTTGATCAGGTATATTAATCTGAGCTGAGGCAGTGTGTGCCCACTGCAATACTTCCTGACTTCATATTCAAGTGCTGGCTTGACAGTAATATAGCAGGAAGGGAAAAGTGGTTCTGTGTCCTGCTATATGCACACTTAGTTTCTGTGTTTTACTCTTTTTTTAGCCTCCAATTCATAAGTGAGTTTAGAATGGCTTAGCAATGATATTGGCAAGTGTTTCAGCTTCAGTAGCTTTTACATTCACTATTGAAAACGTCAATCATTTGACATTTGTTATCTCAAAATGTGGTATTTGACACAAGCTAGTATCCTGTGGTTGCACAGCTCACTACTCTGGTATTTTGACTGTTTCTCCTATTTTTATTCATATTTGTGATTCAATGTGAAAGAGGTTAAATACCATTCTCTTGCATGCTATTTGGAGTAACGTCCTTTCCCTTGTGTACATGGGTTTTGTGTGAATTAGCACTGCTGCTAATTACTCTGCACAGATAGCTGTGGCAGAAGTAACTAAATTAATAGTCTGTTGGAGTAGTCCCTCTGTCATATACCTTGGAGAGCCCACAGTACTGTGACAGGATAATGGTCTCCTGTTGCTGGATAATGGTCTCCTGTTGCTATGCAAATGCAAAATCAAAACAAACGTGAATTATGACATTTTATAAAGCAAACAAAGAACTGAGCCTGCCTCTGGTAAATATTTCATCAAATATCATTTCTGTTTCCCAAACTAGTGATAGGAACACTTTCTAAGGCAACATCAATTTGTTGATGAGAAGAGAAATATAGCTCTAATATTTAACATGCCTAGTGAGATGCTAGAGTTATTACCCTTTTTAGAGCTTATGTGACAATTAACTCATTTCACCCTTTGATTTGAAGACCAGCTACTCTCTAGTATGTAATGCTCCTAACAGCTCAGCTGTTACCTCTTTTTCAGTCTTGCTTTTGATGTCTTGTCATGTTCCTAGACAATTCTCCCTCATTGTGCAACAGCTTTCTAGTTAGTGTTTGCTGTTTAGCATGTCATCCTTACGTGCTTTTCGCCTACTCAATGTCTTTTTAAAAAATCCATTTATACTATTGAAGTTGAGGCTATTCTTCAGCTTTCTTACCCTGGGAATAGAAGGGGAGTAAAATTAAAAAAAAAGAAAAAAGAAATAAAAAAGGAAAAAAAGGAAAAAAAGGAGAAAAAGAAAGAAAAGAACAGGCTGTCAGGAAACTGGTTGTGGCTTCTTGATCTTGTCTATTCCCAGCTTGAGGAGAGATCAGAGCAGTCAACATTCTTGTTCACCTTGGCCTTGCTGGCAGTGGCTCTTCAGAAGCAAGATGGTCATGATCAGGCTGAAGGTTGGCAGCCTCACCAGAGCAACTGACTTCTTTAAACTTCTCTGTGCCCTTGATGAATCTTGACTAATGTAGTGCACAGCAGCTGGAGGACATTTGTGCCTCATCTCAACCCTTCTCATGCCAATCTCAGCTGTCAAAGAGGTGCTTCAGCTTCAGACTGCATCATATTCCTTTGAACTATATTTATTAAACTGATGCCTGATGTAGGCAGGGAGAGGGGAAGTGGACAAGGGGTGGAGAAAAAGTACTTCAAAACCTATGGAATTTAGGCAACATAAACAGAATAAGCCTTATTTTAAATTAAGGGAGCTGCACATTTACAAAATATCTTCCTGCATGAGAGAAGATGCACCATTTAATGTGAAGCAATGCCATATGGTCCCCAATTAGAAAGAAATCAAAGAAAGGATTTAGATGCCCTTTCTAATAATTAATCATATTTGCTCTTTTCTTTTGCTTAGTACTACAATCTTTTGAAGATCAAGGCCAAAACCAGTAAAGATTTCAGGATACTGAGCAAGTTAGGACTAACTAGATGACTGTGTTTGCAGTCTGAACGAGCTATCACAGCCCATGCTTTGCCAAGATTTCTCTCTTTGGAAGAAGAAAATGAATCAAGCATGTTTGCTGCTTGCAGCTGGTTCAGGAATAACACAAGATCAGGCTAGACTCTTGAGTAAACAATTATTTAGAGCTTAAAAGGTCAAAACACCCAAGTGGCTACTGGTAGCCAGTGGAGATCATATGGCAAAAGTGCATTGAACTTCACAAAGGCACAATACTTTCTCAGAAGAGCAGCCAGGTTTGAGGCAGCCAAATTTTGCAGTAAGTTCGTTTTCCAGATGGATTTAAATCATGCAGAGATTGTGAGTAATCTAACCTTGTGAAGGCAAAATCTACAGCCAGAGGATGGGCACAATCACAGGTGCATGAATTTTTAAATTATGTGGATGTTATTAAAATTAATCAGGAAATTTTTCACTGTATAGTTGCAACCTTGATATAAAAAAAGAAAATCTCCCCATTGAAACCACAACAGAAAAAGACAAATACATATCTGTTTCCTAAACTGAAAATAATTTACCTGATTCATTTCCCTTCCAGCAATCTTTGCATCCTTCTGTTGTGAACTAAGGCTCAGTCACAAGTTTCTATCTATGCACTGATCTCTTCCAATCACTTGATTTTTATTTTGTGAATGCAGGAGAGGAAGAAAAGAAGAAAGAAAAGTAGGTGGGCTACCTGACATAAAGACAGATAATCAAGAATTCAGGTAGGGAAATGGACCACAGCACTCTGTTCCCAAATTCTACATTCTCCATGTAAGGTCCAGCAATGAAGATCAGTTTTACAGTGTCTGCATTTCTTCTGTTTCCTCTGTAGATTTAGTAACAATACACATTACTAAAGACATACACAGTACCTAAGGAGGGTTAAAGTAAAACACAGATAACCAACCAGTTGTCAAAAGAAAGGTTAGGGAAAATGGAGAGATGTGATAACTTTGGGCAGTCTTATTTGCCTGAAATATGTTGAGTAGAAGTTCTTGATTACTTCAAGTTTCTCCCTTTGTAGTAATATTCAATTTTTTTTTTTTTTGGCTATCACTACTCTGAACATATTTTTGTATTTCAGTAAAACACTGCGCTCAGAGTTTATTTGGCGAGCATGAGAATTTCTAGAATCCATAAAAATTGTAGGTAAATATAATTTCATGTTCAGTCGTCAAATTCAAGAACTTCTTTTTCTCAAGATCCCACTGCTCTTCACCAGAAATCAGGATACACCTTCAGGGTCCTTTATAGACTTCAAAAGATTTTTTCACTAAAGTTGAAGAATATATGACTTTAAATAATATGTATTTATTTGGTACAGAAACACATGCTGAAAGGTTATGAAGTTCTGTCAGCAGGACACATATGGATGAGTTACTACCCTGTATCTTCTGAATGGCACAAATTCAAAGCAATTTACTTAAAATATGAAAAGAAGTAATTGATACAGAAAGTTGTAACTTAATTGTGTTCACTTTCTTGAAAGGCTCAGCATGGGTATCAAACAACAGAAACAGAACAGCTGCAAACAAAATGAATTTTACAAAGACCATTAACTCTTAGTTCCCATCATTCTTTTAAATAACAATCTAACAAAAAAGATGATAAAATGTAAAGTCTTTTTCTGTTGCTCTTTAAAATGTTGACCTAGACTATTTCCTGAACGTTAATTGGAATATAATCTTAATAAAACATGAATTTATATTACATCATTCTGTAACTCTGCCAATATACAATAAACTTTAATCTGTTTTTCTTGATTGTTAATTGGGAGGTCAATAGAGAGCTTCTTTTTATAGTAAATATGTCACAGAAAAGAACCTTCAGTGTTGGAAAAATCTCAGTAGGGAATAACTGAACCTATCAGTCCTGATGCTCATGTTCAGCCTGTTCTTGCAGACTTCCAAAGTCAAAAGCAAAGACGTGTACTCTGAATTGTCCAGGGGGTCAGTTATCATCCTTCCATTAGAGTGTTTCCAATATATGGCCTGAGTTTTCTTATTTTAATGTAAGCCAAATGTTTCTGCCTTTTGTGTCCATGTGTAACATGGTTTATTATTTTCTTTTTCTCATATTCTTCCCTGAGACTACTTTATTATTTCCTCAATATTTATATGACCAAGCCCACAGTGATTATCATCTCTGTATTGCAGAGTGGCTCACTTGGTTCACATCCTTTTTGAGGAGTACTGTCACAAAGTGGAGATAGTACTTCAGCTAAGCAGAGTGGAAAAATTGCCTCACATTTCTCAGCATTATCCTTGCTTTTTGACCCATTACCTCCCCCTAATTTTGTTTAAAATTAAGGCCCATTTTCAACTCACAGTCCCCCATAATATCTTGATTATGTCCTTTATAACTGGTAACAGTTTTTCTCTCAGAGTATATTTGTCCTACTGCTTGTTTTTGTCAACCATGGTATTTTCTGCTTCTTATTGAACCACATCCTATCTTTTCAGATCATTTCTCCAGCTTGTGATGATTTTTTTAAAGTTCTTATCCTGACCTCTAATGTACTTGCCATAATTTCTGCATCATCTCCAGATTAGTAGGTCTTTTGACACCATCCTCCAGTATGGAATATGCAATGAAGTCTACCAGGCTCAGGACAGGTCTTGAGCTCCTTGCAAACTGCAAAACTGCATTCAGTGTACTCTTCCACTTTGATAATGAATAGGCATAACTTCCTTCAATATGTTGATTCAACCAAATTTTCAATCATCCACTTGGAGCTGAAAAAGCCCTGTATACTAACTGTACTAACTTATTAACTTATCTCCTTTAGATATGCTGACTCTCAGGGCTTCTTTGAGGGAAACAAAAAAAATTGGGTAATATAAGAATTGAGCTGCTCAGTAACTGAGGAAAGACTAGAGAAAACAGAAAGACTGGATGCTCAGCTGTTCTCCAGCAGGACATGTGAAAGATCTTATGATAGGAAATGGGGCAAAGTTGATAAATTTTAGCATAAATTAAGAAAGTTCATAACTGTTATCAGTAAAGGGATTTAAATGCTAGGTCTCTCACATGCAAAAAAATTTCCTTTTACCTACTAGATGGGAAGAAAAATAATTTGCAAGCGCTTTCATATATATTTGTAATACTTATATAATACATATAATAAGTATTTAAATATTTATAAGTAATAACTCTTCAACAGAAGCAGGCATCAGGCTTAGAAACAAAAGACCCAAGGTCTTAAATAGCTTTTTATTTTTGTGCTTGAATCTCTGTGCATACTTCAGTCAATTGAACAAATTGACTGTACAGGGTTTGTTTTCTCATCATGAAATGTCTAAGGAGCACAGAGCAGGATGACAAACTCCTTTCCTATGGAGTGAGTGGACTGATCTTCATTACTCTGCAGGACAGTTTAAAAGAATTTTAAAGGCTCTTTGGAAATGTGTAAACTGTTAGACCAAGTAGAATTCAAATTTTCTTTAAGTAAACACTTAGTTTAGTGGGATCCCAGAAAACAAAATAAGTTTTCATTTCAAAGTACTATTAAAATGTAATATTTGTGACCATAATTCAGTTTGAATGACCTTGAGATAAACTGCTTATCATAAACTCTGCAGTCCACCTCCTGCAAGGGTGATCAGTCTCGGGGGGTAATTAGTAGCTAATATTGTAGCTGCCAGATCCAGAATGTGGTAACACTGGAAACCAGAAACACATCTGTTCTGTAAAATGCAGTGTTAGGTGTTAGCATGGTCAACACAGGAGCCCAGTTTTGAACCTGACAGCAATCCCTCTGAAATCAGTACAAATATACACAGGTTATTGTCGAACACATGTTGGGGTCTTTTGTCATGGTGGTCACAAAACACTAAATATCACAGAGCAATAGGAAAAAGTGGATGGAAATGAAGTTTAAATCTGAAAAATTAACGCTGAATACTTAATTAAATGCCACTGTGCATGTCGCTTCTTTTATCACTTCTGGTCCTGGGAGCCTGCTCTGAATTAGATCGAAGAAACTTATATTAGGGGAGTGTTATGAGCCAACAACCTCTTCTTATCAAAGATTTGTTTTGCACTGGTTTCATTTTTAGAAAAGATTTATATATTCTTTTCACATATCTGTGCAACCTTATTGGTACCATGCACTGCAGTGAGAGTGCATAGATAGATAGATACAGCAAAAAAAAAAGGCAAAAATACAATCTGTCCACAGCACATAGAGCTGTGCACAATATTTGAGTGGGTTGTGGCAGCCATATAGCCATTAGTTAATTATGATAGGGCATCATGTTGATGTGGTGACTGTGCTGCTTCCAATTTTGGAAGTAGTTCAGAGGCCTCCACATCTGTGTCTGCATCTGCAAGACCATGTAGCTTGTTGCTGATATAGCTTTGATTTGCTGGAAAAAAAAAAAAAAAGCAAAGTGGGGAAACTTCTGGTCATTCATCTTCAAAATTAATTTTCAAGGCTCTTCATTTTGTCCTTGTGTTTGGAGTCCGTGAAGAAAGCAAGATGGCGTAAGATGAAGGAAAATATTGCTTGCATATTGTAATTCCTTTGAGATGTAAGATGGACTTGAAATTTCTTCCTGATTTTATATCCATAAAATTTTACTCTTAGAAAAAATTAAGAAGATATAGGAGGAAGAAGCAAAGCAGGTTATCCACATGAATTCACCACTTTTTTTTCAGCCTTGAGAATATAGTCAGCAGACAGGATACACTCAAAGATTTTATCAGTCTCTCTCATTTATCTAGCAGTAGAGGTATAATTAGAAACAAAAATATGTCTTTTTTGTTTACCACAGGTGATAAATGAGCTCAGTTTCTAGAACACTATGGACAATGTAAAGCTTCAGAGCAGTTCTCAAAACCAGATACAAGGTTTCTCAAACCTCTGCTAACAAAAACATTCTGATCTGCAAATTAAATTCACTGAATATGCAATTATATAGCTCTTTTTTCTTTCAGAAATATTGCTAAATTTTTTTCTTTCAAGGCTTTTAGCTCTATCTTTTCACTAAATACTGTGTTTTAAGGTTACAGTCTTATCTAGGAGAAATAGTACTAATTAAGAGAACTATTTCTTTCATGTTCTATTTAGCCACATATGAACTACACAAACCCCACTGGAAAAAAGTCCTCTACAAATCCTTGAGAAACCTTGATGCCACAAAAATCTCCAAAAAGCAAGTAAATGAAATGTCTCATTCAGAAATCACATATCATGATAATCTGTAAGCTTATTAATGAATTAAAAATTAAAATAGCAACCTGCTGGTAAGACTCCAGTTGCTGGGTGACTAAATCAGTACTTTGCCAAAGCTTTAGAAGCCAGCAATCTCCTCGCTTTCAAATATTTGTGCATCTTTCTCATGAGCCAGAGAAGCCTTCAGGCTTGGCTGCTCTTTTCCAACACGCACAGAAACTTATGAAGATTTTTTTCACTGTACTCTTAAGGTCTCAAAACTATTCAGGCAAACCTCCTCGTATCCTGCCGTTATCTGGAAGAAGCAGCACATTTCACATGCTGTTCTGAACTGATATTCTTCTTTTTTAAAGAGAGGCCAGCAAGACATTTTGCAGCCAGCAATCTCTTACATTCCCTAATGTAATTCCCTTACAACACCTAATGGGTATTGTATTACAGTAAAACTGTAGTCTTTCCTGGGAGGATGGCTGCACGCATTTAATTTCTTCTAGTAAGAAAAGTAGAAAACCTCATTTACCCACCTGGCACAAGAAGGGCACTTCTGAGTCAAGCAAACTATTGCAAATTATGATATGTTTTCATTATCTTTTCATTGTAAATGCTTTCCCTGCCTCTGAAATGTTCGTATCTTTATGAGAGATGCTATGGAACACAAAAGCAGTTGTCAGGGAAGTTTAAACTCATCTGCAGCAGAAATCGTGTTTGGTTTTTTTTTTTTTCTCTTCCTTATCAGCTTAGCTATGACTTAAGCTGCAAAGGTCCACTTTCTATGAAGTTGCACTGGAAACTTGTGAGATTTGCTGATGTATGGCCTCATTTGACCAGCGTGGCTCTGCCTCCAGAGAGCGGAAAGTATGAGAGGAAAACCCAAGGAGCTGTTGACTTCCCCTCTTACAGAAAGGACATTTTTCAGGTAAGATAAATTTTCCTATATTGCCCAATAAATCATAAGAAATGAAACTCAGTGGTTTTATTCCTGGAACTATTTGTAAATCAGTTATTTTAACTATTCAACCAGCTCTGCTGACTATTTAGTTTCCTGATACTGCCATACCCTTAGGAAATTACAGGATACTGACCCAGTTTACACAGATGAAGTTAATTAATTCAAATACATCTCAAACAGGATAGTTGTACATGTCTGCCAAATAAATCTTAACCAACTACCTTTCCAGCCCCTCCCTCAGTAACCCCTACTCCCCATCCCTCTTAAATTCAGACTGGAAAATAAGTTTTCCTGTCCATTATTTATTTTCTGTGGCTCAGCAAGCCTACATTTGGTATCCCACCCCAAAAAGAAATCCATTCAAACATTAACAATAGATCACACCAGTTCTCAGTCTGCAGCCAGGGCAAGACTGAAAGTAGAGAAGCTGGGGATTACAATGTCTCCCAGAGTTTAAAAGAAAAGAAAAAAAATAAGAAAAAGAAGTAGAAGAAAGTCATATTCCTCTTTGATTAAAATACACTGAAGCTGCCTTGGACCAGGCTCCTAAAAATACTGCCTCGTCTTTCCCACTTTGCTAGGGCTCCCAAGATCTCCTCCCTGTGCATGTTAACTCACTGCAGTTCTCAGCTTCAACGCAGCGCTCCTTGCTAAGGCAGAACAACGGCTGTGGGACCTGTAAGTGCCCTCCTCTCAGTGTTCCTCCTTTCCAAGGCTTTGTCCTTCCCCATATGACCAGGGACCTCCCTTCTCACTCTCTTTTTACCCACCTGGGCAACTACAGATCACTTGATCCATTCAAAAAAACATGCCTGAAATACAGTGTTGCTCTTTGCGCTGTGAGTTTTTCTTGTTTAAGGCCAGATTGAGAGGCATTCTCCAGTTTTTTACAAATGAGTTTCTGTTAATCTTGGCTGGGGTAAAGTTATTTTCCTTCATAGTGGTTATACACTCAAAGGGTTAGGCTGTCTTGGCTGAAAACAGTAGTGTTTTGGGATTGCTTTATGCAGAAAACTATCAGTAGCTGACCTGTTGTAAAGTTCTAGTGCAAGTGCTTAGTTCTCATATCTACCCAGCTAATCAAGATAACCTCAGAAGGGGAATAAGACTAGCTTTAAATAGTAGGATGAGGACCACCAGTGCACTATCACAGTCAGGGTTTACATTAAAAAAATAAGACCAGTTAGCTGTCTTGAAATAAAAAAAAAAAGTAATTTTTGTCACAAGTGAGATCATAATTTTAGTTCGGGTATGGGCAGAAATGGGTTTCCTCATTAAAAAGGAAGATTTGATAAATTCCACAGCAGCACATGGAGAAATCAAAAGAAAACTAGCTTTGGTTTTGTTGGTTTTCTTTGGTTTTTTTTTTTTTTTGTTTTTTTGTTTTTGTTTTTGTTTTTTTTAACCAGGCTTTTATATGCTAAAATGTAACACTGTTATATGAAGTAGGAGGCTGTTAACATACTCACCCAAAGGTCTCTGTTCTAGGAATGTTCTTGAATAAGGTGAGGCTAATCAAGCTAATTACAGTTAACTGAATATAATTTTCTGTTTGTCTTAGGGCAAAAAATAACCTATGTGGTTTTCACAGAAAAGGTTTATGATTAGGAAGCTTGTTTTGAATTGATTAATTTGTATTTGTAAATAAATATTTTAATTCTCAGATGATTTCATTTATTAACAAACCTGCAAAACTAGAGTTGCTTAAAGGGCACTTGAATGTACGAAGACTGGACAGAGGACTTTTAAAAGCTTTTAGATTTACATTTTATTATTTTTAACAGCTGGCATCACAAGCAAACTAAACTATACCCTCTTTAACAAAACAACTTGATTTTAAAAATAAAAATACTCTGAAGAATATAGATGTTGAAAGCTTGTATTTCCATTTACTGTCTGTGCCATAAAACCAGCTAACTTGACGATTATCTTGACAGAGAAAACTGCTTAGGTTTGACAATTAATAATAAAATAGTAGTGGGAGCCAAAAGGCATGTTTATGCAGGAACTGATGTTAGAACGTCTAAATTTTGCAACAGCAAGGTCCTGCACCCGAGTTAGGGCACAGTATCAGCATCAGCACAGTATCAGCACAGATGGGAGGATGAAGAGATTGAGAGCAGCCCTGCTGAGAAGGACTGGGATGTACTAGTGGGTGAAAAGCAGGATAGGAGCCAGTGATGTGCACTTGTAGCTCAGAATACCAATTGTACCCTGGGCTTCATCAAAGAGGGGTGGGCAGGAGATCAGGAGAGGTGATTCTGCCCCTCTACTCTGCCTTTGTGAGATCCCACCTGGAGTGCTGCATCCTGCTCTGGGGTCTTCAGCACAGGAAAGACATGGACCTGTTGGAAAGAGTCCAGAGGAGAGCCATGAAGACTATCAGAGGGCTAGAGCAGCTCTCCTATGAAGGCTGAGAGAGCTGGGGCTGCTGAGTCTGGAGGAGAGAAGGCTCTGAGAAGACCTTCCAGCAGCTAAAATGGGCCTACAAGAAAGGTGGGAGCAAACTTTTTAGTAGAGCCTTTAGCAATAGTATAAGGAGCAATGGTTTTAAACTAACAGAAGCAGATTCAGACTAGGAATGAGTAACAAATTTTTACAGTGAGGAGGGTGAAATACAAAAATGGATTGCCCAGAGAGGCAGTAGATGTTGAATCCTGGAATATATTCAAGGCCACATTGGACAGGGCTATGAGTAACCTGGTCTAGTGGAAGGTGTCCCTGCTCAAAGCAGAGGGGATAGATAACTTTGAAAGGTTCCTCCCAGTCCAAACTATTCTACAGTTCTATGAAATTTTGTCTAGTGATGTACATCACATTATACTATAATCTGAGAAAAAGTATTAATATATGCACATTTATGTATGTATTTCTGCTTCTAAATTATCTCTTATTTTTATTACAAGGGAATGTACATTTCAGATGTTGATGTTATTTTTCTGTTCTTAAAATGCCATCCCAAAACTGGCCATTAGGCTTACACAAGGTCAGCAACATTAGGCAGGAGGATGCTCTGAGATCAGTCATGTCTCATAGTGCCTGCACCCTGCCATCTGTCTGGGTCCATCTGCTGCCTCTAAATTGCAAACTTGTTAGGATGGGAATGTGACTCCTATTCTGTGGTTGCAAATTTCTTTTCCTCGGCCTTGCCTGGACTGCAAGCACAAAAGTAATATTAATGACAATAATAAAAAGTGAAATGTTGCTGCTGTGTGTCTGCAAGTATTCATGGATTTTTTTAATCGTCCTAAGGGGAGAGAGAGCACATATTTTAGCAAGTGGAGTCAACTAATCTTCTGTTTTCACAGCACAGTCATTCTTCTTGTGATGCACCTGGAAACAAGCCCATGGCTCCCACTGATGAGGGGAACCACTTAGCTAATTCCCCAGTGATATGAGTTGCTGGAGTGCTTCATGCTTTATCAAAACCACAAATTTTGACTTCAGTGTGCTCTCCATAACCAGCACTGTCTATCTGCTGGAAGAGGTGCTGCCCCTCCTGTTCCAGTGGGCAGGTACCCTGGGGACAAGCCAGGGAGCAGAAGAGATGGAGGAGAAAGGAGGTGAGTTCCAGTGTGAGTGGTGGATGTGGCAGTGGACACAGAGGCTCCAAAAATGATAGCTGTAAATTGATTTCACTCCAGGCAATAAAATGATGACAGTTGATATCCACGGGGATTTCTCTTTTTGGCTGCATTTTGATTTCAAATAAAGGATAATGCAGAACAATGATGGAGTCGTGCTGTGTGTAACTAGGGAAGATTTTTCTTTCCCTGCAAGATCTATGCAGTGTCAGAGGCTTTGCATCATTTTATAGCTATGCTCTTAATACTTCTAAACTTTAGTATAAATTTATTTGTACATGTTTTAGACTATACTTACATAATCATGTCTGTAAAAATGCAAAAATGAAGGGTTTGTAACGCATGGTTTGATAATTTGAATACTTTAATTCCAAGTTTGTCTTTGCTTTTCATCACTGATCAACGTGTGTAGCAGAGGCAGGTCACTAGAGAGGGGAAGATCACATTGCAAATCAACCAACAAGCTTTTTTCTCCCTTCACTCTGTAGTTTTCCTCAGTAATGATACTTTCAGTCTCATCAAGCCATATACAATTCTTGGCAGGACCGTGCCTGTTTCCTATAGAGACTTGCAGCCTAAATACAGTTGGGAGGAGACTTTACCCACCATGAATACCATGTTAGGAAGAAATCAAGGGCTAAGTTTCTCTTTGATTTGGAAGTGTATTTTATACCAGGAGAAGCAGCAATTACTCTCCAATCTCTGTAGGTGGGAAGATTGTAAATGTATTTCCTTGCCTGAGAAACTATCATGCCAATCCATTTAGGGGAAAGAATTATACAGTCTATATCGCTTAAAACTAACTGCTGCAATGTCAGTTTTTGACTATGGATGTTTTCAGAAGATAACGGAGTGAAGTTTGTTGATGAAAGTTAGTAAATAATTTCAAGTAATGCTGGGTGAAAAGCTGTCAGGTACCACCAGGAAGAAGAAAAGATTGAGATTGAGATTGAGATTAATTTAATTAATTTCTAGTGCAGATGATATGTCGATCCAGGTTCTCAAACTATAAAACCTCTCTGTAACTCTGCCAAATAGATACAGACGAGTGAAAAAAAACATACTGTTGATACAGCAAACCTCACAGAGCACAAAGTGTAGACTTATTCTTCAGAGAAGAATCCCTATTCTTCCATAATTTTTTTTTTTTTAATGAACAGGCCACTTTTCTCACACTGATTTTAGTGTTCTCAAATGTACTGACATGCACAACTTGAAGCTGAACTGAAGGAGAATGACTATGTAACAAAAAATAGCAGCCCACATATTAACTCATCCCTGCAGGGCTGCCAGATTGGGAAAGAAATCTCCACAGCAAGAGCTGTCTCATTAAATCCAACTGGCCACAGGAGAGAGTGCTGAATCCCCTTCCCTCCACATAAATCCATCTTTGCCTTAAATATTGGTGGTTAACTGAAATCCATGCATTCCCTGTTGCAGGTCCAGTTTGTCTGGCTCCCTGGGGAAATTCCTAGATTGTTTCCATCTCCTGAAGCAAAGTGATTTACCTACTGCATAACAGGAGCTTGGGAGCCCTGAAGCTGTCTGAGATCAGGAGGGGGATTTCAGGTGGTGTATGCTGTGTGAGCCAGAGTCGAGATGCAGAATGCCATCAGTAGCTGGCATTGCAGAGGGCTTCTGCAGCCCTGTGGTGATGAATAGCACTGGGTCACCCCAGGGACTCAGGAGATGGAGGTGTGAAAGCCTCCTCTCATGAGCTCTGCAAGGTGGACAGGGCAGGTACTAAGAGATATGAGAGGAAGAACTGTCCATAGAAGCAAACAAAGAGGGTTGTACTATTCCTAGACTCTTCTGGTAATTTTAATTAATATTTTCGAATTTTTATCAGCAGTGAAAATTAAACTGCATTAGTGCATGAATCTTCAGGTTAGGAGACTCCCCTTCATTTCCAGCCTGGTTCACGGCACCTTGGAACAGAATGCTGACTTCCTCAATTTACTTCACCACCCTCCCGCCCCCAGCCCCCCAATACTTACAGACATATGTGTTTTATTTTTCTTAGGGAAGGGTGAGATAGTGATAAGTGACATTCTTCATCCTTAACATATCTATCTATCTGCAGGGTTGGTATGGTCCTTATCATTATAGAAAAGCTACCAGGTACTCCTGGTTTCTAAATAATAAATACTTACAGATGTAAAGTAGTTTTAAAAAGCATGTACTAATTTTATTCCAACTTTAACTGAACTCAGAGTTCTAGAGCAAATTCATTGTACTTATTTCAATGTTACCAAAAAGGTTTCTAATTGAACATTCATACATTCTGGAACCCTATCTACTGTAAAATGTCCCAAGGTGACATGGTAAGGCTTTGCACCTCTACTCAGCATATATTAAAGTTCATATCTTATTTTACAATTTTTTGAAGAACAAATCTATTTTCTACACTGGATATGGTGTCAAATATGGAAGCAAAAAATGGTGAAGAAATTTACAACCACTGGATGTCATTGTTGTTCTAAACTACAAAAAATAATTTAAAAAAATTTTAAAAAGTTGAAGCTAGTTTAAGGATTGGGACTTGAAAATAAATGTTTTCTGATAATTTCCATATTTTTCATTTTAAATGGCATAAAAAACATATTCATCTAAAATAATAAATTATGTTAATACTACTGCATTTCATGAGGGCAGATGAACTACATGGACACTTCAGTGCAGCAGCCTAACTTCTGTTCTATTTAGAAGTTGATCAGTCACTGCAAGTTTCAATTTAGCTAGTTAATAAAGAGTGATGATCTGGTCTGTATCATGAATGTGTAAAAGTAGGTGTAGTCTTCAATTCTTCAATATTTTTTACATTACTCATATTAAATCTCACTTGTAAATGGTCATGGATTGACTGCCAACAACCAAATGCAGATTTCAGATAGCTCTTTTCATACCATTGTCTGAAAATTAACTAATAAGTCAGTAACAGCTACCAGGAGACAAATCTATCCCCTTGCTCACTTCTGACAGTCATTCTGCAAAGTGTCAGAGCCTGACTCACAGGAAGAGGTAGAGTTGTAGTGGGTAGTTCTGTGCATGAAAACAAAGGAGCAATGGAATAACTACTGAATGGAGATGGGCGTGAAAAGGCTGAGTCTTTTGCTGAGCAGAAATCTCCCATCCTTTTCTGTTGTGGGCTCCCAGGTAAGCCACAGACCTCACTGAGACTCGTTTGCAGGGGCTCAGCAGCTGCCTGGTGGTCTATGAGAGAAGATTTCTTCTCAGTGCTTCCCTGAAATCCCTCCACCCCCTCACTGTACATCTGCCCAGCACCTGGCCCGGAACTTGGAAGGGTTCATAATTTCATTCTATGTGCACACTTATTACCCTCATAAGAAAGTAAGGCTGAGCTAGACTCTCTGTACAGTGGGTGGGTTGAACACAGCTGTGCAGCAGACCACTTGTTCTCCTGCTTTGTGAGAACGATGCTGTTTAAAATAGGCAGTCATCTTTTGGCATCAAGGGATTTGGGAATGAAACGATATCAAACGAAAAAGGAGGGCAAACACATTTCGCCTTCCTTCTCCGGAAGTCACCCCATTTACCTGCAGCATTAGCATTGCTCTGAGCCACTGCCTGAGGCCAGCGCCCTCTGCTGTGGCGGTGCCGTGACTATTATGACTTGTTAGCCAAAGTTTAGAGACATGAAACAGTGATGTCACCGGAAAAGAAGCAGCAGGGATCTAGCTTATCAGCTGGAGTCAGGCTTGCTGTTAAGGGATGGGCTGCCTTCCTCAGCTCTGCACTGGGATGGGTGGCTGGAATTGGAGGCTCCGATGTGGGGAGAAGAGAGAAAGGGCCATGAAGCTCTCTAAATACAGCTCCAGAGTAACTCTTGGATTTGAATATGGAGGTGCCATAACTGGAAGATAAAGTTGGCAGCTTCACTGTGCAGTTATAGCAGCTCTATTGCCAGGGGGCTTTGTTGTTGTGCTTATTCTATTTTCAAGCCTGCGGAGTTAGCAAAGGAGCTGAGTGTGTTCCTCTCTGCACTATGGATGCTTAGGTTGCAGTACAAGTTCTGAATTACCCTTGGGTAGAAAGAAATACATAGGTTTCAGCCTTTTGAAATATTAATAGGAGGGCAGCTGTGGCAGCGTGGGCAGAGCTGGTCCAGCTATTGTCATCCAGTGTTGTTGTACAGCATAGATAACCCTTCTGAAGCTGCAAGAAGCTCTGAAATGCCTCTACAGGACAGGATGGTTCTCCGTCATCCCCAGCAGATGACTGATCTCTGACAGCACAAACCCCAAAGTCTGTCCAATGGTCACCTCTGCTTCAGGGGCTGAGGGAGAAATAGTCCATCTGGATTCTATTGCAGGTCCCATATGTCTGCCAGCTTGCGGTGGCAATACCCAAATTGCACTGTTTTTTGGTCTGGTCTTTGTCTCTCAGTGGGAGTTGGGTGGGTAAATGCCTTTGAGGATTTGGGACCATGATCTTATCTCCAGGTATGTACAGCCTCTAAAACACTTACAGGAAATTTTGCATCCTCTGGTTTGGACACTGGGAGTAAACTTATTTCTGTAAGAACTGAAAAGGGCAGTGATTTCCCAGAATTGAAAACCTTCCTGTTGAAAAAAGCAGCTTACCACTAAAATTTGGTTGGCAAAACAAGATATCTGCAGCAAAATAATTGACACTTGAGTAACTGATTGTTCTGCCAATCCAATGTGCAACTGACATGACCTGGTCACTCTCAGTCATCCAGAGGGAGGTTCAGGACACAGGCTGGGGTCAGAACAGGAGCCTAACCTTGGTGCTCCTTGTCCTGGAGAAATGCCCTACCCAACCAACTACTTGAATAAGGAGGCTGTGGGCTTACCTGTTCAGCTTGCTGGGCTTTATCTTACTCCTTCTCTCATCTTTGGAAGGTCTTGGGTTCATTCTGAGGCATAATGGAAGAAACGAGATCTCGAAAACTTTCGCGGGACAGGAAAACCACTTCCTACCCAGTTCTATTTCTGCTTCCAAAATTCTGTTTGGCAGTAGTTTCAGTGAACTCATTCTTCCTTTGAGTGCCATATGATCCACAGTTGTTTTCTAAATCACCAAAAGCCATTGACAGGCTGCGTGGTTTTGATTTAGGACAAAGATGTTCTTTTTAAAAAATCATTAACTCAAAATATAGGGGGGGGGGAATCCATGTTTACCTTAGTCTTTGCTTACAAAAGTTTTATGAGAGCAAAACCCACTTATATCAGCTCTATTTATAGATATAAAAGAAGACTAAATGGAATTGTGTTTATCACAAATTAGAGAGCCAGCACAGAACTGAAATGAGATGCAAAATATACACAATATTACATATACCTAATATTACATATTAATGTACAAATAATATGCACATCTGAATCATGTAGAAACATTTCAGTAGCTTTCATATGTAAACAGACTTGCAGGTATTTGCAGAAACCAAATACCTGTATATATGTATATATAATTTTTAAATTAAATAAAAAGTATTTCTTGGTTCAAGTGTTCTGTGAAAAGAACGGACAACTCCATTTTATGTTTTGTATTAATTTTGAACTTTCCAAGTTTTGCCTTATCATTCAATATTTAACCAATTGTTTTCCTCCCAGATGTTAGATTACATTTTTTTCCCAAGGATGAATATTATTGAAATACAAGTTTACAGGGCAAAATAAAGAGGAAGATAAAATGTTAGAAGCACTTATTGCAAGAATAGTATTTCCCCCGGGTCAAATGACATCACTCAACACTATGAGGCTGACATAAATACAGATCACATCTTCAAAATGATCTCTGCTTTCTTCTGGTTAAAAAAAAAAAAAAAAAAGAAACAATTTTGCAGTTGTCTCAAGTGATGATTGGAATTTAGGCAACCTCAAGATGCTGGGTGTTCACTGACTTAAAAGCTCATTCATAAATATCCCAGTATGAATTCCTGGATAGAGTAATGTCACTAGTAGATAATGGGGAATGCACCATTCATCACTGTCTCTTTAGAAGTACAAATAGAAAAGATTTGGGACAGACTTGGGGACAGATAGAAAAGTCTTCTGTCTACTTCATCAAGAAAGCAAGAGGAAATGGGAAACTTGGCAGCAGATGGCCTAAGAGAGCCTGCTGTGCTCTGCTCGCCTACTGACAATTGTTCTCGGGGCAATTCCTGACCATGAACACTTGGAGGAACTTGGGTTTTTAACCAGAAGATTTTATTAACCTCTCTTATTTTGCTGCAAATTGGTTGCAATAGTAGTAACCATTGTACCTTATTACAGCTTGGACCGTCCCAGTCTAGAGAATTTAGATTTTTGCTGCATTTTCAAATCATGTAATAGGAAAATAGATTAGGAAAAGATACCATGTTTCAAATGAAAAATCTAAGTTATACCTCCTGGCAGATACTTGTTCAAATTTTTCTTCCAAATACCAGTGGAGTAAATGCCTCAACTCCCTCAGGGCTTTCTTCAGTGGTCATGTGGTTCACACAGGCACAAGGAACACTTGAGTTCTCTGCTCTTTGTACCTAGATTTTATATTTTTTTATATATAGTGCTTTTTTTTTAAAAAAAATTCTCTTAGTCTTTGTTTTCTAAGTTAAACTGCTCTGACTCCACCAAGAACAGTTTCTCACAGGCTGTAGTTTTCATAGTCCTGACTTTTCCTGTCTCTCTTGACATTTTCATCAACTGGTCTACACATACAGAGAAGACCCTTGGGGTGGATGAGACATGAGGTACAGATGGGACCCTTAGTGTGGATGAGATATAGGCAGCCAAAGAAAACAAAACAGTAGTACCAGAAAGTGTGCAGCTTGCACATGACTCTCAGTACATATAAATAGATACTTATCTTTTTCTCAGTATCACAAGTTTGGTGACTTGTGTTTGGCTGGTTATCTGCAATAACCACAAGGTGCTTTTCAGCTGAACTGTTGCACAGCCTGTCATTCCTCTGTTTTTGGAATTGATTATTCAGGCATATATGAAAAAGCTAGAATTCAAATTGAATCTGTTTTTTTTTCCAAATAATTTCCTCAGTTTGCTAATTTTTGAGTTTAAAGCCTGTCTTTTTGTATAATTCACCCTGAATAAAGCTGTAATAAGCATGTTTTTCTTTTATCATCCACAGCATTGGCTGATATACCTCTAAAACATCCTTCCAGTCTGATAGTAGAACACTGATAAATGGACTTTTAATACCATTTTCCTATCAACTCAAGGAATTTGTAGTGCCATCCATGTTTCCAAAGAACAGAGGTGAATGAGCTGTCAGAAGAGTGAAAGTGCAGTGAGGATGTTAGTGGTGAGTATATCCATGTATTCCTATTTTAACTAAATCAAACTGGTATGATGATGAGCTTGGGTTTTAAACCAGAAGATTCTATTAACCTCTCTCATTTTGCCGTAAATTTGGAATGTGTTCCTAAGCCCTTTTTGGATCGATACATCAGATTTTATTGGATTCTTCTCTTCATTCCCTCATACCCTCTGGCAGAAGAAGATTATATGGGAATTTTCAGCCTTAAATTCAGTCAGTTTTCAGTAGAGAACTCTACTTTCTGTTAGGTGATAGCCCTTCCAAACCACTTAAAATATTACATAAGTATGTATATGTTATTGCCTGAATGCCCAAAGCACTGAATTAAAATTTTATCTTTACCTTTAAGAACAAGAAATGAGAAAGTATCTTGCAGTTATTTATGTAGAGCTACTAAAATCAAAATTTTCCAGGTTTAAGGTATTTCAGACAGACAGATCTTTGATTCTGCAAGTTTTGTGTTACCTTATGAGAGATTTTAAGTAACTCATTCAATCCAGGAGTTCTTGCCATCCTTCAGCTCTGATCAAGTGACCAGATAACATACAGGCAAGGAATGAGCTTAAAGCAGAGTCAGCTTAAAATATATATGGAATATATTGGTGCACACAAAACCAGATGAGTTGTTTTCCCCAAAGATACACAGATACAAAATGCTGCAATATAATTCTCCATTCCTCATCACATTATAGCAAGCTTTTTTGAAGTGAGAAATGGATAGAAATATAAACAATTTCCCTCCATACATGTGGAAAAGAATCCAGACTGTCCAGGAAGACATTATTTCCTGGTAAAATACTCTGTGTGGTTTGGTAACGTATTGGAAAAAACTTCAAAAAGCCAGATGGTTCTCCCTGTTATTTTAATGTTATTGTTTAATGAGTGGCCCAAGAAATGCATTTAAGTAAGTGAATAAAATCCAGTTGTTTCATCATTGTGTTATCTCAAGCAAAAACAAATAAATAAAAGCATGCCAGTAATGAAATGTTTTCCCTTAAGAACTTGGTAGAGTAGTAGTGCCAAATTCTGCAGTGATGTAAAATGGAGGGATGCAAAGCAGATGTAACTTCATCTGCTGATTGCAATTGAAAGCTTTTAAAATTTGCTTGGAACATATTTATGCCTTGAGATGCATGGAGAAATGAAGTTCAACTGGAGTTTAAGGAGTATTATAATTTCCCTCCACAAAATCTTTTTCTGTGTCACTGTTCTCCTCAGACAAAGGTAGGGGTTTGGTGCCAGGTTTCTTAAAAACTCCATTCTCTTTTACAGGCACAAAGTCCTCTATATGCAGTATAAGCAGGTATTTAACATGTTTATCTATCAAGAAATCATTCAGAATACCTCACAGTACTCATAACCTAGCAGAGGAGTGTTTATCTGCTCTCTCCCATATCAGCAATGATCCATACCTCATAAACATCCTGTAGCTCTGTTGCTGTATTCTAATGACGAATTTCTTTTTGAACGAGGTTAAAAATAAATTTAAGGTAATTGTAGTGCCTATTAATAAAATGTCTGTTTAGGGTGATGAACTTCACTATCCTTGAGAACATGAAATAATTATACATAGTTGAGCCTTTTAAGGGGTTTAGACACCAAAGTGGGACTTGGTGAGAATTAGAATACTGAAGTTGAAGACTGCTGCTCCAGCTCCACCAACTCTCTTCACCTTCAGAGAGACTGTAGTGGCTAAATTTCCAACACTGAAGTTTTCACATCACGTGAATTTTTTTCCTCAAGTGTTCCGAATTGCTGCCATTGGGGCCAGAGCAACTCCCTGCCTACTGCTACTTCAGACATTTAACTCCAGGCATAAATCTTCCCTTCACCTTCTTCCCTCTTCACCTGCTTCTCAGTCTGGCTTTATCATTATTCTTAAACCATACCAGGCCTAAACATTAAAATTATTGGAAAACATGGCAACCATTCAATTTTACACATCACTGAAATAGGTGCTCTTACAAAAGAGCATTCCCTCTAAAGTAAAACATCTCATTTCTCGATGAATTTTCAAATTTTGTCTTCCAGAAATGTAATTAAATATAGGCCAGGAAGGGCCACTCTTCATCTTTGAAACTATGAGGTAAGATTTCTCATTTCATAATGTCAGAAAAAAAGTGGTACAAGGGGAATCATTCTCTATTATTCACTTGGGGAAAAGTCCCAGTAGCTAAATGTAAGATGACTGTGAAGTAGGAAATGCTGCATTGTTCCAGGACAAGGGGGGACTAAAGGCCTTACTTCATCTTTCCTGAGTGGGTGTTGTTGACACTGGGCAACCATATGAAGAGGATAGTGTCAGCATATTTCCTTTTGTGCTCAAAAAGACCAGATCGATCTTCTGTTCTCTAAATGGCAGATACATATGCTAAGAAGAGGTTCCAGACTGTGAATTTTAGCCTCTCAGAGCAGACTCAGCTCTCAAGGACAGTATGCCTGATGCCCTCCTTTTATTTGTAATGACGTGCATTTTTGTTACGTACTGATACTGTTACGGATTCCATTCTAAACCTTCACTTTCCATAGCTGCTTAACATCAGGCAGATGATGCTAACATCAGAGTTTTATTGATGAATGAAGTGAAAAACACTGGATATGGTGAAAATCGGCATTATAGTGACAAAGTTCTGGAAAAAGTACCCTAAACCCTGCAGCTGGATGTACTCCAATAAATCTCACACAAATGTGGATCTGCAGCAATGATTAATGTTGTTTTCTGATGCAGGGCTACAGTTTGGGGGATCCCCTTATATGATATAGTTCCTATCTTAGCTGGGCACAAACAAAAATATCGTAGACTGAATATGCTAAACCACAGACATCCCATAATTTGAGCGGATTTACTTAAGTCCCAGGTCATGTAAATGAACCTAGTTTTGTAACCATGCCAGGTTTCCTTTGAACTTACACGTCCATCTGTATTTTACATAGAGATCTGTTGCTTCTGTGTACCAGTGGTACCTAGCATTGCCAATTATTCCCACTTTGATCACTTGATAATGAGAAATAAATTTATTTTAAAATCTGTATATAAAACAGCTCATCTCTAAATTTCCTAAGCTTAAGTTTATAGATGTTTGTCACAGAATTATTATCTTTTCTGAAGAATTTTCTATGGAGTGCATATCTTCAAAATGCTATCGTTATTTAGTATGTCTTATGCATATACAAACGAGTAGTTGAACTGTACAATTTGTGTGTGCAATAAATTTTCAGTTCTGCTGAGGGACATTCTTCGAGAAAATCCTCATGGTGGCAGCACTGTCTCAGTGTTTGAGCTCACACTCCATGCTCAAACTACCCCCCCCCAAAAAAAAATTACTGAAAACAATGCATTGCTAAGGTAGACCTTCTTTTAAAATACTTTTTACCTAGTGTTGTACAAATGCCTTATTAATCAACGCACGATTCTTTCCTTTGTGCCTGAGAAATGTCAGCTTGAAAGTGCAGGTGTATTCAGGCATCCTTAAAAAAAACACCAAAAAATGTGATGGTGTAACTAAAATACAACTGGTGCTTGCTCTTCTACATAGACATGAGAAAAATGGGTTTTATGGAATTTTTGTAATAGCTGGGAACCTGCACCTAAGCTTATCTTTCAAACCCTCTGAAACACGGCTCTCTTTGCTTAATCTTGCACTCTTGCTGTTATGCTTGTAGTTGCTGCTACTTCTCATATCTCAGACAAATGATCTGGTTAGCAGAGTGCACCAGAAACATCATTGCACAAAACCCCACCACACTCCTTGTTATTCCATAAACCCATTTTATGCACTAGCTCTTCACTAATCTAAATTGTCTGCTACAGTTAATGTTTTTTAAATATAATCCTAGCTAATTCAGTTTTATCCATAATGAATACAGGGACTGGAAGTGTGCAGTATTCTGCACTTTTTTGTATAGAACTAATCCAACAAATTGCTTTGAGTGTTGCAAGAGAGCATTTTTTCATGAATGGTTTTTATGATCACTAACATAACTTCATTTGTAAATAAGAAATGCTTCCTACAGTACCTGCAGACACCAAAAATGATGAAACAGCTGGAATCTTTCAACGTTTTACTTTTAACAATATATCCTTTTATTTTAAAATCATCCAAAATTCTAACGAAATAATTTTAAGGTTAAACTATAAATGTGGAAGTGATACATATGCTCAAAATGTTATGATTTGTATTCTTCTGGATGCTCTAATTTCACTAGAATCAGCTTGGTTGCACATTTGGCTACTTTTGTGCCAGTAGCAAAAATTGTTATTAAATGTATTGTTTTTAAACACTGAACAGGTATAAACTTTAGTAGATATTTAGTTTTTCAGTACTACATGTGAATAATCCATCTGAAAACTTGTTTGTCCCAACTGTTTTTGGGAAAACATCATCCCTATTTCATATTTCCATATGTCTTTAAGAAAATGAAGATGGAAATTCATGCACTGACTTTTAAATTGATCATTTAATCAAAGGATTCAATTTCAAAAAGGCTTGAGAGAAGCAGAAAACATTTATCACTAAAGGATTCCGTTGGAAACCCATCAATTTGCTATTACAGTAGTCAAAGTTTTACATTTTCCAGTCTTGGCATTCATAAGGATTGTCTTGGGAAAAGTAGCTACAAATGCAAATTCAGAGCCAGCCTCTTTCCCTACCTTAGAGTTTGTATTTTAACAGAGCTCCTCTCTAGAAACTGTCTTAAAGATGGACAGCAGCTGGGAAGATACAGCTTGGTTAAAGATGGAAAGCATAAAATCAGGCAAGGGATCTCATGTTTGAAGACATTACTAACATGGTAGATAAGGAGAAATCAGTAGATGTTAATATACAGTTTAGTTTCTGAGACACATTTGGCAACCTCACACATGACTTTCCACTTGTTACTCTTAGAATAATGTGGTAGTCCTTTGGGGAAGTTCCAGGTATCCGCAAAATTTTACTGTCCAAAGCCCTTTTATTAGCCCATTTATTTTGTGCAAACAAGTGTAAAAGTACTGTAAACTCTGTGCTATATATACATTTACAACTATTTATGCTGGAGAAAATTGTTATTTGCTAGTTCTTATGGGTATAATTTTTAAATTTCTCTTTATTTGCTCCCAGCCCACTAAGGGGTGCTCTGAAAATCACACTTAATGCCTTCTGCATTTCCTACTACCTGAGGTCATACTGTTGCTTAGAAGAAAAGGATGCACAATTTTTTGACACTAACGTAGGGCATAGGTAGTACTAATACAATTACAGATTTTCTTCATATTAGTTATTTCACTTTGAAGAGATGTGGAGAACAGTCTGTCTGGAAACACTAATTGACTCAAACTATAAAGCTAATGGACTCATATCTGAGAAAAAGAATTACCCTATAAGACACCCTTAAATATAGGTTTCTTGACAAATGACCTACCACTGAACCAGTTGATTTTCTTTTATAATTTCATTCTGGCAAAGAATCAAATCACATTCCAATACCTAGATATTCTCTTGAAAGATTTTTTTAAATGAAAAATTATAACAATTTTTAGTTTCACCCCATTTGACTTAAAATTCCCTAGTTCTACTGGATTGTAGAATGGTAGCAAGTCTTGCTTTTATCACAAGTGACTGAGGCTGTTGGTCCCTTGGTCTACTCTGCTCTTCTGTATTGATAAGTCTTTCCTGGGCATGGCTTGTACGCTTGTACCCAAACTTGCCAACATACCAGAAGAGATAAAATGATCCATGCATAGCAGCAACAGGGGGTTTTCAGAATCGTGCAAATAATGTTTAGTGTATCAATGTGCAATCTTTTTAAAAATACATGATATATAATATTAAATAACGATAACTTTTATTTGCAAAATAAGGAACATATGCCCAGCTTCTGATGAAATGTCATCCTGCTTATTCCCTCAGCAGGATTTTCCTGTAGCACTTCTTAAAATAGAAATAATTATGGATTTCATCTGCTTGTTCTGCAGTGACATTTTTATTTTTCATTTCTCAGTTTTGCCTCCTGTGCGACAGGCGCTTCACCTTCAACTCTAGAGGATTGCTTAAAGGGTTTTTCATTTAACTACTGCTACATGCCAGTGCACAAATTACCTGGTAGGGGTGATATGGGATGTTAAGGCCTACATCCTACAGCAAGAGATTTACCAGCTACCTGGCTTCTTAGAGCACAGACAGCCTAGCCCCACACTGGGTGTGGATCCAGGTGTTTTTGTAGCATGATATGCTGCTTTCACAGCAGTGTAATTAGTTCAAGATGTCAATAAGAACAAATAAGTGATGGCAAAACCCAAAATTGAATTGCACTGCCTACTCTTTCTGTTTCCATGATCTAGACCCTGCAAAATAATTTATAAAAAAACCCATTGCTCTGATGCTACATAGTTTTATCCAGAAAGTTTTCAAATTTCACTGTGGCGCCCTAAACACAACACTGGGACAATGTAAATGCATGAAATCAGAGAATGCAGTACCACAAAGCCTACTTGCAATCTTGATGCTTATAGATTTCTATGGGTGCAAAATCTGTGCTACCGTGAATGCCCAGAAAATATTTCAGTTGTCTTCCCTGTAAAACTGTTCACAGACAAAACATCTTCACTGCTTCATAGCTGTGCTGTAGCTCTTGGTTGACTGCAGAGCATAGCCAGATGTGCATTGTGTGGGGCTGCTCCATCCAGCTTTGGTTACAGCTGGGTTATGCCTTCTACAAAGTGTCCAGGCTTCAAGGATAGGAGAGATCTTCTGCCCTCATAGTTTGCCCCACAATTAAGAAAGCAATTTTTGGAAGCACTGCCACTGTGCCTGAACTTGCCTGGTTTCAGACTCACCCAATACTTTTTTTACACTCTTCTCCCCTGAACTAATAAAAACTTGAGCATTTAGGTGGGGTTTTTTTCCATTTCCCAGAATAATATTTCTGCTTTGCCATCAAGTCACTCTACAACTTTGCTTTTAGCATTAATTATGAGGTCTGGTTTACAGCCAGTAAAATATATTGTAATCACTCTTCTAGGTAAGTTTTCCAATAACCCTTAAAACCAGAATTCTATACCAATTTTCAATGCCATGCCAAACATGGTACTGGCATGTGACCATTTAAATCAAATTAATTTCAAGGCTTGTTTTTTTAACAGATGGGCAGACAGAGAAGAGGGTCTGTGCTTGTCCCACTTCCAGGTAAAAATCACAAAAACACACTCACCTGCACCATTTAGCTCCTTAGAAAGGAGAGGACTCCTGGGCTCTGGTGGACAGTGCTCAAACTTGCAATCCTACAGCTGCTGAATTTAAAATAAAAAGGAAAATAAAAATTAAAAATAAAAACAAGCCCCCCCAACAACAGCAGAGTATAAACTACGAATCAGTTTATAAGAATACTTGTTTTACCTTATCTAGTGGCTATCTGGTCAATATGCCACAGACGCATAAATTATCTACTCAAGTCCAGCTCTGGCATTCATTTTAGGGTGCTAATGTGGAGGGTCTTTTCTCCTGCACTGAGGGGTTATGGCATCATCCTGTAAAAGAGATTTTTCTGAGCCCGTTAACCTACCGAAGACTTGCCTTGATCAAGTTATCTCCTTGATAGGCAAGTGTCGTCATATTTGTTAAAGACTCTGGAGGAATGAGCTCCTCTTCACTGTTTATCTTAAGACATTATGTTGATTTTGGAATGGATAGAATTGCCTGATAAATAACAAAGAAACTGTTGTGGGAATTCAGAGGGAAAATGGGGGTTCAGGCATTCCTCCTGCCTTCAGGTATTCCCCATCAGCCTGATTAAGGCAGTTGTCTGCATAGCATCCCAACTTTCCAAAATGTAACAATTCTTCCCAACTGATAGAGTGGGAACCTATATCTGTGAGACTACGTCTTTTCTTTGAGGCACCTTCCAATGGAAAGGTATCTTTTGCATATACTGAAATAACATTTCATACCTTCTTGTATCTTAGTTTCTCTAAGCTAATTTTCTTTTTTGCCTCTTAGTATAATGATTTCAAGATCACCAGTCCATCAAGCAACCACAAATATCAAGTAAATGAATCTATGATATCTGTGTAATGAAATCCAGGGGTAGAGTTCCTTTAGATGTAGTTATCTGTCTTGTTACATTAGGAAAATATCAGCTCAAACTGACATCCCCCCGGCAGATATTTCTAGATAGTACAGACAGGTGCTGAAGGAATAAACGATCCTTGTCTCTGACTTGATTCCGTGTCAGAGCCACCAAGCCCCACCTTGAGTGATGTTAGTTAATACATGAAGCCACAGGAACCCATGAAATATGTGACATCATTCTCACAATAGAAGGCCAGCTCAGTACGTTCTTTTATGCATGCCAAACTTTCTGAACAGATTATGACCAGAGCTTTGAACTGCCCAGGTATATGAATTGTCCAGTTAGGTTTCAGAAAATGCCAATTGCATAAAATTTCCTTTCATCTGTCTGAAGCCTTCTTTTCTTCTTTTCATTTCTCAGATGTCTAGGAGTAATATCAGTCATTACAAAGCTTCTTCATTTTATGCTCTTTTCCATCTTGTGCTCAATTTGTTCACCACATGCTGAGTTAGACTCATGACTGAGTTAGCCTTTTTTATGGTTAGTCTGATGCTGTCATGGCTGCTTCTGATAATTTTCCAGTGTGATTAACTATCATTGTGATCAGATACAATCCATACTTTTTGCCACATACTGTTCCCCTGGAGTGTGGTTCAGAGGTCCTTAACTCCTAACACAATTGATGCTCATGATCATCTGTTTTTTTTCCTGTCTTTGTACTCATGCAAATCATTAGTATCTCTATTTCTTTTTCAAGATTCTTTCAAAATTCCCACAGTCATCTTTTAACCTTGCAGTTCTTAGGGATGCAATGCCTTTAGTATCAGTCTGTACTGTCATCTGTAGTGGATGATAGCATAACCCCTTACAGTCTTGCAGTTGCTGTTCATATTTACATTCCAGTAGATAACATGTTATCTGGTTACCCTGATTTGCACTGCTGATTTTGTGGCTCACTCTTCTTGCTTTGCTGATAACCAAAGCCAAAGAAAACAATTTTAGAAAAAGTAAATATGTTAAAATATTTCATTTTATCTCATAGCTGTCTACAAATTAAAGCCGAATTTATTGAATTTGTGAACTTATTGAACATAGTGAAAATGAAAAATATAAATTAAGTCAAAATACGAATACCAAAAGTGAAGGGAGAGGCTTCATTGCATTGTGCCCCAGCTGTAAGCATTCTAAGCATTTCATTTCCCTTTTACCTGAAGGGATTAGAATTCACATCATGATGCCAACCATCATCATTCTTTTCAGCATTTTCTATGGCTCCAACAGGAGAGCAACCTCAGAATATTGTGCAGTCTGTACTGGTTACAGCCCTCAGCTGGTGTGAAGAAAACAGTAGTCCAGACCTCCCTCACAGACATTTGAATGATAGTGTCTGACCTCACACCCAGGTGCTCTAGCTGCAGAAAATTGCGAGGTAAATTCCTGACATGTATGCTTGTGTGAGTTGTTTATTTCTCATTTTTCAACACATGTTGGAGTTCTGAACTCCTTCAGTTAGACTACTTCCAGGTCTTCTGTACTAGTGCTTTTCCATTGTGTACATTTTGTTTGCTTGAAGTTGTCTTTTTCAAAGATAAAAATGATAATACCTTTTTCTTTAGTTTCAAAAATTCTATGCAGAGGAAAAAATGCACTTTACAGCATGGAATGTGTACTATTTTCCTCTTTTCAAACATGTGCTAGATGTGCCTTTATAATGGGTAGACTGTCAACTTCAGAAGTGTTGTTTTACGTTACCTTGTCATCTGCAGTGAAGTTTTCTTTTTCTTTGATCCAATGAATCTGCAATTACTAGAATATTTCTAGTTCCCTACAAGCATCTAAAATATTTTTATAGGACTTAGGGTCTCTATCCCGAAGTCTTTGGGCTGCTTTCTGAAGACAGAGCCATTGATTGTCACCTGGGGCTTAGTCAGGGCAGTTTAGAGTTCCTACTGCAAAAATACAAGTTTCCACTGCCCCGTGCTCAATTTTAAGCAATACAGAGGGAGAACAGTATTAGAGAAGAATGTCAGTAGCTTACTCACATAATAACCCCCATTATTAGATTCTGATTTGCATATTTTAATTTATTTTTATTTCTCGCTACAGAACTTGGTTGGCTTCATTCCAGCAGAGAAAAGTGCACGAAAAGAAAGATTGCTTTACCCTGGCAAAACACACACTACTGACAGGTACACAGCAGCTGCTCAATCTTAGCATCAAGATTACGGACACACACATGAGGCTCAAGCAGGCACACTTATTTCAATGCTGGTCACAATGCTTTGACAACAATTTGTTATAAATCCTTTCACTGTCAGCCTGGATAAGGTGAAGGCACTTTTGCTGTTGGGTTCAACAGATAATTCATTTTTCCTCTGAAAAAGGAAGCATGAGACTAAGATTCATAGGGTATCAAACTCCTTAGATCTAAGTATTATAAACTACCACACCCCACACTGCCCCATCATCAATTTTTTCCTGTCATTAGAATATTCAAAACCTCATGACTATTATAACAACGTATGCAACCTTCACATATAACCTCTACATTTCAATGTATTAGGTAAACACTATGCAATTCAACAATATCACTGTTTGACAAATAGCATGATGACCACCAGAGTAAGTGAAGTCTGCTTTCCTGTTCCTTTCAGTCTTGTCACTGACTTTAGTATTTAAGCCATGCAAACACCAAGTTAAACATTTCCCTGCCTGGGCTAGTTACAAGAACTTTCTCCCGTGCAAGCAGTCCTGGCCTTCAATATCTCTGGAATTCACCCACCAGCCCATCCCTCCATTCTCACTCCCATTCTAGTCCCCAGTCTAAAAGCCATGTTTCCACCTGAAATTTTTGATCTTATTTACCCATGAACATATGTAAAAACTAAAACTACACCTACCCTTACCTTGTTATGGCTATTATTGTGATAGATAAGTTCTTTGGGTCAAGTCAAAATCAAAATGGTCATGGCAGTTGGGAGGTACAGCCAAAGATGTCATTAGCTCCTGTCAAGGCACCTCTTTTGCAAAGACTTCTGGTCTATCTGCACAGCAAGTTCTGTGAACTCTTAACTCGCCAGTGCCGAGGGAGTCAGGCAATGAGAGCTAAGAGAATTGATGGAAACTACTGAATGAGCAGGTCATGAAATGGCAGATTAAATTCGGTATCAGTTCAATGCAAAATGATGCACTAATGGAAAACTGACTGTTAGCATTCAGCCAGAGATGAGACAATGGACTATAAATTAAATGTGTTCACTCATGAAAGGGACCTTCACTATAGATAGTTTTCTGACTTTATCATCTCAGTATTCCTCAGTGGTCAAAAAGAAAGCAGGGTACTAAGACTTAGTGTTATGAAGAAGGAATAGTCAACTAAGCAAAAAAAGTATTTAATGCTTCTTGGAGTTGTGGCTGCACCATATAAAACAGGATACTGTAAAAACAGTACAGAGAAGGATGAAAGGGATGACAAGGAGATAAGAAGAAATTAAATAGAGCAGAACAGATCAGTCTGGAAATGACTCAACTGAGCAGGCAACAGATACAAAAGAAGAATATAATATCCTGAATACCAGAGAGAAGATGAACGGGAAACAATTATTTGATGTCTCACATAGCCCAGGATGTGGAAGACACCAAATGAAATTATAAGATAGCGCGTATAAAAAAAAAAAAGAAACAAGGGAAGTTCTTGTTCCTAAGTAAAAATCACAGGCGAAAAGCATAAGCGAGATCAAAAAGATAGACAAAATCAAAGAATAAAACTCTGTCGAGGGCTATTAAATGACATGAGCTTGATACACTTATGGTTCCAGACATCTTGCAGGTTGGGAACTAGGAGAGACTCTCAGGGAAAAGTTGTTTTGTACTTCAGCCATTCTCTGATGTGTCCTTGCTGGTCACTGTCACAAAGCTGCTTTGCGGATTTTTGCTCTTACCCATCAAGGTCATTCCTGTGTTCTTTACTCTAATAAATGCTTGACTTTAAACAAGCAGGCTCTGCAAGTAGAGCTAGAGGGAAATATTTATAAGTCCAGTAACTGACCCAATCTCCTGTGATACAGGAAACCTTCTTCCATCCAGGCTCTATGTCAGGTAGAGAAGGAATTCAGGCAGGGATATCTCCTAGCCAAGGCATTTATATTTTGATTATTATAGTGTCCTGCAGATTGCTTTAAGAAAAAACAGGTTTTAGTCATATCACCCATGCAAAGAAAGAAGATTTTAGGAAGTTCTGTTGCAGAGATTGCTGGAAACAAAGAAAATATTGCTGACTTAAAAGATAATATTTTGCATTTTAAACTTGGAAAAATTGCAATATTTTTATGCTTTTATTGGTTTTTAAAAAGCAAATAACAATGAATAAAAATATAAAAAACAGCTGATATTTTTATGCATTCAAAATTGAAAGATTGGTAACTTTTCTGTTATTTCTTTCTCTCAGACCCCAAAATAATCAAAGCTTTCAAGTTAAAATAGGAGAGAAATCACAGAAATAAGAATCTCATTCACCTGATCATGTTCATTGAAAAGTGTAGTTGTGCTTATAAACTCAAGAAAAAAAATATTGGTAGTATGTTTCTGATCTGAATTAATTGGATTATGGTAATTTCTTTCCAGATGAGCCAATGGTATGTGGTTCTTTTGTGTCTCTTCATTGCTGAGCTAAAATGCTGCAAATCGTAAACCTCATATTTTATACCAATATATTGCTCAACTAAAAACTCATTAAAGAAATAGATTGGAATACATGTTACTTTTAAACCCCCTTAATAAACAGATATTAAGAAAAAAATGTGGTTAAAATTATATGTCAGAAACAGTTTTATGTATCTAAATTGATTAGTCACATAAGACTTATAAAGAATTTAGCACTGTGGAAACAAATTTGAAAACAATTTTCCAAAATTATTGCCTGAAATTATTTTGGCAAATACTAAAGAGGAAGATTGTTTCCAAGAGCATGGCTGGTATGGAAATTATTTGCTAGCCAAGTGTTGCTAAGAAAATAATTCACCAGCTTCAGTTCACCAGTTAATGACATCCTTTGAAAATTTTGATAGGAAAAGAGTGTTCACCAAGTGCATATTGATTTAAAACTCCAAAAGATATTTTTCCATGAGAATAAATATTAGTAATAAATGGATCATGCATCAAATTATTTTCATTTTAACATAGACATATCAACCATATTTCTAACAATTTCCCTTTTCATAGCTGTGAAAACAATCCATCCAAGCTGAAACACCATCAAAGAACGTGTTATGTTGTTTCTTAATGAGGGTGAAAACCTTTTTCTGAAACATAGTGGAAAATGTGTGGGTTTTGTTGTTAATTTTGCTAGTGCCAATACTACTTTCCAGTGATAGACAAAAAGCTATAAAAAGGAATCTAACTTAATTTTACTTAAATAACCAGGGTGCCTCTAAAAGGTAAACAAATACTCTTCTGTGGCATTGCTTTTACCACAGTATTTCCTAAATTTAGAATGAATGTGTACTACAGGACTGTATTTATACCAAGTAATGGTAAATGTTTGCTTTTTAATCTGATATTTTCACTATGTATTTATAAAAAAGAACAGAAAAGTAGAATTAAGTATGGATAAATGTGTGGGGAGGAATTGAATATGAAAGGAAAATCGAGCTATACCTAGAGAACAAAAATACAATGTGAATTAACCTGCAAAAATAGCACAAGTGCAACATGAATATCACCATGTAGAAATTACTCCAGGGTGGAAGGTAGCACAGAGACTTGCTCCATGAAGCAAGGTAGGTTCCTGCAGAAATAATTCAGATTATAAATGGGCTTAAGTGAGGCAGAAGACACCAAGAAGAGAACTTTACCCTATTTTGAGCATGTATATTTAGAATGTGTCAAAACATCTCCACTGAGTTTTGCAGTCTTGAATATTAGAAGAAAGATCTCAGGTGGTGAAAAAGTCAGTCAGCTTCATCATAAAGACTAATTTAAACTTGAAGGACTGGAAAAAGAATAGTTTTTCCATCCTCAAAGCCATCCTTCTGAGTGTAACAACCATTTCAACAGCTTGGAATTCTTCTGTTTCAAGATATGCCCTGGAACCTGCTCTTTCAGGGTCTGATCAAAAATCAAACATCATATTCAGCAGAAGATCCCAGGCAAAAAGTAACACTCATCCACCTAAATCTGGATATAGAAACTCCCTGGAAATTTTCCATGGAGAGAAGAATCCAAACATGTCTAATATTTATATAACCAAAATACTTGGTTCTGAAAATTTAGTCTCAGTTGGTTTCAGCCCTCTAGGACAGTTAGGTTAAGCCCTCTAGGACAAAGAGGAATTGGCTTCACAGGGTGTGAACCATGATGCTTGTGTCCTCAGCTTTGAGACCAAGAGACAGAAATCCCAGATGTCTCAGCTAACGTCAGGTAAGCTGGCTGGACTTCAGGCTCGGCTTGTATTATTTCCACACAACAGCAAGAACAGAAAGAATTTAATTGCATTCACTTAATGGGTTTTTAGAGTTACTAAGACTAATCTTTGGATTAAAGACAGAGGCTGTCATTCTGTAGAGGGTTGTGCTAAATATCCCTCTGATCCTGAGAAAGTGAGGACATAATGTAGGACACTGTAGTCTCACCCCCCTGTTTCCATAAGAAATAATTATGAAAGATGTTGAGCTGGGTAAGAAATAATAACCTGTGTAGGTTCAAATGTTGTGTTAGGGTCTGAAAAGCCCATCAGGGTCTTTATTTCATGACTTCATGGTATTACAAAGTGCTCAGGTGGCAAAAATTGATGGAGCCCCCCTGAAGTCCTGGGAGGTGCTCTCTGTCGCATGGACAGCCCACCTTGCTTTTCCTTTCTCCTTCTCAGGAGGAAGAAATTGCAATGATGCTTCCCAAGAGCCACAGCTGGGAGTGCAAAGCTGTCTGTTGGGCACATGGCTGCGGCTAGAGAGGACAGCAGCTGCGTAAGCCAGAGCACTTGTTTGGTTTCTGTGGCCCTATTGCCACTGCCTTGAATGATAGCTGACCGTCGCCTCAGCTGGCCAAGGCAGCAGGTGCCAAGCATTGCTTTTGTTGCCTGTTGGGGCAGTGGTTATTTCTGCTGGCTGGGAGAATGGCAGCTGCTCAGCTTGCTGGAGCAGAGGTAGGGGCAGAGCTTTGTAGCTTGTCCAGCTTAGTTGACACAGTACACAAATAACTGTTAGTAATCTAGTGCTGCCTCTTTCCTTCGTAACACCGTAGTAGGTAAAAGGACTCAGAGGAAAAAGTCAAGATGGATTTTTTTTCCTAGTATTGATCACATCAAATACAAAATTAAGCTGGATGATCAAATGCCACTGGATATAATTTTTGTTCATTTGTTCTTTTATTTACATGGACTAATGAACTAACATTCTCCCTTAGTTAGTAAATGGTGTAAATTATATAATATTTGATCATGATTTATTTTCTCAATCTGGAGTCCTTCTTTTACACACAGATTTTCCCGAGAGGCCATTTACAACCATGATTCTATGGGCTATAATCACAGCTCTAGGAATGCTAACATGAGCTCTTCTCTACTTTATACTGAATATTCACCAGCATCTGCTATGGGATTAAACTAAAAAGATTTTACCACACATGGCAGCCAATTAACAAACAATATGCTGATATAGTTTAGGGCTATCCCTTTATCTTCCCTGCAGAATCTGTTGTGAAGATATCTCCAGGGGTTTAAATCACATTCTTCAGCGTCTCAATTTACATTTGGCCTTTCATTGACTCTTTCTGCCTTAATAGTATACTTTTTCATTTGTATACAAATATTATATGGATGTTAACCAGGATTTCCTCTTGTGCTCTTTGGCTGTCTAAATCTACAAGGATGATGGTTTGTTTTTTCCAACTGGATGTCTTTAAATTGAAATTGTTATGTTAGTAAGGTAGCACACATAGAAATGAGCATTGGTTTTTCTTGGTTTTGAGTTGATTTTTCTTTCTTCTCCATTTATGGTAGATATAATTTTATATTGTGTTTCAAAGCTCAGTAATGCTGCTGGTTACTTAGATTTCATTTCATTCAAATGAAATACCATTATTCTCCACTTCTGAATTAGTTTGCTGGAAATGTATTTTTTACAATGCCACTTTTAGAGTTTATTTTCAAATTCCATTTTCTTTGCTACCTATAAAAGCAGATTGCTACACTGATGTATTTTTAAACACTGAGGTCAGTATAATGTTCAGCTGCCTCCTACTACAACATGGTCTGCATCATTTATTCCAGTTTTCAAGACTTTTGATTCCCCATTGGCTTGCCACCACTCTCCCTTGTACAGAAGTGGCCTTTTGACTTATGCAAAACTACAAATGTGCAACATATTTTTGCACAGCCAAGGTTTAATTTCTTGTACTGTTTTTATCACAAGTTGCAAATGCCAAGATTTAGGAGTATCAGATTGTTATTTTAAAAAAAGAAACTAACTACATTTGAGTCATTTAAATGCAATCTGTTCCCATTGTAAAAGTGAAAATATTCTTGCTTCTTTTTCAAGAGCTACAAGATTGGAAACAATTTTTTTAGTCTTTAACTACTTAAAATTTAGGTACTGGATTTATTCTATACCCCTAGTTAACAACAAAATTAAATGTTGATGAAAGTTTTCCACCATAAATGAGTACATTAATTTAAAAATTTATCTGGGCTCAATTTAGACATTTTAAAATTTGATATCCAGAAAGAATTCAGTTTTGGAATTCTATTATATATCCAAAGCAAAAAAATGTGAGGCTTTGCTGGAAATAATTTGAAAAGGTTTATTGCCTGAATGGCTCAGCTGATGTGTGCTTTTTTCCCATTGCAAATGGTAGGCAGGAGAAAAAGGAGAGGAAGAAAAGATGAAATAAATGAAAGGAGATTAAAACCAAAAACTGGCATAAGTAAAAAAAGTAAGAGGTCACCAGAGGGAACGACTTAGAGTGCCTGTGATCTGGATCCAGTTATCAACCTCCAAAGAAAATAATGAGGTGTTATTATTTTTATTATACTGGAATGACTAAAATGAACATCTTTAACATTGTTTATTTATCTCAAAGCTAGTTCTGAGAGGAAATTCTCTATGAAAACAGAGGACCAGAGTAATCTAAAAGCAAAATGTCTTTACATTTGGAATGCACTCGTTGCATGTGACTTTGTTTATGTTTACATGGACACAGGCTTGGTTATATCAGTCTCTAAACTAAGCAGAATTCAGGAAGACACATGAAATGGAAATCTAGACACTAAATATGAACCTTTAAAGAGTTCAGGGAACTTCTATTCTGAAATAAAACAAAAGTAAAAGCAAAGCTCTGTTGCTTTTGGAGAGTTTCATTTCCTTCTTAGATATTCAGTTTTCCTCACTAATCTTTTTCCTTGCAAGTTTTGAAAATGAAGAACAACCAAACAAATGTTTCCAGCATTGCTTGAACATTTACTCAGCAGTCAACTGAATCCTTTGCATTCATATTTTCAGAAAATATAGTGAATTTTGAACAGCTGTGCTCAAACCCATCTCTGACCCAGGTCCACTCTCACTCTGGAAGGCCAACACAAAGCATTCAGCATTTCCACTGAGCTAGGGCCAAAGTCAAGTGAAATCATACAGGTGTTCCTTTTCTTATAAAAATAAAAAAGTATGCAAAACCATACCTTTCCTGTGCTGTGAAACAATACAGAAAATACTCAGCTGTAACTTCTAAAGAAATGTGATAGCAGACAATGAGTGAAATTATACTTCAAGTCTCAGAGGAGAAGTCTGTTAGGAAGGGGGAAAAAAAGCCCTCATATAATTTGTTCAAGACTCTTAAGGAAAAACTACATATAAAATTATCAGCATTGTCTGACAGCAGAGCAGAATAAGTAGAATAGTCTAGCTCAGACAGAAGAGCTGAGTAGAACCCGAGATACCATTTTCTTGTTAACTTCTTCATGTTTAAGGGCTGAGACATATCAGGGAAGTTTATGTGTATCTGTTGCCTATTGTTTCCATTCTGCTCAGTGAAACAGAGCTGTTAGATGCCGTGATGGGATTTCTGTTTGACCATTTACAGGGAATTTAACTGTAACTTAATATTTACTGTTATAATTCAACATATCAAATCAATGATGTCAATGAATGCTGACTTGTCCCAGTAGCATTTGTTACTATTACTGCAATAATGAAGACAGGTGGAATCATTTGATGATGTCTGTGGGGAAGGAGAGCCTTTGCCAAAGGTTGAGGTGACTTAGAATAGGATGGTGCACTTGGTTACTCTTATGGTAGCAACAAAGAACTTTTCAAAATGCTCTCCAATTTGATAATTTACTTTTTTTTTCAATACATTAAGATTATGGGCCAAAGACTGTGAAGGTTGGTAACACATCTTTACTTGTACTAGGAGCAGAGATATTACACTATGTTACCTGAGCTCTAAAAACTTAAAGCTTAAAAAAACCTTAAAATGTTATTTTGTTCCACCTTTGCCAATATAACTCTGTATTTGGCCCTAATTCTTCCATTATATGACTATATTTAGCTCAGTGGAAGTACTTGAGTTTGAACTCGTTTCAGCAGACATCACCTGCTTCTCAGTTATCTTTGAATAACTTAGCATTTAATTTGTTTTTCTGATGTTCCTTATTCAAAGGTTCAATATATCTGCACAAAATAAATTTAAAAAGCACAAATCTAACATATACTAATTTAATACATCAAATATCATGGACTGAATAAAATTTTCTAAGTTAAATTTTGATCGCTCATTGTTTTTAATGCCTTCCTGTCCCAACTCTTGTAAACTTTTGAAAAATTGTTTCCAGGCAAGGAAATTATTAATTTATTTAATACCTTCAGATTATAAAATTTTACTTTGTGAAATGGTACACTTTAGTATATTTGAAGAAAAATCAGACCTTTTATATTATATCCTACTGCACTGTGACTAACACAGTTTCAAGAGTTAAAAATTCTATCCTCTGGTAAAAATGAAAGCTGATGTATGTTTTTTTTAATCCTGTTTTTTTTTTAATTTTATTTTTTCCTTATCTTTCCTTCATTTGGTGCCTCCATGATACCTTGTCAGAGAGCACAGGCCCTAAAGGATTTCAAAGATTTCCTGAAACTTCAGAATCCAGGAATATAGGAAGAGCCTTGAGGGGTTTTAGTAATGACAAAGAAATGGAAAATAACAAAAATTATGGATCACTAAATACAAAGTGAAGGATGTGGTAGTATAGCCTTAAACCTCTAGAATTAATGAAAAAGAAAATGTGTATTTGGAGCTAAACACTACGGCGAGCTGATGATTTGAACCTAGCAGAGACTTTTCCACATCTATTTTGTCTCAGCACTCATCTCCTCTGTAAGAGCTGCTTTGGAGGGTGCCTTTTCCTTCATATATTACCTTTTCTGTCAATTTAATGCCAAAAGAAACAAGGCTTTTAAATAACTGATGAAGTGTTTTCTCAGCCACAGAATAAACAGTATAGTTCACTTGTGTTTTAGACTATAAATTGTAGGTTTGTGTAGGGTGCATAGGGAAATTTACATTAGTGGGTTCTTCCAATGTCAATACATATGCATGCAAGTGTTCAAAATATAAGTGCGCTGTTAGAAGAGTACAGAATTTTTCCCAATGTTTGGATGAGACCCCTAGAGTTTCCAGCACAAACTACTTCTGTATGTGGATTTAAAGGATTGTTTCTGCCTGGAATTATGCGTATCTCTCTGAAATTGGTTTTCTATTTGTGCCATTCAAATTCAATTTTTCCAATGTTTGCAGTAAATGAGCACACACACAAAGCACATTCATAGATGTATAATTTCAAGTAAATTTTAAACCAAACATTAATGGAAAAGTTTTGTCTCATTTGTCAAGCTCTCCTTATTTTTATTGGTGTAGAAATGTCTTTTCATTTTATTCAGGCTTCTGTGTGCTGGAAATTAAAATCTTGACTATGTAGCTGATAACCAGCCCTTTACAAAGTCAACTTTACCTTTCACCTTTTCACCCTGTGAGATAAAACATATCTGAGTATGAAGGCTGAACTAATTCCAAATTAAAGATTTTCTACTGGAAAAAGTATGGTTAAAAAAAGAGAAAAAAGTTAAAATCTTGGGCCTATGCATCAAATTTCTGCAGATTTTAATGTATTTTTTTAACTCTAAAATGAAGACTGTGAACCAAGAAGCTGTAGGGAATTTTGGACAGTTGCTGTGCCATAAATTAAGCATTGACTGCAATGCCTAATCCCCCCTTCCACTTCATGAAATAAATTGATGGAAATATTGATGCAAATCTGTAGATAGCAATGGTATATAGACATTGAAGATGGGGGCAAGTATCTTCAAATCAAATGGACACAACTGAGACTTTAGATTAAGACAGTTCTTGTTCTAACTGCAGTTCCTTCTACATGGTGAGCTTCAACCAATTATTTGATCTCAGACTTGACACTGCACATTCATATCAGCAGCCCTATCAAACAATGGATATTCTCTAGGTCCTACAGCTGTCCTAGCTGTGAGTGCTGGCTACAGTCAAGGGATGAATGGTGCATAAGACCACTTTGACAAGATCCCGGCATTCCATACGCTGTATTGATTCTAGCAGAGTTGCTTGGATCAAACTGAGGTGGGAGCTGTGGCTTTGAAACATGAGTTTTCATATTAGTTGGGAGCAGCTGTAATTTGCTCCACCCTAAACAGTCTATATGTGGTCTTCCTGCTTGCAGCGAAAAACCAGCATATTCCCCAGCTGGAAAAAATATGTGGATACCTCTACCCAAGACAATTTTGAAAGTGTTGCCTCCTAGGTAAAGTAGTAGAGAGAATTAATTGCAATAAGAAAAGCAGAGCATGCTGCTCTAGAACACCTCACACACTCCCTACAGCTACACAGATATGGTTACATACTTCAGCACAATTTTATCTGGATGAAATGATTTGTGTTGGGGCAGCACAATAGGCTGCCAGTGCGTAAACAGTCTCTTAACATTTTGCAGCCCATTATATTTTGCTGCCCGAGGCAACCTCCTGCTCTGTGTGGTTATACAGCCCTGTTTTTATTTTCTGTTGTTGTCAGATATGAGCCTATATATCACTTCCTTCAGGAGAGGCTGGGCTCAACATCTCCGTATGTAACTTAGCCTCAGCAGCTGGGATGGCAGGCAGCTACTGACAGATCCTGCTTCACAGTGTAAAGATACTTTGTGGAAAACAAGAGGAAAATAGCACAAATAAATAGACAAAACAAGTGAATAATATGCTTTACTAATTATTTTCATTTCTCTAAATAGGTTGTGTGGGTAATAAAAGTCTATTTCCCATGTCCTGTGCCTGAAGTGGCATTTGCAAGGGACCAGCCCAGAGTTGGCAACGATTCCAAATATGTTGTTTTCATGTCAGCAAGTCCATCTTGGGGATTAAAATGACCTTCCCAGATGGAGAAGCATTTGGTACTTTCCAAACCTGCAGTCAAAAGGATTCTGAATGTAAACATGAAATTAAAAGAATGGGCAAGCCTTGGTTTGGACAGTAAAATAAGCAGATTAGTCAAATGACACAGTCCTTGTGCTAAGAAATATTGAAGCCTTTACAGCGAAGCTGCTACTAAAATGAATCATCTGCTAATTGTTAACACATGCTGTGACACCACTGCTATCTACTGTTCTAAATGTGAAAAAACCATGGTGTCTTAAGATATATGGGCTAATATTTCATCCTTTTTCATTTTGAACCACGCACCAGAAATATCAAAATATCTGTATTGACATATAAAAGAAAGCAACAGAAAGATGGAAAAATAAAGATTTTGATGGAGAAATGTTTAATTACACATTGGGGAGGACATGTAATATATGTAAATAAGAAACTGCATTGACCATATTATCATCAAACAATATGAATATTAATTAGTTTCAATAGTTTCAGCTACGAAACTATTTAGCCAATACTCAGGACCCTGTGGGCTATTTATTGGGAGGGAAAAATGCATCAGCAGTGTCCTGAAAGTCTTCCTGTTTGTTTACAAAGGAGCCCAGACCTATTTCCTCAAGACAGCAGGAATCAAGCAACAGAAAGGAGTTTTTGTATTTGCAGTTGCAGGCTCCTTTCAAGGCAATACTTAGTACTCAGTGACACACAGGATCTGTGTTTGTAACTGTGTCTCCACTGCTCTTACTCCTTCCACATTATTTCCCCTGCTTCTGTCTCACATGCACAGGCACATCTGTTTCAGTGCAATCAGCTCCCAGCCTATGGATCAAATGACTCAGGGCTGCTTCACTGGAGGAGATGCTGTGGGTTACTATTCCCTGTTTTTAAGCTGTGCATTCAATAACACAACTCACTTAATTTCACCTAATTTAAGATGCTAAAAGCTACAGTTACTGGTAGTTCTGTTAAATTGTACTCAAAATCCTCTTTAATATTTTTTTTTCTGACAAACTCATGATTTTTTCTGTGTCTGTTTGCATGTGCCCAAATGGTTATACTTTGAGGTCTACTGCATGGTTGGTGCATATTGTTCCAGAAAAGTCATGTCCCCATTAGACATTAACAAGTTTCAGGCTGGCTACACAGGAAGTTCAGCACCAATTCTTGGTTTCGAAAGTATTTGTTGTTGTTTTCAAAACTGCTGGATTTACAACAAGGGCAAGGAGAAATATTTCTTCTAAAGCTGGAAATGTTTTTGAGTTGACAGTCTCTACAGAACCATTTAATTTGAGACTTTTAACTTTTGTTTAATATTTCTAGATTAATAACTGCATGTTAGCCACCTCAGGTCTTCCAGATAGTGAAATGCCCTGGATTATTTTTTTATTTGAGTAAAGGATTTCTAAATTATTTTTTAATAATTACATTTCTACAGATACTTCCAAATCAATGTCTTATTTCCCTGGCATCAAAATGCATTTTTTTTTGCCACTGATTTCAGTGTGAACAGGACTTGACTGTCTCCTCTAAACTACTTGTAGGTGTATGGAAGGAAGGAAGGAAGGAAGTGGAAAGGAGGCAAGGAGAGAGGGAGGAGGACCTCTTTTATGTAGATGCATCCAGGTCCTCAGTGAAACCACACAAACAACCGGTGTTAGAATATATGCTTTTAAGTTATTTTCTTGTTAATTCTCCTCTCTAGCACCTTCAAGTTTAACAGCAAGATGCCACAGAACAGTTGGAAGCACTTCAACTAAAATCTCAAAAGTGTGCAGACACCAAACTTCTTTGGAAACGCATTATTGAAAATCCCTGAAGACTCTTGAGGTCTCTTCAACTTCACACAAGGTAAGTTCATGTCAGTGCTGTGCAATTCAGGACAGAAATGTACATCCTCTGAATCTTCTGAGTTGTATCCTTAAAACATTTACCTTGAATAAAATCTTCATACCTCCAATGGAGTGTGTGCATGTGCATCTCAGTGTGCAGGTCTCTTTTATTCCATTCAGCTGCTCTTGGTATGAGGAGTCAAGTGTGTAAATTTACATTCCTCATTGCAATAGCTGCTGCTCTGAGTGGAGCACTGGTTTTGGCTTTAATTACTGTAGTAACAGGAGTCTACCTATTCAGAGTTAGCAGTGGTGGTTCCAGTGAGGATGTGATTAAGACATTTGTAAGTGTTCTATCCCCTCTTTATAAATCTCCATGATAATTGTCTTGCTATCCCCATACATTTTATGCATTCCTTGAAAATAAAGTATAGGCAGGAGATGTGGGTCAAGGCATGGCTGAGACCTAAGGCTGATGTATCAGTGGTCTTTTGGAGAGATGCTGCAAAGCACTTTCCATATGCCTGAGTTTACACACAAGTGATTGAATCCTTCAGAAAGGACATAGTGAAAACTAGTTTCTCCACATGCATATTTTTCATTATAAGTAAATTTCAAACTTCAATACATGATATGCAGAGAAGACATATATACAGTATGTGAAAAGAAATCCTTATTTATGACTAAAAGTAAACCAAACACTTGTCACTCCATGATTTTTTGTAATGCTGAAGCTGAAGTTAAAGCATTATGCTACATTAACAGACACATGAAGTTAGACTTTATTACAAAGCAAAGAACTCAAGGCACAATCATCTGATTTAAACACTTTGACAACACTAAGAATGATATCCACAAGTCCTGAAACATGCAGTTGCTAGACATCCAAAATTAGTCCCTTCCTAAACTGTTCACAGTATTTTGGGACAATACAAACATTTGTAAGGACAAACAGAGGAGAAAAAAGTTTTCTTCAGAATGGCACTAAAGCTTTTCCTCCAAGCATATATTGCCCTTCTACAGAGCTGTCTATACCTTAAATTAGCTGGGGACCAGTGGTACCTTTGTACCTTGCTGCTGGAGGTGAATACACTCTGGCAAATTTAAGACTTAGGAGGAAAGTGCTTTTTTTATTCTTCAGTCAGTTCCCGCTTTAGAGATGTGTCTAGCATGAATTTTATTACCCTCGTATCTCTTCTTTTTATTATGCTTAGAAACAGCCAGGCCACAGAGCAAGAGAATGATTCTCTGATGTGCTTTTCTATCACTTCCTCGCTGCCCTTTGTTCATAGAACATTCTTTTCCTGTGACAGTGCTCTGTACCTCTATCATTTCCACACTCACAATTCCACATCTCCTCCACACTACACTTTTAAATTCCCATGTGCCTTTTATAAATGTTGTGCTAGAGGTTTTATAACTTATTAACACTATTGGCAATTATTAATTTCTATGTTTATAGGATTTGTCTTCAAGTCCTCCACAAGGTACTTAGGAAACCAAATGAGAAATGTTAGAAAGGGCAGCATGGTTACAAAAAAATAATCAATCAATGCACAGAATACTTGCACAGAGATAACAGGAAAAGTGTTGGATATGAAGTGCTATCTTCAACATCAAACTCCTTCTGTTTAGAGAAAAACATTCAGCATGAAAATATGCTGAATTTCTTCAATTTCTTTTTGCCTTTCTTACCACACTGCATGACTGCCTCTTGAGCCTCCTCACTGCTGTATCCAGCTTGAATAAACAATGCATAATAACTTTAGTGATAATCTCTGAGATATTTAGAACTACATTTCATCCTTCTCTATGAAGGCAAAACAGCCAAAGTTTTTCTTTCATCTCTCAGAACAAGGAGCAAACCATCCTGCAGATGACCATCGTACCTGAATCCAATTTGAGGGAGATTAACAGAATGATATCCTATGGGTATTCTTTTCTACTTATTCCATTCCCTTCTTGGGAATAAATGATAGAATTAAGGCTTCTGTTTTTAGGGCTACTCCATACTAGAAAAAAGAGTGTTTAAAAGCAATTCAGCTTGCCTGAGATCTGATCTGTCCTTGATGGTGCCCTTAGACCAGACCCCTAATCAGGCAGATGTCCAGAAAGACATGGGATGAAGATGTTTTCCAGCTTTGGAAGAGTCCAAAAGGAGGAAACAAAAGATGCTATTTGTTTTGACTAATATTATAATTTTTGTGGAGTTACTTTACTGTGGGGACTCTCAAAATTCTGGGTGGAATTTTGTCTTTAACCTTATTTTTCATGTCTCACAGAAGTAATGACTTTTTTGATTTAAAGCCTATACAACTCCTAGTTTTCAGTATTTCTTTTCAACAATATGAAAAATACATTATACTTTATTCCTTTTACTGGCCAATGTAAGACAAGGTATCTCACCCTTAGGGAAGGCATGTCATGCAGGTGCATCAAGCCCACTGATGTATGTGTAAATATTATTGGCAGTTCATCTTGTGTATCACACATTTTCAGTGCCACAAAAGGCACTTCAGCTTATTGTCTAAATGAATGGATTGGATAAAAGGAGAGGAATGTCTGTGAAGTAACAATTGTTGGAGTCTTTTCCATTAAATGCAGTCTTGAGGACAGCACTTCCGTGAAGGTATTTCACATCTCCTTTTCTTTGATCAAGTGCCAGTGATAGAGATGGATAAGTGGTTCGTAATATATCACCACAAAAATATTTTCAAGTATTTACATGGCTACTCTAGTAGGTCTTAGAATTCTCAGAAAGCCTACACCTAACATGAGAACTGATTTAAATCATATCAATCATATTTGAGTTTCAGATATGTTCTGTGTTACCCAGCTCATGCCACTTGCAGCAGAACCTTTCTCCATTGACTCAGTGAGATTTACCAACTAACAGAACATTCCAATATTTTTCATTAATTTCTCATGTTTTCTGTGAATATAGTAACAATTTAAGTGTAATGCCAAGAATATCCTCCAGAAAGTGGTGGGGTTTTTTTTAGGTTTTTTTTTTGGGGGGGCGGGTGTTGGGTTTGGGTTTTTTTGTTTGTTTGTTTGGGGATTTTTTTGGTTTTTTTTTTTTTTTTTGAAAGCTCTTTGTCACACTGCTGTAACACTGAGAATCTCCTACTGGCACTGGAACTCTGCTGTGGGGTGGAAGCTGTGAACCCTTGAAATGAAGAGCAAAACATTTCAAATAAACCAGAAAAGTAAAACGTAAAGCTATATTAATGAGCATACAGATCAGAACCCAACCCTCATAGGTTTGCACTTAATTTTAAATTTCCATCACTAAAAAAAAAAATCTTTTCGTATTTCAGGTGTCAGGTGTATTAATTCTGTCTATTCAGCAAGTTCTGGATTATGCCCAGAAATAATGAATAATCTTGCCAAAGAACATGTGAAAATAAAGTTCTTGTTCAAATAATTGGGGGCGGGGGGTGGCAGTGAACTACAGTTATTTAAATTAATTATTAATTGATTCACTAATCTTCATTTGATCTCTCAATTTTCATTGCATCTCTCAATTTTCATTTCTATTTAAATTTTGCAGCCTTCAGAAGGGGAAGCTACCATTAGATGTCATTTACCATCACAGCTGTAGATACCTGGGGCATGGATGCGTATTTAGCACAGTCTCTGCCAGGGCCATTAGGATGGTGGTGCTCTGCACAGTTTTAAGGAAAGCAGAGGGGAGCTTTGGCACAGCCCACAGTGAGCACCGAACACACAGGGTCTGTCGGCTGGTATAGACTTGCACAGCAGAGCTTCTGTCATCCTGTCTGGCTATGGATGAAGGAGATCAAGGAAGTGTATCTTTTCTTCCTGAATATTCTCCAGGATGCACACTACATCTCCTTACATATTAAGCATGTTCCTGCATGTTTTAGACCAATGGATTAGGGGAAAAGTTAGTTTTGTGGTAAAAGATGTTTTCCACACTAGCTCACATCTCTGCCTAACTTCCATGCAGAGCAACCACTTTCAAAATAAGCAGTGCTTTTACTGCCTTTACCACCAGTCCATCTTATTGTTTAGCAGGCTTTGTCATGAATGATGTTAAATCTGTGGCAGGCATAGATCCACTAGAAATATCCAAGAGATCACAAAGACTTTTTTTATTATTATAATATACTGAGAAATCATTGTACCTGAGAAATCTTGCACCATTGATTAAAGGAAGAGTCTAGGTTCTGGTGCATTTTTTCTAAATATCCATGATAACAATCAAGACTTTTAATAAAATAAACTAAACAGATATTAAGGCATCATATTGAAAAATATAAACATACTTGTTTAGGAAATCAAATAAAACACAAAAAACATTTTTGGAATACATTTTCAGCATTTGAAAATTTATTTAAAGTTACTTTGTTGAATGTATCTGTATTTGTTATATTCCAGTGGAGAAACAGTAAGAATTATCCATATTCAGTGCAAATGCATGCTTACCTAGGGATCTAAAAATAGAGCTGAACTAGTTCACATCAGGAAACAAACACCAATCATACAGGTCAATCATTTCCTGTTTTAAGGTAAAAGCTTTAAATCTCTAGAAAACAACATGGTCACTGGAGAAATGCAGGCACATTGTCCCCATGGGACTAACTGAATGCAAAGCCTGAAGAAAATAAATAGATCTTTATGACAACAGTGAAATTCAACAAGTCATCACTGCTCTGAAAGAGCTTTTATTTTATTGAAAAAATACATTGGATAACAGGGAAAAATATGTCAATAATCATAGTTACAACAGTTTAAACATAAATTTATATAATCTCTTTTATACTTTAAAAAAAATAGCTAAGCTGGGGAAGACTGTTTCATTAAAAAATTAGTTCCCAAAAGAAAATTCTGTTAAGTACCTGTACTGGAGAAACTTTTAAGCAAAGTACTACTAATCAGGAAAAAATAAATCAAGTGGTAGGCTACATGCACTAATAAACAGTCAGCACAATAGCTCACACTCCCTAAAATAGCATGAAAGCATAGTTTAATGACAAATCACGAGCTACTTCAGAAATGGAGAATGGATGGTTTTCCATAATCCTCCTAACTTCCTAATGCACTGTGAAGCTGAAGAATATAGGTCTTTCTCTGAACTGTAGTTAGCCATGACTCATTAATAAACAAATTGTCTTGTATCACTTGTGCCTAGTGACAGAAATATATAAATATATATATAGTGAGATAAAAAATAATCAAAGCACACCTGGTTATTATTTGTAAAGACTTAACTGTAAGTTTTTAATGATTAATTTATCTGGCATCTAATACCTTAATAGATCATGAGAAACATCAAGGGAGGAATGTGGTACTGCATTTTTAAAGTCTCTTTCACTCTCACTGAATGATAATAGGCATGGAAGCTATCATTAGTCTTGTTAGATGATGGTTCCTTTAGGAATCTCTTATATGTTACCTTTTAGAGGGAAGGTCAGAGAAAATCCCCATGGGAGTCCCCTTGCAGGATACAGCTAACACAAGCGTAAACTGTATGGAAATGGCTAAATTATCTTTAGAGAGACCTTGGTCTTTCACATCAATCAGACCTTTCTGAACTAGTAAAACAGATAAGCATCCTGCTAGTAAGACTGTTATTATCCATATGTTTGTCATGACTGTCACAACAAATTTGGACTAAAAAGACAGGTTGTCTCACTTTTCTAGTCTGTTGGTAAATACCAAAGGTAGGTGCAATTTATTTTAGTAAGAGCCACATGAACTGTTAGTATAAAACTGTAATGTTTCGGGTTGTAGTTAAAATCCAGAGAGTCAGGAAACATAAAAGTTAATGCTACAAGAGCAACCTTGATGCTACCTCTGCGCATATCTTGTATATTTTATGGTCTAGGTTTTACAGCAAAATCAATAATCTATTAAGATTCACATTTAACAAGGAAACAGGATTAGGAATGGAGTATTTATGATTGGTAATTGTTGAAAACTTTGTGGATTTCTTGACTTTTCATGACTTTGGCTATATAAACTTGATGTTCTGCATTTAATTTCATTTTAGTTTTGAAGATTTTTTGGGGAATAGGCTAGTTGCAGTGTTTGCGCTTTTTTTGTATTTTTTTTTCCTCTTGTCAAATAGAATTTTTAGCTTCCTATGCCATCAGGAAAAAAAACATAGGAAAAAGCAAGCTTTATGGTCATCCACTCTTTTTATCCTATTAGGATTACTTAAGTGGTCTACAAAATAAAAGCAGCAATAATTCATTTGTATTTTGCCCACGGTGACTGTAAATCTGCTTTGGTAAAGGAATTTCAAATGATAATTTAGAATTTTCACTATCACAAAATCTAGATGCAACTTTGGAGAGACTCCACAAAATTATTGAAAATGCAATGATAGGTTGTGTTTTCAAAGCGGTATACCAAAACTAATAGAATAAAGCATACTTTTCCTGTAAAAATCACCATTTTGGCAAAGAGCAAATTTTTGTCTCAGGGAATTGTGGTTTTGTATTACAGTTTTGGTTTTATTTTATGTTTTAAATTTCTGCATTATAGCATTTTTAAAACAGCAATTTCAAATTTCACTCATCTTTACAGTCAATATGTCAGGCATTGCAGAAGAAATAATAATTAATTCCTTTACCAGATACCTTAGGACCATACTTGAATCCTATTATGGCACCAAGGGCCATGTACAACGAAGGTGATGAATAATTTGAGCCAATAAATAACCAGGGCACCCTATTGCCTTCTGGGAAACGATGAGGAATGCTGGACAGACTGCATAGGCTTGTATGAGGAATTCTGCATATGAGGCAAAAAGTGCTGCTCTTATGAAATTTTGGCTATTAACTATCTCTTATTTATAAGATTAACTTTCATTTGCAGAATAATTCAATTTCGAAAAGAAGGTATCCTTTCTTAAGTTTATTGTGAAATTATTTTATGGTGTACGCTACTTCTCTCTGATGACTTTGGCCCCGTGAATTTACTGAATATCCTCATATTTATTAGGTATTAATGTTATATTGGCAAGATTGCCTAAGTAAGTGTATGGCTGGTGCTGCTCCAAAGGTATTATGCGAGTAAGATAACTGCTAATACTATACCCAGGCTATGTTGGGATACATCAGAGAACTCGTAGTCTGAGAATCTTACCAACATTTAAACATGAAATGTCCCTGATGTCTCTTGCTGTTATTGTTCAAGAGGTCTTTGTTTGCCTCCAGACAGACTTTCCTGTTACACTTTTGTCCGTGCTCATTCACAATAAATGAGGTGTTTGTAAAAAATATTAGTGCTTCCCAGGAAAGATGACGTTTGAGTGATCTGATTTATTTCTCACCTAAAGTAGAAGAAAAATTCTAAAAACACATTTTCTGAGATTCTGTGTTTAAAAGAGTATAATCTGTGCCTGAGTGGCAGTAATAAGCTTCACCAAATCCACTGAACTCAATCCATCTTCCATAATTCTCCATGTCTGTGATTCATTTTAGATTACTTAATTCAATTCTCACCATGCCCAGATATATTCTCTCTGCCTTTTTCTCATTCAACATTTTTAAAGGTATCTTTTCTCTACCACTCCATGAGGTGATGGCTGTTATAAGGTTTTTTCAATGGACTAGAAAGGCTCACAAAGATGTCTAAAAAATATCTCTCATTGCATTCTGTGAGAGATGTTATAAGTAAGCTAAAAAGCTACTGAAGTCCAAAAGTAGACATAACCCCAGCTCAGTGTTGTAGTCAAACTAAAATTAACTTATTGATAAATATCCTGCACAACAGATAAATATCCTGCACAACCTGGATATATGGAAATATATCCAGGTGTTGATATGGAAATGAGTATGATAACTTCTCTTTCAGCTTTTTTTCTGTTAAGTCTTCCATCTTCTAGCTGTATGTGATCTGAGAGAGAATTGTCATTCATTGACTATTTTACCTATTTCTCCAGCCAAGTAATATATTTGCTATAGCTTAAAAATCAGGAAGAGACAACAAAAGAAACTTTTTTTTCATTTCCATGATACTGTTATAATCACCTTAGCCAAATATGAATTAGGCTCCTTTGAATCAGGAGTTGATCTCTAGGTCACAAGAGTGAACTTAGCATTGACTACTAGGTCTTGCACTAACCTAGCACAAACATGGATGAACTCCTGAAGCCAACCACAGCTTCAGAAAACGTTAGTGTCATGGGTGAGTTCCCAGCACCAAGTCTAGATCAAATTCTATTGCTTTTTCTCTCTCTCTCTATTTTTTAATTTTTTTTTTAAAATTTGTCTTTGAATGAACCTATTGTTTTTCGTCTACTTCTTTTTCTTTTTAGGCAGTTGCATGACACATTGGACATGCTCTGCCCACAAAGCACAGTTCTCCACTTCTAAGAAGAAGACTTGCCTTTTGCTCTCAGCATGGGAAACTTCATAAGATGTGAAAAGGACTCCTCTGTCGGAAAAGGCTGCTGATGATGTGGCAAAGAAAACTAGGAAAAAAAGGAGAAAAGAGAAGGGAACAAACAGGGGAAAAGTGGGAAATGGAATAAAGGAGGAGAGAGAGAAGTGGGAAAAGAAGGGGAAAAAGAAGGCAAAAAGGGGGGAAGAAAAGAGAAAAGAGAAAATGGCAAGAAAAAAGAAAAATCACTCGTCATTAAGCTCCTAAAAAACGTTTTATCAAAAGAACTCAAATACAAAAATCTTCCCTATAACTCTGCTTACTAGTCAGTGAACTCAGTGAAAATATTTCTTCATGTCCTTCATTTCAGTTTAAGAAAACATAAACCTGAGATTGAAATAGGATCTCAGGTAGTAATTGGGTGTCCTTGGCCTCCAATATCGCTACTCAGGGGATATCCCTCAAATTTGATTTCTTTCTCAAGGTACTAAAAGTGCCATTTATTTGTTGGGCTCAGAGATCAGTCTGCTCCTGACAATGGTGTCTTTTTCCCTGAAGCTTTTTCATGGGGCTCTGTATGGAAACTGAAAAAAAAATAATTGTCCTCCAGCAAGACTGGGTGAGAATATCTTGGTTTCAGCACAAATGCCCAAACTTTGCCTCAAGTCAAAATGTGCTTTTTAAGACTGCATTTGTTCAAATAGGGTTCAAGATCTAAAACTACTCCAGGAGAAAAAAAGAGGAAGTCTCTCAATTTTCCTTGTAATTTCATACTGTTGTGCAACTGTAGCTGTTTATTTATGGAAACAGAGATTATTTTTGTGAAATCAGCAGTTAAAAAAATTATTTAGAATGACATTATCATCTGCTTTGTCAGCTTAGACTGGGACTGTGTCTTAATATAAGAAAAAAAATTATATTTTACTGATGGCAACCTCTACATTATTTCTACATTGTTTTCACTATGATTTTGTGTTAAAATATTCTTGGTTTTTTCAGTGACAAAACTTAATATCAGACAATAGCTTTCTCATCCATCATGCAGAAGGCCAGGTATGTTTTACTTCTGGATTATTATACAAATAATTGAATTAGAATTGTATCAACATATAACTTAAAGTGGAATACTGCTAAATAATCAAATAACCTTACCTCCATCAAAGCCCCATTTTTAGTAAACAAAATTAAATAGTAAAAATCCTTTTGTATATTTGCAAATAACGCATGAAATCTCTTCTTCCTCTAACATTTATAGCATTTCTTATATATCCTGCTATTATTTCCCTAAAACTATATTTAAATGAATGTGTGAAATGCAACCAGAATCTGTAATTTAGCTTCAAGTAAATCAGAATATTCAGTGTAAAGATTTAAGGTACAGCTGTTTCTGCCATTCATTTGGGTAATCACTGTATATAAATTTATACACCATGAAAAGCTTTATTCATGTTCATATGGTGTGAAAATTGAAAGCAAAACTCTAAATTAATTACCTTTTTAAGCAAAGCAATTTAGATTTATCACATGCAGCAAGGGAATTTGTTCACATATTATAAAGCTGCTGTGAAATACTGAAATGAAATATGAGTTAGGAAAAAGGGTTTACGCTCTGTAGAGACTTTAAATGTGAAAAGCAAATTAGCTGTCCCTGACTTCAATCAGCGTGCTCTTATGAGTTTGGGCAAAGTCTACCTGCTGCAGCAGCCCGGTGCCCTGCGGAGGCTCCGGAGAAATGCAGAGCAGCACAAGCATTTGTCTAGAACCACCTGAGACTTTTCCATCCCCAGCAGCAACTTTGAGAATATGGACTTCAGCTTCTGAGGTAGCACATTATTATTTTTCCTTCACACCTTACTAATAAATGTCAGTCTAAAGCCATTAGATAGCAATAAGTCTGCCTGAATACAATAAAAAGAACTTACTCTCTTCTGCTAGGAAGTGTAATTTTCTCCCACATGAAATAAGTCAGTGGGTATGTAGAAAAGCATTGCTGCTTTGATTTCTGTGAATTCTTCCATTATTTCTCATTATGAGCTCCAAGTTCCTCACTGCATATGCTTGATTATATCCCAGTACACTACCAGTTATTTATTCAGGTAGTGTTTGCCAGCATGCATCCACCTTTAATTTACCCTTGGAAAAGGAAACATCAGTTGATGAAATAATTTGCAGCCAGAAATTGATCTCCATGAAAAGAAAATGCATTCATTGTCTTTTGCCATAAAAAAACCATGCCATTAACAAAGTCACCAAAATACAGACTGAAAAAATTATTTTTCAATTTCTTTCAAAAACAGCCATGTTTGCTTCATAGAGAATATAAAATTACCAGAGGATATCATTCAGGGAAGGAAAATATTTTAAGACCTAATTCTTCAACACTGTTGTTTCAGCATGCTAACAAAATCAATGCTAACAAAAATCATCTCCTTTTAATCTGTTATTCTTTTGTTCCATTGAAGTAACTCAAGATCAATATGTATTGATTTGCTCCCTAATTATATTAATTTTACTTTAGAAATTAGGGTGGCCATAATGAGAATGTGAAGTTACTTGTAGACAGTACATTATAGGTAGTCTAATTTAGCAGGGGTCTGTGCATGAGATTAATTCATTAAAAGCAGCCAATTACCATACAAACAGGGGAGATAAATAAGATTTTCTCCTTTAATTTGCATTTTATATATTCCTTTGTAATTTTTAAAAACTTAAATGAATTTACAACCTAACTATACTTTTAATGTATATCCATTTTATTCCTGGGGAATATAATTGCATTTAATTTTAACCTTTAGCTTTGTCTTTTAGACATAGCATTTTAGAAAACGAGATCGTGGCATCTAGGTATAAGACATTTTATGTGACATTTTTATTAAGAAAAATAATGAAATGCTAATACTTTTAACAGTCCAACTTTTCTTTCCACTAAACTTTTCTCCACTTACAGATGGTAAGATGTTCAGTTGATAGATAATGATACAGAAGATGAAGGTAATTTGGCCTATCTTGGCTGAGGATCTGGCTCATTAATGTATCTTGGCCATAAATGACTATCTATAAACGTAATAGAAATCATTATTTCAGTTGGATAGCTACATATTTTATCAATGCAAATGATTGCTTGATGATATGATTTCTTTGAGGAACTTTATTTGTTGTTTGATGAGGTTAAAATGGAATGGCTTATTGTTAGAATTAATCTCTCCTTGCTGATTTTGCATTACATACTAGCATAATCCAGAGAATTGCCATACTTGATTTTTTCTTGCTTTACAGCTGAAGGACTGGGAGTATCTCCAGTGAAATATCACAAAAGTAATCACACCTGTGTAATTTAGTGTCTGTAAAGACAGAATCAGACCCAAGGGATCTTTAAAAGAAACTTATTCTGATGTTAAGCCATTTGTATTTGTCTTTAAAACTTAACAAAAAGTCCTTTAGCTAACTGGAGACTGCTTTATTCCTGGGACGATAAGTGGTGTCATTCATTTTTTCGGGAGTTATAAAGCTGACAAACATTAAAAAGAAAAGACAATAAAAACCAAAACAAAATGTCATTAAGCTAGAAAAAATAATTGAAAATGTGTATATCTTGAGATCCATAAATTATTGTGTATATAATACTGTGTGTTGACACTGGTTCTTGCCACAGGCAGTATACTCATGCGAAAGGTTCAGTGCAGTTGGTTTTCTTCCTCATCTCCCTTCCCAACTCCTTTATGCTAAACCTGCAATAAAATTATGTTTGAAGGCCTCTCTATTCAGGAGCATTCGAGGAATTTATTGCAGCTACATGATGTGGACCTTAGGATAAACCCGTGGAAAATACAAGCCTTAGACAACTGGAAGCAGTCTCTTAAGTGGGGAAACTGAAGCTAATGTCTGATTGCAAATAAGTATATTCTCTAAGAGATTACACTGAAGGGGACACTCAGTGAAAACTCTGACCCTATGCTGCTAGAATTCAGTGCAAAATAGTTTTCCATAAGAAAAGACATTTGGTTTTCAAGTTTTTCAGTTCTTTACCTCAAGCTGAGCTATCCTTTGGTATTGGTACCACTCGAGGTTGTTCTCAATAAGGTAGATGCTAGCTGTCGGACCACAGGGAAGACCTGGATCAAATTTACTGGCTTCCTTGGGTGTCCACCACACAGACATTGGTGCTAAAACACAACAGAAACAGCTGAAGAGATCAGGCTACCAAATTGCTGCAATTTCTCTGTATGCTGCTAGCCCCAGGAAGAAATGAAGACGAGTTTAAAAGCAGTTTTACCAACATCTGGTGCCTTCTTATATCCAAGCTGCCTTTCTCTGCCAGCAATAATTAGATACTTCATGGAAAAACATGACCAATATGAAGAATTGTCATTCATATTGCAAGCAGATTGCCAGACAGATAACACATCATGATAATGATGATGATGATGATGATGATGATGATGACAATATATAAATGTTACACATACTGCATTGCTATTACATTCCTGCACTGAATGCTGCACTGCAGAGCATAAAGAAGCCTCCTTATAGAAGTGTTCAGCTAAAAAACAAGGCTGAGATTTTCAAAAGTAATCAACATCTATTTGCCATAGGCTTTCCTACTACTGCCCATGAGTGTAACTGCTGAACACATGCTCCAGCAGTGGAATGATTCCACTGTATCTGGGTGCAATTTGAGAACAATGAGAGATGTCATCCCTTTAAGCTTTTCTTGCTTTTTTTCCCTGACGGTCTCAATAAGAGACCAAGGCTATATCTTTGCTTGATAGGCCTCAGTAGTAATGTCAGAATTATTGTTAAATAAGATACAGGGTAAAATAGCTTGTGCAAACCCTTGGATTAGGACCTCAACAGCATATGGGTTAACTAATGTAGAGTTTCAGCATTATTTCATGTTCTCTGTCAGGGCTCATCCTTATTATAGCCACTTTGTGCAAAACTTTCTGTTCCTATGTGCTTACTGCTAGGATAGTCACAATGCAGGTGGCAGCAGCAGTGCATTTCCTCCTACCTTTAGCCTATTCATCAGAATTTACAGTCAGATCATAGACTTTTTCAAACACTGTCTGACCTCTGGTCCCTTCTACCTAGTGCTGCCCCTATAAACCAAAAAACAATGACAAAACATCCATCCATTCAGAAGGGAGGAGTTAGACCCTGCTCAGGTCTTTCAGGATAACTTCCAGGAGTAGCTTCTCCAAAAAGTGAATATAGTTCCAGTAATGTAGCTGTGACTTGCTCACAGTCAAAAATAACGTGAAATTTACAACTTTGTAGTTTCTTACAAAGCACTGAGGAAAGCAGGTATAGAAAGCCTATTACTCTGATTTTATATCTTTTGTGTTTACTTATTACCTTCTGAACCATAAACTAATTCAGGTTGGAAGGAACCCCCAAAATGTCATCTAGTCCAACCGTCTACAAGAGTGCACCATGTTAACTTTTCTGTAATTTGCATGTCAAACAATGGAAAAAAGTATGTTAGTCTGGATGGCAGTTCTGAGCAGCTACATTTTGAATTTTTTTTTCTTTCAGCCATCTACAAAGTTTGGAACCTCTATTTAAAGTCAAGAAATGCATTACAATGCCCTGCATACATTTATTTTCCCAGAGAAAACCAAATTAATTTCAAATAAGTAAAAATTTATAAGGTTTTTTCATCATATCTAATTTAAGGTGTCAAATTAGTCAGTTGGTTAATCAAAATTAGCTGCCACTATTCACTTGGCACATGACACAAGCTACTTGCTTTGTAGTTTTTCAAAGGATATTTGACTTACATATAGGTATAATGTAACTGGAAATTAGTTAGACACTGGCTTATCATCAGCTTTGGAAATTTAGAATATCTAGATTTTTACCACACAATTCATAAATTTTGCCTTGGAAGGGACCAGCAACAGAAAATTCAGTCCACAAATATTATCAAGGCATTTATTTACAAGACGGTAGGAAAGTTAAATTTGACATTGTTGGCCAATATTGTTTCTCCTCAAAAAATCACACTGAAACAGGAAGATTTGGAAGAGCCACCTATAGCCGAATGTGAACAAGCCAAGTAAACAATGGCACAATATAGGCACAACTGAAGACACTTCATTAGTTTGTGGGAATTGGAGCACTTAACTTCTTTCCTTTTCCAGCAGGACTAGGTCTTGCTCAAACACATTTTCAAAAAAATAAACAAGCCCTTTTCCTTCAGATAAGAATTGAAGAATTCCTTATCTTCCCCTATTATCAAGATTTTTTAGCAGTAGAACATTGCAATTCTGGAACTCCAGCAGGCCATGGATGGCTTGCTCTCTGAATGAGACACACTGTCAGTATTTAATGCAGCTGGTTTCATTTTCTGATTTCATCACTGAAGTCCAACATATGGCAATAAATCAGAGAGTTCTTTTTGCAGTATGAAACACAAAGCTGCCTGAAGTTTGAATTTCTAGCTGGCCATGTGACATATGCCCAAATTGTGAGGTTCAGCTCTCAGACTGTTTTAAGACTGCTATTGAGGGGTACCTCTTAGTGAGGCAGAAACCTAGGTATCTATGAAACTAATAGTTTTTAAGCTATCAGCTAATTTCATGTATGAAACTGAACAGCTACCTATCAAAAATAGCTTTGCCTGGCCACTTCTCTGCTTGAGCGCCAGACTGGAATCCTCTTGGACTCTTAAGCAAGGTCCTGATTCTCTGCAATCTCCCCATTTGTTTAAACTCCACCCATTCAGTGAAACAAATTTCTAAAACAAAGAAAAAAAAATCAGGCTTTCACAGGCTGACAAGTGTTAGAAAGGCTGCTTTTAAGCTTTATGCAGATATTATGCATATTTCGTGGATGAAGATCTATTGCTGGAAATCCTGCTCTTTCACCTCCAGACTAATAGCTCATTCTCTTTATTCAGAACCATCAGGGCACATTTGGGTCTTGGTATGGAAAAAGTCTTTCTGTTTTTGTGAGTTCATAACTTGCAAAATTCTGGCTCTGAATCCTCGTTCCTCCATGTACTGCCCTGAGTGAGAAAAGGCTGAGGTATTTTGGTTGATCTTTCTGTTCAGACTACTGTAACTAGAAGATCCCTGGCTGTGGAACTTGTACTGGTGAAAACTAAAACAAAATGCAGTTTAACTCGCATTTGCTCAGCTCCTGGGGCAACAACATATAAAAGTGCCAAAGAAAAAATATCCCAGCCGTCCAGGAAATAGTAACATAAACCCAGTCTGACACCTCATAGCTCTAACAAATAAGCTACAGACGCATGGGACTCACTAGTTTCCTCCTCTTGTTCTGGCCCAAAGATCCTTGCACTCTTGGCTGTGCTGATGTTCAGCTCGAAGTGTAATAGTGAAGCATCTACCCTTTTACCCTGGTAGGTGAAGCAACCTCAAGTGAAATGTGGCTTTAACGCCATTTGGACTGAGGCTGGAGTGGTTAATATAGGTGGAGATCTCTCCTCCTCCACGGTTCCTTCTGTCAGAAGCTGTCATGCAAACTAACTTCATTTTCCACTGCCTTCCCCATAAAACAGCAATCAATTTATACACAGGGCTGCAATGCCTGTGCTTCTGTCCAGGGTGTACCCTGAGCTGCTGCCAAACCTTTATGGTTTTGTGTGTAGAGTCTCCATCCCCAGTGCAGTCACAGAGGGCTTCCTAAATCTGTGCCTCATGTGCATGGAATGTGCCTGTGTGATCATGGATAGCTGTGTCTGGGTAAGAGCAAGAAAATGAAAGTGGAGAGTTTCTTAAGGATGTATGGCTTCCTCCATCACTGGACTTTGTGAGTGATCATTTGTTTGGGCAATCCCATCAAGAAAAATGAAACCAGAGTAGTCTAAATCACTGCTGGGGGTTGTTTGAAATAACCAGAATAACCTGCTTGACTTTGCTGTGACACATGCTGGAAGAGTTCCTCGGGCTGCTACAGCTGACAGGCAATTAGGAAATTGTTCCTTGCCATTTCACAAGCTGTCAGTTAATGGCTCCCAGCTGAAGCACAGACACTGCCGAGGGGAGTGCTAACCTCGTTTCACCAAAGACCCACTGAAGGAGCAGAGCTGGAGAAAAGGACTCACTGGGAGATAGGCAGGGAAGCAGTAAAGTTGCTGTCAAAAACAGTGGCTCCTGGCCCTGACACCTAAGACTGATTGGGATTGTGTCCGTGGCCAGCAGCAGCTTGCAGGGGGACAGGTTGGGGGAGAAGCATGGATGTAGTTAGTTCAGCTGGAAGCCATTAGTGTACAGCTGAGAGGCAACAAGGAGCAGCTTCCTAAACGGCTTCCCAGCAATACCTCTAGGAGCATTTCCTTTTCAAGGCAGAGTCAAGATGACAGCATAAGACTAAAATTGAAGTTGAACTTGCCTTATGGCAGAATCAAGCAAGCAGGTTGGAAGGGCTTATGTGTTTGGGAATAAGTGAGAAGGAGTTTATGGACCTGTTTTCTATCATCTCTCAGCTGTTTCATCCTGGCTCCCAGCTAAGACCTCATAACTGACTGTGAGGATGCATGCATTCCCTTTGAAAGCAAAAATCAAACAGGTGAAGACTAAATTTGATGACTTTCAGTGATTTAAACATGCATCTTTAACTTTGCCCTGAAACAGAGCAGATTAGATTTCTCAGAAACCAGTTATGTAGATCTAAGATGTAAAAAAGACCAACCTATTATATGTTAGTCTGAAAAACAGCACAGAAGTCCCCTCCAGCTGCACTCTACAGTAAAAATTCTTAAGCTCAGTTTCAGAGCTTGAGCACTTGTATTTTTTCTCCAGAATTTTTTCTGAAGAATTATTTTTTGGGGTGGCAATGATGGTGAACTAATAGAATAAGCTTAGTGATTTACTCATGCTGTCAGACAGAACAGACCGCCAGATGTGTTTTCTTCAAGACTTCTTCTAGGGATTCTTGGTGTATGTGGTTTTGTTTCTGAGCATGTTCCCTGTTGTAGTACTCATCTTTCAGCTCTACCTTTTCTAATTTGCTTTATAAGAACAGAAGACAGTCAACTATATTCTTGTGTACCCTACCCCTAATAGCAAAAGCTGCTGTAGTGACAACTGATTGGCTTTTGAGAGCTGAGCAGAAATCACTTAGCTGGCTTTTCAAAATTTTTTTCTCTGAATGATATCTGACATGCCTGATACCACCTTATAGGGCCTTTCAACTTTTTCTTTTAAGAACACTGTAAATCAGACTCTGTGAATTTTAGTATTGCAAAATATTTGTGAATGTGAGTAAGAATTTTTAGGCTCTATATTGATTGGTCTTCCTGACAGATACATATTTACGACAATTTTAATACATTATGTTCTCTTCTAAATTCAACCATATTAGAAAACTCTTTCTCCTGTGAGAATGAATGTGTATAGTACTTTGTTCAAACATTCCCAAATCATAAGACAAAAAGTTCATATTTATTTTACAGAAGATTTTAGGACAGTTCATCTGTCAGAGAACGTTTCAGTCATAGCACAGGTATACTTACAAACAAACTGTAACATAAAAAATTTGTTATTTCTTTCTTTTATGGTAGCAGCTGCATGCAAAGAACACTGCAGACAGGTATCAAGACTGCATATTAATGTTTAATTAATTGTCTAACCCAGTCCACCACAGGATTTTCTGTCCAGTTTCTTGTTTCTGTAATGACAGTACAACAGTATGAATACAAGATTTATCTACTCGCTATCATATTTAAGGCTTGCTGTGTGAATCTTAACACTGAATTAACATGAATCCTAACACATTAAACTTTCTTCAAACGTTATTGTTTTCTGCAAGGATTTCTCTTTTCTGAAGTGCTATGTGAAGTGCTGTACAGTAAAACTTATTCCAAACTGGCCTTTGATCTGAAATGTCAGCTTCAAGACATGAGTTTAAGTTCTATTATAAGCAAGTAGATGTTCTCTCTTCTTGTTCTGAAAAAAAGACAGCTATAGTTTTTTGCTCTACTATGATTGCTTAGGAACTAGGCACACTATTTTATTTATCTACCCTTCCCATATGAATCTAAATTATATTTTGTTTTAAAAAGCATTATACCAAGCTTAATAGCTTTTCTGTTTACTTAGCATTTTACACTTCAGCATTTTACACTCTGTTAACGTTTCTGCCAGTACTTCTTGAGACAGATGTTCTGTTAGTGCAAACTAATCATTTTTCTAGTATATTGAAAGGTCTCCTAGTGGTTGGTTCTACAGAATTCCTCCTTCAACCAGACTCATATGTGGTATTAAATAGTTTGGTAATGGTTAAAATTAGGAAGGTAGTTATGATTAGCAGCTGCTATAAGCAGTACAAACATTAATTAAAAATCACACCGTTCATTCTTGTGTCTTGATTATAGTCTCATACAAAAAATTATGCTACACAATTTAATTTTGCCAAATACTACATCTCTGAAAATACACTGAGTTTTCAGTGTGAATGAATTGATATTTATTTGGCATTTTTCCACACTCAGTTGAAAAAGTACTCTTAATAAATTCAAACTTGGGAATTTAAGGCATATTTTACAAATAGTTTTAATCAAAAGGAACATTTTGAAGTATCAAATAATATTTAACTCTTTTGGAATTAGGTCAGCTTGGCTTTGAGGCTCAAAATTGTCAATTTAAAGAATGATAGAGGAAAAGGCAGTTTCCCTACACCTGCAGATGAGATAGCCCACAAATAGGTATGCTCATGAAAAAGATTGAAGATCAATCCCCCCTTTCCTTTTTTTAGATTGTGAATCTCAGCTCAGGACATTCAGACTACAAAATTTTATAATTATAAATTTGTTGTATTTGAATTCTTCTTATTATTTATTTGAATATTTAAATAAAATTTTAGTACTGAAAAAGGCTTGTTTCAGATTTCTCTTTAAGAATATTTGTAAGTCTTCAAAGATAAGCAATAAAAATTGAGTTCAGAGTTTTTCTTTCTCATTCACATGCAATGACAAATTCAGAAGAAGGAATAAACTTCTTTGTCTATATCTGGAGTGTTTGTAGGTCATAAGAAATCAGCTCATAACCTCTGGCTTCCATTTTGTGAAAACAAATAACAGGATTGGAAATAACCTCAGAGTGATACGAATCTTCCAAGGTAGAATATCAATAGCAGTACTCAATCAATATTTCAATTATCACCAGAATTTTCTCAGTATTTCTAAGCCATTTTTCAATCAAGTATTGTGAAAATAAATAAAGTAGCTCAGGGATTATGGAATATTGTGAGAGGTAGGTGGAAATGAACACTCCAGTCCTGCGGTTTTGCTGTGTGAAATCACACACACACCCATCACCAGTTAAATCAGTGCCCAAAACAAAGCACAGACTGAGCTGGGCAATCCCCAACTCTGGGTTGTAACCCAGGGATGCCAAACAAGGTACCAGCCATCACCTCTGGATGGCCTGGGTTTTTTTTGGTGAGCCAGAACAACACCGAATTGTACAGCAGCCAGGCTGGAAAATGGAGGCTAAAAGCTGAAAGAAAGTGTTGCTTTTTAAAACTTCCCCACCAGCTTCATTGACTTAAGGGGAAAGGGGAGCACTGGACCAAATAAGGAGCCTTCAGACACATGACCTCAGGACAGCTGAGGGAAAGTTGAAATAAAAAACGCTTTGTTGTTTTTAGCAGTTAGTTTCTGCCCTCTTTAGCGCTTCATGAGATGAACTGCTTGAACACAACTGCAGAAGGACACCAGAAACCAAGGCTTGTGGTCTAACCTAAAATGCAACTTCAATCAGTCAGGTGCTGGCACATGCAGGGACCATATTTCCTGTGGGCAAAGCTTGAGTAGTTCTGAAGAGGGACATAAAAAACTTATGCAAAGTCAGGATTAGGTCATAGTGTCATTCTTGTTGCATCAAGGGCAGAAATTTTACATTGATGCAACAGCAGGACAATGATTCTGTCTGAGGTAGATGGCAAAATGATAAAGAATTAGACACTTTCCAAATTTCCTGAAATATTAATTAAAACAAGATGAAAGTCTTATCTTCAAAACTATACACAACCAAAAAAATAAACCGAGAAGTACAAAAACAACAAAACCCTATATGACATAGCACTGTTAACTCAAACTCCACAGAAGGAAAGAGTTTGTCCTTTGAGTATTGTCTAGGTACTAGGCAGCAACAGGGACATGAAGATGTATTTTATTTAATAGTACTGATAAATGAAACCAAATGAAGCTTCTTACCACAGTCACTGGGATGAGTCATTCTGAAACACAATATCTTAACAAGTTCAACTCAAACCTTAAGCAATCCAACAATGCTATGAAACAATGGCCTGTTTATATCCCCATTCAGTCATTCTCTTCTGGTTTACTCATGGGTAGCATGGTACACGAAGTCTGGATAGACTCCTATGAAAACATTATATTTTTACTATAATAGTAAAATTATAGGAAATAGAAAAATATATAGATTTGTAAGGTCATCTCTGTCAATACTTTGATTGTCTCAAGTGGTTCTATGCTAGCACCTATTAGCTGTGAAGGTTAAAATACTGTTACTGAAGTCAAGTGCTTGTGTTTGAATATGTTGAAGGAAGAATATAATTGTGCACTAAAGTCATGCACAATAGCCAGCATGTTACATAATCCCCCTCTTTTCTCCTTTTATTCTTTTAGAAAATAATTAAAAAAATATAATAAGACAATGTGGAAATCTTTTTCCCCTAATAAACTGGGCATAACGTGATTCTCTCAAATGAAAACAAGATGATTCACAAAAAGTAAAGAGGCCATTTGTTGCTCATATATTTTTCCAAATTAATGTCTTCCGCATCCTCTACAGTTTTGAGTTTTTCCATTGTGTGAACACTACTGATCACATCAGCTGGATTATTCCTTCAAAAGTAATGCTGAAATTTTGCCAAAATTGTCTTCATATTCTTATGAAGCTGAAAATATTTGGTTTCTGTTTATTCATACAAAGTCTATTCATCAAGGTCCAATCCATTAGTGATATTGGTTCTTCTTCAAGGAATAACAACTTTTCCTGAGATTATATGCCTTCCTTTCTGGAAGGATTATACACCTTCTAATTTCTTTTAGCCCGTAACAAGTTGTTACACAAACAAAAATGCAGTAGCAAAATAATATTTTTCATTGCATAAAGGCTTTTGATCTTCATAATGCTCTTTATATAACCACCATATAGCTCTTTGAAAGTACAAACCAACACAGCCTTGTCAGTCTTTCACTTGAAAATTTTGAAAGGAATGAAGAGAGAAAGAGAGAAACCTACAGTTTCCAAGAATTTTGCTAATTTTACCTCACGTATTTTCCTGGAGTACAACTCCTGTTTATTAATAAAACAGATTACTGATGGGATTTAGGAAAAAGGAGTAGCCTTTGATGTCAAAAATCTCATAACAAAATATTTGGTTTCCTCTATGCACTATTAAATTAAGTACAAGTTACAGCGAAGCAGCACATATTCTTCCTGGGTTTGGTCAAATTATTAAAGATTGAATTTAAAATGTGGAACCTGTGGATGGCAGAAATTATTTGCAAAAGTTATTTTCATTACCTAGAGACAGCAAAGGATTGCAGCTGCTGATGTCATATCTGACCTTCTGTATGGACATTCCTGGATGCTTACTTGCATTTATAGTGAAGTATCAGTGGCTTATTTTTTGCTCTTAGCCTAGAAAATGCCTTTGTAGCAGGAAATATCAACAGATGTAAGCAGAGATTGTACAATATAATGGAATTATTTTAGTTTAGAAGAAAATTTTTAACAAATATACCATAGCCGAAAAAGGGCACATTACATGTTGCATTTCACTTTAGTTAAAGAAAAAATAGATCTCTGAAATCTCCCTCTGTTCTTACTCTACAGCCTTCTTAGTCTATTTCATTTATTTCCTTTTATGGCACGGCAAAGAGTGTATTTTTTTATGCAAAGGAAAAATTAATTTCTGCATATCCTGGATTGCCTGCATTTACTGTAGTCCATTATCAAATTCTCACCCCACAGCATTGTAGATGATCAGTCACCAAATATCACCAACTCTTCAAGTAGTAGAATCTCAGATACATATGAGGGATATCTTCTCATCACGGCACTGGTCTCAATAATGAAAATATGACATGACACGAAAAGGAATGGGGATGAAAAGACAGATGCTGATGGGGAGCTCTTGCCACACAGTCAGTCATATTATAATTCTAACTATTCAGTGTAAAACAGACAACAGGGATGATTGCTATTGTTTTACTGATTAGCTATTCTCTCCTTTTTTTCCCAGAAGGCACCCTGCCCAACTCTACTTAGTAAATATTGACACCTGTAAACCAAGCTGGCTGATGCCTTTGGCTCTTCAGCTCTCTTCCCATCTGTTGCCTGGGAATTTTAAGTGAAGTATTTTGGGACACTTGCTCTCTTTTCATTGANAAAAATCACTACCCAAAAGCTAATCCTAGAGCCACATGGCTCTAGAGCAGCCTGTAGTTACTAAAGGGAAAACATAGCATATGTAAAATGCATACCCCACTGGCCTCTTCTGACTACTCTTCTTTAGTTAACAGCATGCCAGGGTAATCTGCTTAGTTACCAAGTGGAGCTTTCTTCCCTTTTCCCCATGAGATCACCCTGACCACGATCAAAGTCCAAACACATTCTCGCCTAACTCTATTGTTCCCAAGAGTGGGATTAATGACTAATTATGTCAGGTCACTCATCCAGATGGCCTCTCAGATGTTCCTTTGTCATTGCCTGACCTTCCATATGCCCCTTTGACCTTGAGGTTTATTTCCATGGCAACATGAAGCCTCAGTTTCCTTGCTGAGATTGCCAAGAAGTGGCCAAACGGGGGAATATGGGATAATCTACCCACGCTTTGTATTCTGCTTCCATCTCATGCCTTGTTAAATCCAATGAATAGATAAAAAATGCTATCTGATCCCAGCTGAGTGATGACCATGGTCATGATTCTATGTTACATGCTATGTTTTTTAAATTAGCAGACAGCTTTGTACATGGAAACGTGCATTTAATTTGAAGAACATCAATCGCCATAATGTGATCTTTTTATCTCATTAATGTTAAGCAAGGGTAATAGAATGGAATTACAAAATATCACTGTGAAAGGAATACAATTCAGAGAATTATAGATATCCCCCATTAAAGCCCTAGAGATGTTTAGATAAGTCTACTTGTTCAGTTTCATAAATTAAAGATTCTTTTACCTTTCCCGAGGTTTAAATTTAGCCTTGGGTGTTGATCTTATTCTAAAGAAGGATTTCATTGTGGTTAATGCAGTGAAGAAATTTTCTAAAACAACCAAATAAGTAGGTACAAATATAAAAGGCTAGTGGCTGATGAACTCAAATAAAAAGGCTGAATGGTAGTTCCATTAGAAGAATTGTATTTTCTTTCAGCATTTAAAAATTAATGTTTTAAAAGATATGAATTTACTACTCTGTGCTGTCAAATGAAGCAAAACTGGTTCACCCTCTTACTAGTCGGCCATAAAATGAAATTATAATCTGCTCCTTTATTTTAATCTCCTTAAATTTTATTCATTAATTGGCTAAAAATAATTGCATAGGGAAGAGTGAATATGAGGTTTACTGCTCACTGTCCTAAAACAGCATCTCAATGGAACTGTGTCACTGCTTATGCTGCATCCCTAATTTTTGTCACTGATTATGTTTTGAGTTTGTCATTTTTTTCTTAAAAGCCACTCATGTGAAATAAATGGGACATTAAATATAACAGTTAACCCGGAGAGTCATATGAGCCCTATTTCTTCCGAGTTTTGAAGAGTGTCAATCCGTACTATTTTATAAATTGCTTTGCAAATCAATATCCAAAGATATTGATTGATCTTAGTACAAATTCTTTAAAGACCCAGAAACATCTACAAAGCTAAACATAACACAGTGCCCTGAAACTGCTTATTTGCTGTTCATTTCTAATGTTCTGCAATGTGCACTGAAAGTATGTCAGGGAAAGTTATCTCTGTGTATGCATGTCTGCATAAAATTCTATAAAAACTAGACTGAAATAATAGTATGGCTTTTAAAGATAAACACAGACAGGTTCAGAAACAAAGGTGACATTTTTATGCTTCCAGCTCTGCCCTGTGTATATATGTGTTATCAACCAGCCTTCATCCAGGTTATAATTTCAGTTTTATAGTGGTATAACTCCAGTGTAGGGTCATGGTGTTTAACTGAAAAAGACAGAGATTATTTACATAAAACAGTGTACATGCCCTCCCATTCTGTAAGAAGAAGAAGGATGAAACAGTAATGTATCCTTGAATTTTTCATTGTTCCATTCAAGAAATCTCTCATATTTTGTCCCCTGCACATGATCACCCACTGAAGAAGGGAAATAAAGGATCTCTGAGCTACAGCACTGTTTCATCATTTCCCCTGAATCAGTGAGCTGGACAAAACCAGGGACCTGAACAGAGACTGATACTTCATCATAGTTTCGAAGGCTTTACCATAATATTTCTGTACAGAGTATAATGTTAACATTGTGTTCAATACTTCCAGCTTGGTCCTTTCAAATTTGTAATTCTCCATGTTCCAACCTTTGCACTCTCACTGTTTTTAACTGAGACTCTAAATGTTTCTAAGGAGAAATATGGAAAAATTTCCCTGCAGGAAATTCCATTATATGCTATAATTCTCTAAGTATCAGTAGCATTTCCCGTTCAAGAAAAAACAACCTTAGTGAAGCACAGATATATAGTCCATTCAATAGGCAAGAAGCCCATTCTCAAAATTCATAATACTGTGAATAATCTTGTATCCTGGGGTAATGTTCCACAAATACAGATTAGAAATTAAATACTACTTGATTGTTGTTTTCACAAATACGCAGACCCTCTACAATCACTAAGGCTTGTTCACTGACATGCTTATGCATAAATAAGGCAGGTAGCACAGTGGTAGTATATTGTACAATACAAAGAACAAGTTAAAGTTTTCAGAAAAGAAAAGAACATTTTAAAATACTACAAACTGTACCAAATCAACACACATATTTGCATACATTTAAAGGTATTGTATAAACAAATAAGTAAATACTGACATACATTGCAAAAAGACATACATTGCAATGGAATAATGGAATTATTTTGGAGGCACCTCATAGTCCTGACTAGGTGTACTCAGAAGCCAAGTGTGACTTGAGAAGGAAGAAGCCAAGTGTGACTTGAGAAGGAAGAAAAACCCCTATGTTTTCCAAAATGGCCTCTAATCATGGGTATGAAAGCTCTTTTGACATCCAAATGAGTTTGGATGTGTGCACATTCTATTGATTTTGTACAAAAGTGACAGGGTGCTGAAAGAGCCATAAAAATGATTAGTGTGTAAAACTTTTGTTCATAGAAATGCAAGCTCCATCAAGGACCACTGGAAAGTTTGCAGGATGACTAATACGCTCAGAACAAATTATTTAATCAATTTATCTACTGGGAATAATGATTCAGTGATTTACCATAAACATTAAGCCAAGATATAATGTCAGCCAACCTTTTAAAACAAAGAAGTTAACATGAATGAAACGTCTGAAATATAGCAACTAGTTGTTTAGTATTCAGAATATCAAATTTTTTAGAAGTAACTTGCACACACATAATTGCCTTAACAAAGAAATTCAGGAATGATACATAGAGAAATCCATATAGCAGACGGGAGGGACATTTCCATCTTTATAACATAATTAGTTACTTACAGGGTAATGTTGTGGCCAATCATTAATACTTTGAGAGTGTCTATTTCATCAAAGTTTAATGGTAAGTGTTTTATCATGCTCCAAGAAGTGATTAAGTAGAATTCAGTATGTCTTTTTCAGGTCTGGCAGGATTATCATGTGGTTAAGGATAGATCTGGATGTTCTTCATTGCTTTTCCATTTAACTGAGGCAAGTCTTTGAACAAATTGCACAGATGTTCAATGTCTGTTTTTCTGCATGAGAAATAGAGCTAATAATAATAATAATAATTGCTGCTGTTATATAGATGTGCAATGAGATTACATTAAGTAGTGATTGTCAAGTACAGTGAAAAATAAAGTTTTATTATAATTGTAGGATTGTTATTTTCCTATGACGTTGTTATATTCCTGTGAAGTAAGGGCAGTTTGGGGTGTGCAAGGACTTCAGGACTTTGTTTTCCATTATTAAATGACTATGTCCTTTACAATCTAACTAGTTTTTGTAGGACACCCTGTGCCACATAGAAAGAAAGAAATAGAGGTATGAATGAAAGGCTTATATATGCAGCTGTACATCCAGGTTCATCAAGAAAACCTTGATGTAAGGCTGACCAAAATGAAGGGTACCCATATCACAAGCAAAATAATTTCTGAACATTAAGTGGGAAAACACTTTCTACAAATTTGCAAAGCAACTGAACTTTTGCCTTAGAAAAATGCAATGCCAACAAAAAAATAACAGAGGTAAGTTGTTTTATCTCAAAAATCTGTATGTGATTTGGAACATTAACTGTGCATCAGAATGACCCAAGCATGCTTATTCCAGACTGCCAAAGCATTAAGGCATATTTTCCAGGTATTTGATCAAAGGGATGCAGGAGTTTAAGGGAGCTGTTTTGAAGTGTAGAGAGTTGGTAAATCTCTGCAATGTTTTTTCTGCACTTAACAACATTGAAAGCTGTTTGGTATGTTGATATATGTGCAAGGATATTCTGCACACTTTGATGTTTACTAATTCCATTAAATTTATTTTTAATGAAGTACTAATAAGAGTAAGAAATACCAGTGACTCTCAGAAATACCCATGCTATAGTACTTGTACTTTTGCAGATGTGCATCCCTTAAACTATGTATAGAGAATAATAAAATCATTTAGATCAGAAAAGACTTTTAAGATCATCACGTCTAACTGTTAATTCAGAACTGCCATGTCCACCAATAAACCATGTCCCTACACATCTTTTGAACGTTTCCAGGAATGATGCGTCCTCCATTTCCCTGGGAATTCTGTTCCAAATCCTGACCAGACCTTCAGTGAAGAAATGTTTTCCAACATCTAATCTAAACCTCTCCTGGTACAACTTGAGGCCATTGCCTCTCATCCTGTTGCTTGCTACTTGGAAGAAGAGCCCAACCACCACCACATACAACGTCTTTCATGTATATGTAGAGTGATAAGGTCCCCTGGAGTCTCCTTTTTCTCCAGGTGAAACAACCCCAGCTCCCTCAACTGCTCCTTATAAAACTTGTGCTCCTTGATAAGGCCCTTCACTAGAGCCATTGTGCTTCTCTGGACAAGCTCCTGTGCCTCAATGTCTGTCTTGCAGCGAGGGGCCTAAAACTGAACAGGGGATTTGAGGTGCAGCCTTACCAGTGCCAAGTACAGGGGACAATTACTTCTTTCATCCTGCTGGACATGCTATTTCTTTTACAAGTAGGATGCCATTGGCCTTCTTGGCCACCTGGGCACATTGATGGCTTGTGTTCAGCTGGCTGTCAACCAACACTCCAGGTGCTTTTATTCCAAGCAGCTTTCCAGCCACTCTACCCCAAGCCTGTAGTGCTGCATAAGGTTGTTGGTACTCAAGGGTAGGACCTGGCACTACAACTAGTTAAGCCTCAAACAATTGACATTGGCCCATTGGTCCAGCCTGTTCAGATCCCTCTGCAGAGCCTTCCTGCCCTCCAGCTGATCAACACTCCCACCCAGCTTGGTGTCATCTGCACACTGACCGAGGGAGCACTCCATCTACTCATCGCAATCATTCATTAAAACATTAAACAGAAATGGCCCCAGAACTGAGCCCACTTGTGACCAGCTGCCAACTAGATGTAACTCCATTTCATTTCTTTGGGGTCAGCCATGCAGCTTTTTACCCAGTGAACAGTGCACCCATCCAAACAGCCAGTTTCTCCGTAACATTGCTGTAGGGGAAACAACGTCAAAGGTTTTACTAAGCCTAGATAGGCAATACCCAAAGCATTTTCCTCACCCATTAAGATCACCTTGTCAGGGAAGGAGGTCAGATCAGTCCAGCAGAACCTGTCTTTCCTAAACCCATGCTGGCTGGGCACAGGTACTTTCATCAAACTGTTTTGTGATGAGCAAGGGAAAAAAGAAAGACAAAAATGCCAGCTGATCACTGCCACACATAGAACACTTGTTTCTCTAACTTTTAGTATGCATGTAATTGGTTTTACCAGTATTTTTGAAGTTGCACATATAATCTTACAAATATTAAATAATAAAACACATTCTATGCTAACAGCTATTTATTTTTCCCCCATTCCTACCCACAACATAGACAAAATATTTTTATAGAAGCATTTTTAATATTATGTACCTACAACTAATTATTAATTTGGACAACAACACAATATTTTCATCATTACTTTACAACTCAAGGTCTTGATCCAAAAGATGCTGAAGTGTATAGGAAAAGATTGGGAACCATTTCACTTAGAGACACTAAAAATATCAGGAGGACCCATGCTGTGAGAAGAACAGTATTCCAGATCCTGCAGCAGTGAAATAATGTTTTTATTTAGAATGAAAGAAAACAGAATTTATCTTGACAACAATAGCACCCAGAGTACTCATCTGGGATGTGGGAGACTTCATTCCTGTGAGCTGTATCACTGGCAAGCTACAAATCCCTGAGCAAAGGCTCCAACCAGAGCTACAGAAAAGGCAATACAATAAAAGATTGTCTCAATAACTCAAAGAACTCACAAGGGGGTCAATCACATGTGAAAGGTATTTGACTTTGTTGCCAAAACCCATTTGGACTTGTTAAAAAAAAAAAATAAAACAAAACAAAACAAAGCACACAGAGAAGTCAAATCCTAGTTGCCCTTGCAAATCCCTTAGCCAGCAGGCAAATTAGAAGTTAACCTTCTCATTAGAGGAATTTCCTTTTCTCCGAGAGTCCTCTCTGGGGAAGGAGCCAAGAAACAGGAGTGCCCCTCCTCCTTAGGTAGTGGGTCAGGGGAAATTGGATGCTGGTGTTGAAGATGTTCCTCCAAACCTGCCTGTTTGAACAATGGTCTTTAATAATGAAGGGTCTAAAAGCAGCAGAATTATCATACTGCCTGATCATCAAAGCAGCAGAATTACCATACTGCCAGATCATCAATCTGCCTTGTCTGCAGGAAAGCCTCTGTTGCTTTCATGTGGGAAGAAAAGGGTGTGGAAACGTTGACTCTGCCCTGTCCCCTTCACAGGAAGCAAATTTATCAACCACACAAGTAAGCTACCAACATGTGTAAACGAACTACACATTCTTGTTCAGTCTCAGCATTACTGATTCTCAGTGCCAGCAGTTAACTTTTCTAAATATAAATCAACCCTTAATGTGTATGAAACCCTTAATGTGAATGAAATGGTCTCATCAAAACACCAGGATAAAATGGTCGTAAAACTAGGCTTAGGGATAGGCCTGAATAAAGCATAGGTACTTTATGCCTAGCCTACAGACTAAATTCCTCACTCCATATGGTTATATCTCAATCTCAGTTTTCATTTCAAAAGAAATTTCATCTTTTCACTCCCTGCAGTTTTTAAGGAAGGGCTGAAATTCGAGCCATCTATAACCAACTCAGGGATGCCTGTCTGGGTTTTGAAGCATTCCTAGAAAGAAATTCTATGAGAAGCAAGCTATCTCTGCAGCTCAGAAGGATTTTACTCTCAAGACTGCTTTCTTCTGTAGCCCAGAAAGTAATACCATCGCAGTGAGGAATGACATAGTGTCAGGTGGAGAAAAGAAGGCTCTCAACATTTTCATCTAAGATGTTGAGATAAACATGAATCTTTGCTTTCTCATCAGAAGAGGACAGAACTACTTCCACAGTTTCCCAGGGCACAATGGCTGTTTCTGCTCTTAGAAGGAAGAATACATACCTATCTTGAGACATATATTTATTATCACTCTAGATATACACCAAAGCCATGATGCTAGAGTGGAGTTATGGGTTTGAAAAGTATATGCTTGTAACTACTCTTTTATCTATCCAGCTGTCTGAAGCATAATAGTTTGTGCTGCAAAGGCTGGCACTGTAAGTAAATGTATAAACCAGTCAAGAGGTTTCAATGCAGTTTCTCTTTTATTTTAGTGGCATTGCTGAAATGGCCTAGCAGTATGTTGCTAATCTTACTAGCCTCTCATTACTCTCAGCCTGGCCTACAGTTAAGAAAATTGTCAAGCTATTTATTTCCTCTCTGCCTCTCTTTGTCACACAACAGTTGTTAACTCTTCTTGGCTCCAGCTGAGACTCACCAACCAGCCATTGCACGGAATGAGGAGCAATACAGTTTCACTAAAGATTTCATCAGATTACCCTCACTAGAGAAGTCAGGGTTCTTCTCAGAAGAATCATCTCTGGCAGTTGTTCCTAACAGTATTAACTTAGAGCACCACAAGGGGAACTAATAGCTTTACAGAACTTTGCTAAAATGTAGGGCTTTCTTTAATGGCTTTTTTAAAGCATTTGATAAACCTGTGGATGAGTTACGGAAGCTTAAGAATTAAATGGTATTTGACTGTTTAGTAAAGAAGTATTAATCTCTGCTGAAGACAGAATGATTAACTCCACTTTATGGCTTTGTTTTATATTGCAGTTTGTGACATAACTGTGTTAGTCTACAATCGGCAATAAGTTGTTCCTAAAAATGCTCTTGATCTGCTCTTGACAAACCTTATCTCAGTCAGGAACTACAATCTTAATTTTCACTGTTATTATTGGAGAATAACCTGTTGTTTGTGAAGACTGGGACAGAGAATTTTCTAGAGAAAAAAAGGTTAATATTTCTTTTAAGGTGCTAAGATGTGTTTCAAGCTGCATAAAGTGAACAGCATTACCAAATTTCAGACTTTTTAGTCTGTAATAACCTGAGGAAAACTCAGAATCTGCGAAGTGAATGATATTATCAAGTGTAGCAATTAGAATGACTGTGAGAAAACACACACACACATACAAAGTAATTTAAAGGGTATAAACTCCTTTCCCAACAACAACAACAGCAACAACAAACAAAAAAGAAAACAAAAAACCAAAAGGTTTTTGAAACCCTAAGTTTAGGCTAGAGGATAGAGAGGGATTAACTAAACTACAAGTTAGATATAAACACTTTCCTTCCCTCATACTGCAGATGATAGGAGTGTATACAATGTTTCTGACCTAAGGAGAAATAACATTAAAACTACAGCTGGTTCAGTGTCTCAACACTGTGTGGAAATTATGGCCATACTTTAGGTTCTTTGCTACCCTCAGCTTCAAACTGAGGTCCAAAACTGTGAAGCAAGATTTTGGATGTACTTGGTTAGGGATGTCGATGACAAAATATTCCTTTGAATAATTTCTTCATGGAGACATAACATAAAATATGTGCTGGAATTATGCTAAGTGATCTGATAACTCAAAGACCCATTAACTGAGCTGTTCTGTCACAGATAATTTTACTGAATTGTCTTGGGCCTATACATTTTACTTATAGTAAATAAGTATGACCTGTAGCTGAAAGTAGAAGATATCTAATTTTTAATTCCTCCTAACCTGCTTAAAAATAATGACTGCAGATATTTTTTCAAGTGTTTCCTAACATGTGTCTTTGAAGAAGAAAGGGATTACTTTGAAGCTGTTTGTAAAGTTGTTGGTTGCTGTGAAAACATTCACTTTCAGATGGTCACTTTGGAACTCTAAAATGGGAAAGAAAAGAAAGAAGGCAAATGGATAGCACACAGTTCAAAACCATCATTGTCAGAGTGACCTGTTTCATCATCTCACATCTGTGGGAAGCTCCTTCAGTAAAATAATAATAATAATAAAGAATACACTGGGTGAAGTAACATAGACAGACACCCTCCTGCATGCACACACAGAGAAACAGCCCATGCTGATGCTGCAGGTAACCAGCCTGGCCCCTTCCACGAGCCTGAGAAGTCAGAAACAACTGACAAGTATCCATCAAAACCCTGAGCTGCTCCATCGGCGATCATGTTTCCCGCTGCACTGTGTATGCACATTGATTGACAGTGCTTCCTCTCCCGACAAGCAGGACCCTGGGGTAGCAGCCTGGCAGCTTGTTTTGTCAGCTGTGGCTGGCTGCTGTAAGCCCGGGAGGGGACCCTGCACCCCGCAGGGAGCCTGAGCCAGGGCTGGGGCACCCCTCGGTCCCTGAACCCTGTCAGAGCCCCTGACACCCCACAATAACATCTCACTGCCATCCTTTCAGCCTCACCTCGGAAAGGACAAAAGGCAGAGGAGAGAGAGGGGCAGCAGCAAAGCCTTGAATATCTGAATTTGCAGCTAAAATGCCTGTCCAGATAAAGATGAAGTCTAGAACTCCACAACTGCTTATTTCTTTGAAGGCTTGTGTGCTTACCTGGCTTACACCTGCTGTATATCAGGGATAATGCTTATAAAGAACAGATATTAAACCTGTTGGCATTTTGCACTATCAAATGGAAAGAATAGGATAAACTAGAAACTCAACAGAAACATTTGTGGGGTTTACAATTGTTTTTCCTAATTTTCCATTTAACTATGAGTACCAAATTGAGAAAACAAGCTGGTCTCCTTATTTCAAGATCCATAGTGATCTTGCTTTTAAATGTGCTTATTTGCTCTTTGGAGAGATCGAAAAGGTACAGTTTGGTATGCTAAAAACCTAGGCAATGTACCTTCAAAAAACAGATGCTTTATTCTGGTCTCATGGTGGATAAATGAAATCAACATAGACTCTTCAAAAGGTGTAGGAGTGCTGTTTTTGCAATACCTTATGTATTATTTCTAAATTTCATACACAATTTTTAGATTTAAGTGTTTGCACAGTCCTATCTGCAGCTTAGATTCCTTTAAACAATTCCTTCAGCAGCAGGGCACAGCTTTGTAATGCTCTCCTGCCCCCCAAGGAGCCGCATCCTTCCCCACTCTCTTCTCTAGCTCTCATGAAAGTGTTGCCACCCTAAATTGCCCACTGAAATACTGTCATTCATTCAACTACTTCCATCTCAGAGGTAGGGATAAAACTGGTCTGAAAAATTTGGAAGAATGCAAAATACCTGGGCCTCTTTTAATCATATGATTGAATGCCAGCTAATGGAGGGAAAGATTTGCTTTCTGAAATAATGCAGCATCACTCAAACTACTTTTAAGCCTTTTACTGTATAAATAACCTTTTGCACTTCAAGGGTCATTAGATCACGATAGTTTGTAATGCAATTATAGTCAGCACTCTGCTCTTATGGGCTGCCTGGTAATTTGCTTGTTAATATATTAGCACAAAGCATTGATCAAGTAGCTAATCCAATCACACGCTTTTTATTGATCTCTTATTGAGCATCCTGCCAGTGATCACTTTTCGCTCAGGCCTGGTCAATAGCAAATGCCAAATAGGCTCTCCCACACCTAATGAGCTTACGAAATAAACCAAACATTTTCCTTTGCCCTCAAGGCTAGGATCAATTGAGAGCTTTTAGAGCAGAATTCAGATGATTTTTTCATCAGCTTTTCCCCTTTCTTTCTGCGAGCATGCAGGTTTGCATTAAGACCTCTATCTAAGACTTTCATTCTAATTTGAGGACATCTGAAAAGCAGCTGCCATGTCTGAAATACTCGAACAGCTGTAAACAATAAATCATGCGGGTGAGGAATTCTGGGCTGCACGTTGGCATGTGGTCTGTCAAGCCAAAAAAATAGAGACATACAAAAGATCAAGAGGTTAGGGGTACCTGGAGTCTACAAGAAAATGTACTTATCCCATATTTCATCCCAGAGAGTTGTATTCTGGTGGAAGGCCTACCCAGCATTCTTTAACAGGAGCATCATGCCTTCATACATCAGGGTGGGGGGAGGCTTGGGGGTGCTGCAATGAATTAGATGTGAGCCTTTTCAGGCTGCTGCTATTGCATTAGGAGATCCCAGTATCAGCTAATGGCATTTTACGCTACAAACTCAGATTCTTGCTGATGAAAAGCACACCCAAATTATGCAGGAAGAAACAGTATTTCAGTTACACGCATAAGTGTCAAATACTAGTTTTTTAACTTATAACAGCTCCCAATTTCTTACCATGCAGTACACAAATGTGACTGTAATGGATTTACAGTTACTCAGGAAAAAAAAGAGTGAGAGAGAAGGGAGGAGAGAGATTTTTTGGAAGACGTAACTTTGACTTATCACAAGAATTTTGTAACTTTTATCAGATGTCTTTTCAGCTAAAACAGCTTATTAAGTCTCTGAGAAAAGTTCTTTGGAAAGAACATTTTCCATTTACTCAGAGGCCTTATAGCAAAACAAAAGTGCTGTAATAGTAGATTCTATTAGATCATAAAAAAAGAATGCAAGAGCCTTAGATCTTAAATATCCTTGCTTCAGCTATTACTATTAGCACTACTTTATATAGCTAGGTTGCATTTTCACTTTAATCACTTTTATTCCATGATCTTGCTTTCATTATTTGGCTTAATATTTTCCTCATTACTGTACCAGATTTAAATTACAGAGAGGCACAATCTGAATATAAACCAGGTACAGATTTAAAATATTTAAAAGCATTTGTAACATGTAAGCATGCAATTTAAAACCATTACCAAAATCTGATTACTTGCCTGGGGGGGAAAAAACAGGTCAGCTAGAAACATTGGCGATATCTTTCAAGAATTTTTCTTTAAATTACTCATAATTATGCATCACAAAAATATTTGTTCAGCAGACTTTTTTGATGTCAAATGAAAAGGAGTGCATCTTGTGACTCTGTATTTTGCAAGTTTCCATTATTTTTTCTTGTGCAATCCTCTTAATAACCGGCTGTATAAACCTCTACTATGAGGCTGGACCTTAGGTAAGAGGACTTTCATCTACATGACAGGACCTTGCACTCGCCTTTAGTAAGTCTTATGTGTCAATCCCCACTGACAAATACTTTACCTCTGTGGTTTGCTTCTATTTTTACCCTCTTCTTGTGTCACTGTTTAAACTTCCTTTCAGGCCTTCTTTTGGAATGACACAGGTAATTCCTCCAGGATCAAGCTGCATACAGTTCCTTGGATGATTCAACCCTGATATCATTCCTGAAAAGACTGTGAGAAGATAAATGAGTATAGGCAGCAACCACCTTCAACCTGGACAGGGTTTACCTTCTCAGACACATACCTGTAACTTTATGCTGCAGAAAACCCCAGGGGTCTGGTCTTTTTTAAGGTATTTTTGTTGAAAAAGACACAGGTCTCCGGAAAAACCATTGGAACATTGCAGCAGGCCTAGGGGACAGAGTAGGTCATGTGCTTAGTATGCTATCCACTCTGCTCAGGAGAAAAGTAGCTGAGCACAGTTAGGAGTCACTTTACACCTTTTGGTTTTGAGGCAAGGGACTCTCCCTCAGACGGATATCCTTGACTGCACAAGCAGTGCTATCGAAATGATTTGCATATTTCTTGTGTGACCTTAAACCATGTAAGCCCATTGATTTAAAGCAGTATAAATGCTTTTTGAACTCAGCCCAAGCATGTAAGAGCTATTTGGATGAATTGAGTCAAGTCAGTAGCCTGCAAAATTCAAGATTTAAGTCTTTATGACAAAGTTCCTAAAAGTATCACATTTGTGAATTAACAGTAATCTAGTGTTGTAACTCTTCTTTCAGATAAATCTTTTCAGAATCAGCTGCCTGCATTAGTGATTTTGTTTCTGTAAATACTGTGGTTTTGCAAGCAGCTAAAGGCAGCTGTCACAGACAGGTACAACACAAAATGTGAGCATACATCTTATTAACACACTCAAATGAATCCAGAGGAAGGCATCCTAGGGACAGAGCTGGAAGATGTGTGTGAAGAGCAGCTGAGGACTTCAGGCTTGTCTGGTTGGGAGAAAAGGAGGCTGAGGTGTGACTCCTTTGCTCTCTACAGCTTCCTGAGGAGAGGAAGGGAAGAGGGAGGTGCTGAGCTCTTCTTCCTGGAACCCTGATAGGATGTGTAGGAACAGTTTAAAGTTTTGCCAGGGTAGGTTTAGACTGGACATTTGGAAGCATTTCTTTACCAGGAGGGTGGTTTAACAGTGCAAGAGGCTCCCTAAAGAGGTGGTCAATGTCCCAAGCCTCTCAATGTGTAACAGGCATTTGGAGAATGCCCTTTAAAGACATGCTTTGATTTGTTCAGCCCTGAATTGCTCAGATAGTTGATTTCTGTGGGTGCCTTCCAACTGAAACAGTCTAATTCTCTTCTAGTCTATTCCACTGTACTTAAAATTTAATTGAAAAAATGGTCTCATGTACAGTTGGACTACTTATCTTTCTTTGCTGTTTAAATGGTTATTTCAACTTTTTTTGGAAATGCAACTTTCACTTACTTTAACAAAAAATGATAGGCACACCTAAAGAAAGAAGGCAGTGCCCAAATTCTGTATGATATTATGTCCTTGCATTTTTTTTACTCTCAAGTCTGAAAATATTTAGGTTTTCAGACCTACTTATTTATTCTTTAGATAACTCTGCTGGTGTGATCAGGCCTTTTGGCTTGCAAAAAAGATTCCATTTCACTTGAACTGATAAAATGTGTTGCCTAAAATGCAGAACATTGTCTACATAGTAGAGGCTGCAGTCGTGGCTTAGGAATGGTATTCTGCAATGTCATACTCCCACTGAAACCATGTCACTGCTCACTTCCTCCTGCTTCCAACTGGAGGCACAAAAGGCAAAGATCATGGTTTGAGGTAAGAACAATTTAGTGGAAATAGCAATGAGAGAAGAAAACGACTGGTAACAGCAACAGTATTAACAACAAAAGGTGAAAGACAAAGAAAGGATTTACACGGAAAACCCACATCAGTAAACAATATGTTCTTTCCCTCCCTGACACATTTTCTCGACCCTTCTCCTCTTTGGAAGAGAGAGTCCCTTTTCCCTGCTCCCAGGAATAACGTGAACAGGTATAGAATAACACTTCAGTCTTAGCCATTCCCCCTCTGTCCAAAATGAACCCTGTCCTGGCTGAAACCAGGGCAGAGGAAAATGATAGGAATTTCATAGTCTGGAGAGACAGAATTTCTAAGCCCCAATTCCATGTCTTTCTCAAAATCTATATAGAAATACTTCTAAGTCTTTTATTCCCCAAAATTTTCTCCATCAACCATTGGAATATCTTAAATAACAAATAAGCAATTTCTTACACTTTTTATAAACCACAATTTCCTGCTTTACAGCTCTCCAAAACAATGATTAACAAGTGGGAAGTGACCATTAATAATTTCTGCTTTGAGATGAAGCTCTTGTAGGCATCTGGCAAAAATACTGTGAATGAATTATAAGTGTATTTATGGCAGCAGTAGCACTCTTTCTCTTCACTCAGTCATATTCTAAAGAATTATTGGAACTAGTCAGATGAAATAATTGCTGAGGCAATGGGAAAGAGAAGTTTCATTGTTGTTCTTTTTATTTTCCTTTTTCAAATGATCTTTTGTAATGTTTGTAATTCCAGCTTTGTTTGGACAACATTTCATGCTCTCTTGAGCACTTCTGTGCCTCTTGGGAAAATAATTTTTCAGATGCATACATTTCAGAACGCATCTCTTTATGGAAATTATATGGGCATGTATAACAAATAATAGTAATTTTCCTATAACTGGGGAAAGACATATAAATTAGTTTGGTTTTGTCTGCTTTTGATCTGTGGTGAACAACTGTTTCATTTTCTAGCTAGGTCTGTACTTTCAGGTGCACCTCACTAGGTTACATAAAATATATAATTACACATTTAAAGTTAGAGATGAAAGAAAAGTATTTCATATGCCTTCTACCACAACAATTTCCAAGAAAGAGGCGGAATTGATAGAGATAAAAATCCAACATCTAAAGATGGTGCTTTTCATATGTATCCACCCATTGCACTTCTTTAATTTCTGTCTGGGAGGCAAACTACTTCTTCAAAGTAGTGAAAGCGTTTTGCTGAAAATGAGAGCCATTCTAAGACAGCTGGAATAAGACTTTAGCATAATATATATATAAAACTATATATTTTATCAGTACTTGAATTGGCATTGTTCTCACTTATTTCTTCAGCATTGATGCATGAAGTTCTATGGCAGCAGTAAAGTAGCTTATCTCTAGGAATAGAAAGAGTGAGTGGCTACACATTGCAAGGCAAAGTGTCGAAAGTTGGGAAAAAACGCAGAAAATCAGTATGTTAGCATTTTCATGGTGGAATGACACTGGTAATGAAACTGGAATGACATTTAATTAAATAAATAAATATTATGTTAGAAGCATAAGCATAAGTGGAAATATTTATTTTTCTCATTCAACTGTGAAAACTGACAGCAATGTTAAGCTTGGTCAAATACAGAGAGGCGTGCATGTGTAGGAAGATGCTATGAAAATGCCTTTTTTCCACAAACCACTTAGATGAGTGTTTTTCTAAAGCAGTGGATAAGAAAGAAATAACCACCAACATTTGTTATAGAACGCTGCATGCAATCATTATCTATTTCTTTATAGTGTTTCAAGCACCAAAAAACCAAAAAAAAATCACAAAGCCATACTCAGCTTGGTTCCCTTGCGAAAAAAAGGCATTAGACAATCAGAGTTTTACTCCAGGGAAGACTGATGTCTGTAGAATATCAAGGAGTTTCAGAGAAACAATGGCTTCAAACACAAAGCCTTCCCTTCATGTGATCTGATAGTGGTAAAAATTAAAGATGCAAACATGTTAATATGGAACACTGTAATATTGTTTTACATGTCCTGTTTTTGAAATGCATATTTGAAAATATTTTGTGTAAGAAAGAACATCCTAAAAAAAATTCTGTGCACTAACAGCTGAAATCAGCCATTTATATAGCTATGAAAATCCCTATCATTTCACTAACATTGTGAAAGAAATCAGTAAACATGTACAATTAGTCTACTGTGCTTCTTATACACTGTATTTTAAAAGCATTACTGTCCTTTAATATATCTTTTGAATTTCTCTTTTAATTATAAATAGCAAAAAATTTACAAAATAACACCCTGTTTTAAAACTCTCATTCAAACACACTAAAGTAGATACCAGAACTCTCTAATTAATGGAGTTAGATTGCAGAGAATGAGTGGGATACCTTCAGAAGACAGTCTTAACTAAATATCACTAAATAATCCAAAATGTCCACATTGGACACTTACATTTTCAGACTTCACAAAAGACATACTTCAGACTTGCTATGCTGAGTTGGCTGCTACCTTGGTGTCTGTTCCAAGGAAAACAGCTCAAGAAGCCTGAAGGTATTATATAAAGCAATTTCACCACCTGCTTAATAGTTGTGACACACAAGACATCTTAAAAGACATCTGATGTGCCTTCCTTCACCTTTGCTTCTGGACCTATGCAGAAATACTCTGCTTTCAAAATTTGGATATATATTCGCTATGTGGTACTAATTCGAGCTTAACTGGAATTTGTATTTTATTTAATTACACAGTACTCAGAACACAAGCTAGGACTAAGATATCTTCTGGCTATTCTGAATATCCTAAACATCACACCACCTGTAAGCTGTAAGTCTTGTGCCTCTTGTCTTGCTCTTCTCACTCTATGACTTTTATATTTCATGGTAGACAGTATCAATCAGATGAGAGGAAGATATTTCTTGTACTATTGTCTCGATTGAGTGCCACACACCTGTCTAGGGGAGGATGTAAAAAATGTTGGCTATGGAAGGAACTGTCACTCGTTTTCTGCTTTCCTAGACAGTTACTAAAATCACTAGGTCATTGTGCAAAAACAAAGTCACATTTTAACCTTCTTTTCCTGTTTAGCTGTGTTCCCTTTGTTGTTAGTCTTTTGTAACCACTGGGGTTTGTGCTCTCTGTGCTAAGCTCAGCATTACTAGTGCAGAGTCTAGCATTTCTCAGAGCTAAGGTACTCGTGTGATTTTATGCTTTCCAGGCGGACCATGATGAAATTGAGGAGAATTTGGTCACCCAATTACTCAAGTCAAAGCATTTATGCATAAGTGTAAGATGTGAACTTAAGACATCTAATAACATTCCAAGACCACAAGCAAGCTATCTAGAAAAAAGTAGGTGCCTCTGGGGGGTGTGTAATGCTGGGGATAATCTAAAAGGGTGCAGGGGAAATCCCCCATCAGTCTCTTTGGTCATTAGCCCTACTTAAGAATGGCTAATCAGAATCTCTAGATACTTTGGACCATGTCCATTTTAGACACTTAACCAATCAGAAATGTAAATCCCAGAGTCAAACCTTCCACTGAAACTGCCTTGCATTATAATTCCTAGCCAAGCTCTACCAACACAGCATCACCTGAAGAAAAATCTGTCAGGTCCTGGAAATAGAGTAAAATGCATATTTTCCAAAGTAAACTCATGACTGATAAAGGCTACAAATCTCTGCTCTAAAATGCTCACTGAAAGAAATTCTGTTTAATGAATTCTCACCATAGTCTGCAGCACTGTTGATGTTTGGTCATCCGTGAAGCAGAAACCCCAGAATGGCACATTAGTGTAGGCTTGTCTCATAGGGTTCTCTGTATGAAGATTAATATCTAATGTTGTCAAATATGTCTTGGCAAGAACAGATGTGCATTAAGATTCCAGCAACATTTTCTGAATGTGGTTCCAGGCAGTGGAAAAGCAGAACTTCTTCTGCACACTGATATGTTAGCAGCTCCACAGATAACATCCACAGTATTGATTGCCTTTGACACAGTCCCAGTGAATCTTTCATTTAAGAAGGCGATGTTCTTCAGTGAATCCCTGAAATAAGCAATAACAAATACTGTGTGTTCTCCGTTTCCTGCTGGAGTGGTAATGGGCAGAAACTCAGAGTGTTATTGTTGCCATATGTCTCAACAGTCATATTGATTTAATTGGTTGTCATAAAAAATCTGACAAGAGGGAAGCCAGTTCATAGCTGGGTATGGGCCAGAGAGTTACTCGTGAATGGACTACTGAGATTTCTCAAGAGCCTCTTTGTCTTTTACCAATGTCATTGAACTGGTTGTCTTGTTCATAATCTATAAGCAATCAATTTTATGGATGGAAATGTAGGCCATTTACTTTTGGATCCAATTTGTCTTACAGAATGGCAGAAAACTTTATATAGTAAGGTAATTATCTGTATAAAAAATATTCATTCCCTGAAACAAGAAATGTTTTCACTGAGGGCAGCAGATGGACTGCCTCACCGTTTGTCTCTGTATTACCCATCCGTAATTCTGTGCTGTATTTAAACTAATTCGGTCTTTGCTTAACATCAAAAGACAACCACAAGCAAGAACATCTACATTACATAACAGAATATTTAGCACTTGCATGAAAACTGTCATACAGGAAGCTTAATGCACTCTTACATATCTGTGGTTTACTGCTGGGTAGCATTGCTACCCACATTTTATGGAAAGGGAAAGAAAGCAGAGATGCTTGAGAAATTATGTGACTTGACTACAGTGTGAGATAAAACCAGGAGCGGAGCAAAGGACTCCAGTTTCAGGCTATGGGCTTTACTAAGAAAACAGTCCCTCTACATCCTGCCACCCTTGCTCTGAAGTGTTATAAAAATATTCCTGCTCTTTGGAAGAAGAAAACAAAACTACAATTACCTCCCTCGTTGTTTAAAACACAACAGCACATACGCTTGTTTGTGTGCTCATTTTATAGCTTGTAATTTGTGCCTCTCAGGTTCATCCATGAGGAAGTTGTGCCCACCTGGGCACACCTGGGTGTGTGAACCACCTGGATTGCCTCTGTGTTCAATGTCTTTTCTGGCAGCTCTTTTCCCTGTAAGATAAATATGTCTAATAAGAAGCAAGAATCATCTTTATATGTTGAGAACAACATATGAGAATCACCTAAGAATGGAGTTTGAACAATTTTTAAGCAGTGTGGTGTATCAGCTGAATATTCTACAGCTTTATGAATACTTTTTGATGCACCAGAACTGCTGTGGATTCAATGCCATCTTGTTTCAGTGAAAATGAAACTTTAAAGTTTCAGTAGGTAATATTATATCCCATAGATTACACTAGCTACTAGCCTATGAAAAGAAGGGACATGAACTTACATAAAAAGTTCCCCTTAGTTTTTTTTTTACGAAAGATTCCTAATGATTGTCACTTATTTTGAACCTGAATGTAAAAGTGATGTAAAAATGCTGCACTGTTTATTCCTGTCGTAAAAGATTCACCAGGCAATATCAAAATTCACAATCCAAAACATTAACTGATTTTTTTTTGTGGGGGGG
>VZRM01002341.1:0-21491 GCA_013397955.1 Grantiella picta | reverse complement strand
GGGGGGGGGTGCGCTCAGAGGTCTATGAGTGGAGAAAATTTGTAAATTTAGATATTTTTTCCAATAAAATTGTACTACGCAATAATCACATTTTATAAACTCATTGGAAAAAATCAAGTTAAATTCTCAATTTTCATGCCCTAGTAAACAGCAATCTAGTTATGAATGAATTTAAATATAAAAATGAGTATCAACCTACTCTTGAGATAGGATTACAGAAAACAGCATACCACCATGGCAAAAACTCTACAGCAGTGGAACCTTTCCATACAGCAATTAAGCTGATACCCATTGGCTAAGGAGAACATATCCAAGCCATGAAATTGATTGAACAAATTATGTGCAGTAACTCATTCCTACTTCAAAATACTCAAGTGAACAATCATCTGTTCAAATACATTATTAGCTTGAAGACACTAGCTGATTTTGGCTACTGTGGCATAAAGTTCTTGAGAAGAACCCTTGTCCCCTAAAGGATTTAGTCAGTTTCCACCACTAAACTGGAGATTAAGTGACATGTCCTAAGGAGAGTATTTGATATGACAGGAAAAGAAAGCTGGTTGTTTCACATTCTGGTGAATTACACCTGTGCAATCCTACTTACTGCTGTTGGCTTGTTTCAGATGAAAGGTGGTACAAAGTTGATGTGTGTTGAACATTTACATGTTAAATGCCTGATGGGTTTTAAATTCCTAAGAGCTTACCACCCTCAAGCACAAATATCAACAGCATTAAAGCAATACTAAGCAGTTCATTGAAGAACCTGATTCCCTTGTGAAAGGCTTATCTGAAATTGTTTTAGGACGTGGCAACAAAATATTTTCCATCAACGCAGATAAAGATCTTCAGATCCCAGCTATTTTATCCAATAATCAAGATAATGCGTACTTTTTTTGACATATGTAGAAACAGAAATATCTTTATATTTGTTAAAGCTAAAAGAGAATTTTAAGATATTCAAGCAGGAAAAATCTAAAATGTCTCATCTTGCAGACAGAAATGCTGGGTTTGGACACACACAAGTAATTACAGAGCACCTCCAAACAAGCAGTTATTTACTTTCAGCCAATTGCATAACAGCAGATTTTGGTCTTTTCTCTATAGGTGTTAACCTATATGATCTCTATCCACTCAAGCACACTGTTCTGATGTATCTGCTGTTAGAATAAACACATGAAGTTGAGGACCTACATGAAACTTTAGGGATTCAAGTCCATTACTAAATAACAGTGAGATGATAAAAACCAGCAAATAGCCACTTCCTAATACACCACATGCTTAATGTACCTGCATTTTCCATTTAAAAATTTGAGCTGGTCAGAACTTTTGTTTTGAAATCAAGTAAGCAATCAATAACCTCCAGGCACTTTGGGAATTTAGCCTCATTTTTGCCCACATATCACAAGAGGTAAATTCCAACCTGACTGTACCCAGTGCTTTGTGCTAGAGGATAGTACATGAACAAGGTCCCAGAATTCATGGGAGCTAGGCAATCTTGTAGGACAGCATTAGCTACAACACATTCAAGGAACTGGCTGCCAGTGATTACTAATCTTATGAATAAAAATTTATGTCAGCCATTTTCAAACTCATGAGTGATCTCAGTTCCTGCTGAGTGCCTCTAAATCCCAGGATATCCCATGAAAGGCAGAAACTGCCCCATTTGAGAATTTTCTGTGTTTTCTCTGTATGACTCAGTTTTTTATCAGTTATGCCCATTGCTGACCTGAAGAGATATGAAGTTCATATCTGGCAAGTTGCAGTTAAAACTTTTCCATCTTAAAAAAACCACAATCAGTACATATGTTTCATGAACCTAACTGGAAGATGAACCAAAGTTAATTAGTTAACCAGCTATGACCAAATAAAATATTACCTTTTCAGATATCACTACACTTTTGCTGTTTGTATTTTATCCTTTCCATAAACAAAGGAAATTCATACGACCAGAAAAAAAAAGAAAAAACATTATCATTCAGAGTAGCCTTACAGAGAACAGCAATTAACCTTCTGCAGAACTTAATCTTTCCTGTGGAATAACCTTTCAGTTGTGTTCTCTCTGTTTTTCCTTCTCAGCAGTGCTGCTTTGTGCTGACCAGACTGAGAGTACTGCTCATCTGCACCACTTTTTGCATTGCTATTCAGCAAAATAACATCAGAAACCTTGCTCTTTCAAAGCGTTCTATGCATATTTAAATTATTAATATTTTTTTACTTTCTTGGGTTTTACTCCTGTCTCTACATTTTCCTTTCCTTTGTTGCTTTTAAAAAGGTTAAATCATGCCAGCAATCAAATAAAATGCCCAAAAGTCATATTTTGCACTGTTGAGGCAAATCTAAAAGGACACAATAAAGAATTTTTGTAGCGTCTGCATTGGTTTCAAACCATTATAAAATGGAAAAGTCCCTGAAAACTGTCAAAGGCCTTTACAATTTACCAGGATTCATTATTTGATTTTGCTTGCTACTCTGCAGTTTTGCCAGCATTTTATCAACAACAAATTTTATAAAATTAGGTAAGTGCTACATCTAGCTCCAAAATAAGTATAGTAATTAGAAGTTCACAGCAAGAAAGCATTCAGCTCTAAGAGAAGAAGCTAAGCAGGGTATCATCACTCCATCAGAAACAATCATCACTCTGCGGTCTCACACAAATGCATCCTTGTTGCCAGCAGCCACCCAGACTGGAGAGCTAAGGGGAAGTTTTGGAAAGTAGTGCAGAGGCAAAAGACCGCAGTTGCTCTCCCAAGATTTCACTGTTCCTCTGCCTACAGGGGGTTGGGGTGAGATGGAGCAGGACAAAGCAAAAGCCTCCACAGGCTTATTCACTCACATAATCGAGTCCAGAGTATATGATCTCCATCTTCCATTTTACAGGTAGCATGAAGTTTGGAAGCTTCACTTCAACAGAAGAACAGATACACCTGACTAAAAGACACAAAGAGGTCAGTCCTGCTTCCTATGGTATAACCATTTTGAGAATTTAATTTGGAAATATACAGTTCTTACCAAACAGAAATTAATTATTATTTCAAATGTGTGAAAAGTGCTAGAGGCTCTTTAATTAGCATCAGTGGTTAGTTCTTTATTTCAGCCGGAACACGTCATCTCTAACAGTAAAGGGCTCACTAATTTCAAGATAAACCATTGATTCAGTGAGATACAAAGCTTAAATGCCACCTATAGAATGACCAGAATCACTTCCAGATCCTCCTACATCCTTCCCTTGGGTCCAGCATCCAGGCATTGATCCTGTTTGCTGCTAATTTAGAATCAAATTCAAGAGCCATAAAGTACATCAGTCCAGAGGTTAAAATACCTAAGAATTAAGTTGAAGAAACTAAAATTTGTTTGATTTGGTTTGTTCTTTGTTGTTGTTTTTTCCCAACTTTCATGTAGTTTTTTCTTCTGACTATCACAAACACATTTTTAAAATCGTTCCACAGTTATGAAATTATATTTTTGGCAAGCAAAAAAGATTTCTGTTTTAACTCTTTGTTCCAATGGGAGTCTGCAGGTACACCAAAATTTAGATGTCTTGTCTGCAATTGTCAGATTCCAAAGTAATTAGCAAACAGCTGAAATATTTTAACAAATCAGTCATGTAAGAAAATAGGAGTTGTGTTGTCAGCATGAGGGATTTCACTGCAGGAGAGTTGCTGCGGCTTTCATTATTTCAATGGTCAATGGGGGTTGCTATAGAAACTACATAGTTAGCAATCCATGCAAGCAAAAGAAATATGATAAAACCAAAACTAAAACAGTGGAAGGATAGATAAAAAACCCAAGGATTTGTCCAACAGCTTAATATAATTTGTTGGTTTTGTCTTTGAATCATATCACTGATTGACGAGATTCCTAGTAACGATACCATAAACTCACATATCACTTACATAAAAGTCCCATCAAGTATCATAAAATTTAATAATAAAAATCAGCATCAAACAAAAACTCTTTCAATATCAGTTAAAAAATGAAATAATGTCAAGTTATTTCAATATGTAAAAATAGCATGTGGCTTCACAATAAGTTTATCTTCCATAATACTAATAAGTAACCATAGTATCTCTTGGTATGACGTATTTTCTTTGCTTAGATGAGAAATAACATTTTAATATTTAGACTAGCTTTTTTTAGGTGCCAGAAACTACTTGCAAGTGGTTATTTGCCTGAAGTATGTGTGCACTAATGATCACCTGCATAACAGGTTGACTTTTGTTCATTCACTTCATGTCACAGTTTACTTTAATTTGATATTTGCCCCTAAATCTTCCGTTTAGGATAACCAAGTGAATAGCTAAACCAAGATTTTAAAACAAGTGGTATTGAAGCGACTTAGAGATCTTATAATTCTAAAAAGAAGGATGCATATGGCAGGTGATCATACATCATTCTGAGCATATGCAGAATCCATGGGCTGTATTCTGAGAACATATGCTTTTTTGATCTCTTCATGGACACTGTCCTCTAAATTGATTTCCGTTGTGTACCCTTAAAGTAATAAGACAACATGACTTTTTCCTTTTGGAAATGAATAAAATAAATATACACAGAAAAAGAGGTACACACCAGAACCAGCAAGTCCTCTTATTTTCTTTTCTAGTCCCATGATCCAGGTTGAGCGGCAGAACCCTGAGCTTTTCATTCCAGTTTCAGCCTGGCTGGGTTGTTTTGGTTTTTTGATAGAGGACTCCACAGCATTAATCACCAAAAGAGATGCATTAATAGGCAAAAGCCAAGAGAATGACAAAATCTGATAAATCAAGATGACAACTGTGCCAAGCAACCAAAACCAGCATAAACATTAGTGTCTTCAGACAAAGAAAAGCAACTTGAGGAGCATAGCAAAACCACAAAACATTTGCCCTCTATTCAGCTGCAGCTCTTTCCTCTAGCCATCACAAGTAAAACATTCACTGTTACATTGCTTGTATGTTGTTATCACAAGCTAACATACAGAAATTATTTCTTTCATGTCCATTGAAAGCTTTGGCACTTTTAACTCCAAAGCCCCTTGAGAAATATTGATAGGCTCTTGCCATTAGGTCACATTAGAAAAAAGAATAGCAAGTGTTTCATAAATAGTGCACAGGCACTGTAGGAAAACATGCAAGGATGATTAAACTGAAAGAGAGCATTTAAAACTTTGGGGTTTTTACGGAGAAAGCAAAATCCCAATTTAAATAAGACACTTCTGGTTTGCACTGTTCCATGATTTGGTCAGTTTCGTCATTTTAGCTGGACTATTAAAAGCAAGTCTCAGAAAATGCACTGAAACTTCAAGTGCCTCATTCCCTTATCATCCCAGAGGGCTGAGATTAATGTCTGCTATGGGACTATGCCAGGAACATGGTCTTTTCTTGTTAGTGCTGCTCCTGAAAAAAAGAGAACTATTGTACACCTCTTAACGCACTTTCCTCTTGCCGTGTCTCTCAAACCTCTCACACAATTTGAAACAATATTAAAACAGACAGAGAGTGCAGAGTTGAAATCAAACATAAGTCCTTATTCCATGAAACCTTTGCATATCACAGTGTTCTGTGTTATGAAATGGTCAACTGTTTGCCCCTGAGTCCTCATCCATTACATCCACATAAAAAAGACCATCTCACAGTCAGAGCTGGGCAAACTGTTGGATGCTGCCTCAATCTGGCAGAAGGGAAGAAGTTCATTGCCCAAGTCCACTAGCTCAATATACCCCAAGCTGAGCCAAGGCAGCTGAAGGACAGACATAAAATAGTTTGCTCCTTTGCAGAAGAAAACATCTGAGGCTGTTATTGGTTATGCTTAAACTTTGGATTAGGGGTTTCTCAGGCAGAGAGGGCTTAGAGATGTACCTGTGAGTGGTGCAGAGACTAACGGCTGGTGATGAAAATCACTTGCCAAGACAGAAATTCCTTGGAATTAGAGTAGATATGACAGTATTCCTGGGGGGAAAAAATTGTATGTTGTTTAAGAACCTTTGCCTGGTGTTAAAACTCTTTTACAGAAAAACAATCTAAGGAACAGATGTCTGGATCCATCTTCAGTGAGGAACCTCACCCAGGATTGCAGATTATACAACTTTCAGTAAAGCTGCAAGTTGTGCTCTCTTCTAACCCTGAGATGATATTTCTCATTCATTCTTGTGTTGATTCCTTGCTGTGGTTCTGGATTTTTTCCATGTCACCTCAGTCCAGATCAATGCCTCTCATCTGGTATGCAAGACCTACTTCGGGGTCCTATATTAGCAAAATTAATTGGAGAAAAAATGATTGCCTCATGTTCCTTCTGAATACACACTTCTATCATAATCATAAAGATTTCTCTGTAGTTACATTCTGGAAGAAGGATATTAGGCAATGATGAAAATTGCAGCTTGAGAAAAAGATACTTGCTTTTTGGATTTTTGGGGGGTTAAAAAAGCAACTTGAGAAGAAAAAAACCTAAAAAGTTTAGTTGTTAAAAAAACCAACTAAAATGACATACTAAATTAAAGGAAATACAGTTAATAAATATTTTTGGGCTTTTTTTCTTTAATGTAGGATGTTTAAGTTCATAGTATAAATTCTTCAAGCAGATTCTGAGATCTTGGTTTGTTTCACATTCCATGTAAAGGAAGTTCATTGTTAGGCAATTTTTTCCTCATAATTTTATTGTCATTCAATTTTTTATCATCAGTTCATAAGCCATCATTTTATATTTTTGATTTCCTACTGGATCCCATCAGAAAGTGGGCATATATCAATCATTAATAGGACCTGTCAGGACCTAAATAGAATTTTTGCTCCATTTGGATGCAGACCAGTTTAATTTCTTTCATATGAAGTCCATGATTTTTTTAAATTAAATTATTTTTAACCAGAACATAATGTGGTACTGAGCCCTTACATTGTATATGGTAATACATTTAACTGCATCAGCTGACATTGATTATGTAAATTTGCTTTAATTTGTTCCTTGACTATGCATGATATGAGCTTTTCCATGGCTTTGATCAGAAGACTAGTCAGCTTGAATACTCAAAGTACACTATCTGTTTTCGTATCAGGACAGTATATGTTTCTTACAAATCAAAAACCATGACCAAGAAGTTAATGCATTAACTTTGATTTATGGTAGATATGGGCTTTCCAGTTGTGTTGATTCAAATTGCCTTTTTATACTGGATTTGGGTTAACATTCTTGTGAATTGATAGTAGCTTTTGCATCAGATTTGATGGCTGTTCTACCTTTATCTCTTACTGAACTATATGAACAGCAAGGTTTTGGTTTTTTCTCCTGTTACTTTGTAAGCATTAATTCTTAAATATCTGATAGTTTCCCGTGCCTGTTATCAGTCACTGATGACATTTATTGTGGATAAAACATTCATATATCCTTATATGCATGAACACGCTTCTATGGCTTGTCTACATATACGTTATGCACGACATTCCCATATCTTTTCCTAAATGGGATGACTTTCTAGTCACAGAAAATATTTTGGTTTGTTTCGGAATTGCAACTCATTTCTCCAAAAAGCACTGTTCAACAGTTCCCAATTGATAAGTTTAAGCCAGTCCTGACATAACAGATGGGTAAAGCAAAAGAATGAAAACATTTAGGAGAGCAGAGAGTTAGGATTTTACAGACCCTCAGTTTTCAGTGCCTAACTTGCAACACTGGAGGCTTGATTTTCAGTGGGACTTTTGGCTGGCAAATTTACAGTGACTCCAAGGGCTAGTAGAGAGTGTAGTAAGACATTCACAAATGAGAAACCACAAAGGCAGTCTAATATGTTGCGTATTTATCAAATATGAAACATTAATTTTTTTATTATAAGAAATGGAGCCACAGAAGTAGGTTTAGATTGTTTCAACTTCTAGCAAGGTGGGCTCCCAGTGGTGCAGAGCTATGTCCAGGTTAGCACAGGGTTAGTAACGCTGTGCCATGGTTCCTAGATGAAAAACAGGATGATAAGAGCATGGGCAAATCCTAAATGGCAAAAATCTCTCCAGACATCTTAAACAGTTGCCATAAGGAGAAGCTGTATTAAGCACAGGCAAGTGTCTGGAGGAGTTGTGTGAAAATATCAGGCTGTCCATCTTTTCCCAGGGCTCGGTGACTGAACCCTACATGCCAGTCAGACCAAACGATCCCTGTGAAGCAGACATTTGCATGGACTTCTGACTCCATCAATACATTACACACTCAAATCTTATTATTTTAACAAGGCTTCTTGCTGTGCCAGTTCCAAATGGGCTTTAAGGCTCAACACCAGAATAAACAGTTGGGGCAATGAACTTCATCAGTGCAAACACCTGATGACTACTTCCACCAGCCCTCTCTTTTCTCTCTCTTGCAGGCTGCCCATTATTTTTGTCCTCCTGGCAACAATTAGCTATCATCAGGCTCTCTCTCTCTCAGCCACTCTTTATGCTAAAGACTAATCTCCCTCAACACACTCCATTCTTCTGGCTGTTGCCATTCTTTGTTGGTTACGCCGTGTGCACAAATTAATTAGGGCTCGGTTTAAGGGCTGAGTCAGCCAGTTCACAGCACAAATGAGTGCAGCTGTTTTTCTGCCTGAGATTTGCAGCTTCTTTTTGGGATTTTTTTTCCCCATCTTCGTTTAAAAATGTGTGTGTGTGTGTGTGTGTGTGTGTGTGTGTGCGTGCATACAAATTAAACATGAGATTTTTGGCAGATGCAATTGTCTAGGGAAGTTGACAACATGGATCTATTTAGCCCATCTGCCCCTGAGGATCCAACTGAATTTCTTGCAGAGCTGTAGGGTTAGGACTACTGAGTTTCCAGTGTCACAGGGTGGATTCTCTACCTCAGACATTCTGGCATTCTGATCCTGGGAGGTCCCCTGCCCTGCCCCATAAAAGAGAAACATCTGGAATCACAGGGGCAGCTTGTCTGCTGAGCTCAGCAAGGATCCCTGTAGCTACAGCTCCACCCCACTGTTAGGGGACCTAGAAGGCACTTAATTACTGTCTTTACTATAGTATTACAAGTGAATTTGATATCATACATATAGCATGGTCCCTTAGATTTTACACATAAATATTTTTGGGGTATAGTTCAGTATCCTCAGAGAGATAAGCATCATGATGTTTTAATTTAATTTAGTGACTATTCCTGAAATAAAAGGATATTTCAGTTAAGTAATGATGTAATGTTTGTATCCTCTTACATTTGCTTGAATTTTAAAATCCTGAGTGATAATTCAACACCAGAGCAATGAAGCACCTCAGGTGATTGAGAAAAGTACATTCTGAACATGCAGATATTATTCTTCACTGTTCATTTCAACTGAAAGAATTTTGTCTTTGGTCCTGGAACTGGAGTGTTTGATTCTGCTCTCACTGAAGTCAAATAAGAGTGTCACTGTTGGATAGATGTCTGTAAAATGTAAGGATATATGAGTTGATAAGACTGCAGCTGAAATTGTTTACTACTTTGGGTTTTGTTTCATTGTCACTGAGCTTTAAAGGGGACAACAATATATAAGTGCTGCTGTAATTACCTGGTCTTAGAACAAAAAACACTCTCCTTGACCTCTTGGAGTTTGGCATTCCCTGTAGTCAAATGAGGTCTTATTTTACTGAGATGTATCATTATTTTAGAATCCAATTGTGTAAATATCACTGAAAAACAATCAATCACAGGTGTAAGCCTCAGACCCTCTGGAATTTTCCACAAGCTAAAACAATTACTTTATATTTTATATCCAAGTATGTGTGTATTTGTATATACACGTAGATGTACACACGTGTTTCTTTTGCTTTCAGAAGATTTGCATACCCATGGGGGTAAGCATTGTCCCTGACTAAAGTGTGCATGCCATTCAACAGGGACTAAAGGGTGGGCTCAGCCCCTCCATACCACCACAATCCAAATAGCAGCAAAGGCTACTTGGTATTTGAGATCAGACAACTTATATACTTAGAATTAAACAGCTTTTGAAGATCTTTTTTACAGCAGGTTAATCAGATCCTCACCAGAACACACACATTCATTTCAATAATGAAGTTCTGTGCTCACATTTACTGAAGCAAAAGTCTTCAGTTTCTTCCTATTTTAAACAGAAAGAAATATACATTATTTAGTCTGTTCTTTCTTTTTTTGTAAAAAAATAGATACCGAGTTGTCATCAGTTCAAATGTGAACTACTACCTTCGATGTTGAATACAAATATTACATAAATTATATTTTTGAGTCACCCATGGAATAGATATGAAATTATTAGACATACAGAATGTAAACAGTAGGGCAAAAGTCTCTGAATTGACCTTTGAAAGAAAGTTATTTAAATAAGTAGAGTGAAAACAAGAGGTAAAAAGGGTGCAGTTCAGAAGAGAAAGCTGATTCATAATTTTCTAGAACAAACATGTAAATTTAAATTCAGCCGTGCAAAAAAAAAAAAAAAAAAAGGCAAATATTTACGTGATCAGAATTTCACCCAGCCCAGTACCAACACTTGTACACATGAATAACTTTACACACTTTAGCAGCAAGACTTTCTTGCATGGCATTGCTCAGGTAAGAAATATATTGTATCTATCCATCACCACGTAAGTGTTATGCAGTGTAAGAAAAGCTTTCCAGTCTAAAGAAAATAATTTGACAATCTGAAATAAACATTTTTAGATATAAAAATAAAAATTACTTTTACCTGTAGATTGTGCTATTAATAGCCATTGATTTTTAGGTCATACCTCAATAAGAGCTTCTGCACCAAGGAAACCTCTTTCTAGATTGACAGGTGGCTGCTTTAACAAAAAAAAAAAAGTCTTATTTTGAAGATTTTTTATCATGAAAAAGCGTCGCAAGCAGCCCAGTGCATTGTGATTTCCCTGGTTCTTTTCCTTCTGAGCTGTTCAATTAGTTGGAAATCTCTCTCTGATGGACTGAAGCAGCTTGAGTGAACGCCTGAGCGCACAACCAATTAGGCTCATTTGAAGTTGCAGAATTGCCTTCTTTGGTGTTAAAACCCCATGTCAAACACTGGGTCTAAGATCATTTGTAGTACAAAATGAGATTGACAGAGCAGCTGTACCAGGGGGCATGCCTGCTGGACGACTTAATTGTGGGGACTGAAGGGCCATCATGAACTGGCGTGTGGAGATTGTATCACCACTGCTGCATTACAAATGCTCTTTATTAACAGTGATCTGTAATCAATGAGCTCAGGCTTTTTGCCAGAGCTCCAAAATCAGATAGGCAGCTCTCCTCACAAGGAGTAGGAGGAGTCACCCGAGCAGGGTGTTGTGCTGAGAACGGGAGCAGGGATGCTCTTCCTGGCACCTGGGTGGTGCGGTGGAGCTGCAGAGAGGGAAGCGACCACCCAATAGCACAGAGCTCTCCTCGGTCCGCAGCAGCGCATGAATCAGCTGGGCTGGGCATGTGGCAGTGCACAGGAGATCGCGCCCAGATTGGTATGAATGAAACACGGTTACTCCAGCAAAATGATATTTTAGGAGTCAGAGAGACTACACCAACTCACGCTGGTCTGAATAAATAGTCTGGGTGGTAGCATAATGTCTGTAATTTAATGGTAATCCCATGATACAAATGACCCAAAGGAAGTACAATAGGCTTCATTTCAGCAAATTAATGCATAACCCCCCCCAGTATATTACATTCTTTTGTTAGAAAACCTTTAGTGTTTTTAATGAGATCTATTGCTTTTAAAAAGAGTAATTGCTTTTCACTGATGCTTCCAAGTCAACAGTTTTGTTTATTCCTCCATTATTACCACCAACATCCCCTTAGTGTAACAAACTGTGTTTTTTTTTTCTGGGAAGAAATCTGACAAAAATATTCCAAGATTACTTTATGATGAGACAGTGTAAACCCAAGGTCAAAATCAATCTTAAAGTTAGGCAAAATCAGCAATAACTGATAATAATTACCTACCCATTGCCTTTGCTATGAGGATCTTTTCACTTCTTTTTTTCAAAGGCATTTTGTTCTTCTCTTGGTCACTTTCTGAAAGAATCACAGAGAGGGGAAGTAAGACATTTGAGTGATAAATACAGGAACACTTCAACTAGTGTTGCAAATTACATGCAGATGAGCTCTAGTATAATAAAATAGTTTGTGCTCCTCGATTATATGAGCAGTCAATTTTTAGGTGGATAATCTAAACTTCTGGCTTCTCATATGAGTCAGAGTGACAGGTTTCATGTTTTATTACAAGCTTTTTTTTCCCTTTGGTTTATTTATTTATTTATTTTTACTCCAATATATTATTATCTGTTCAGGTGTTTATTGCAGATTATTTTTTTTCTGAAGGGTTTATTTTGCTATTACCAGGAATTCCCACATATTTCTAAAGTTTGTTCAAATAAGACAGATTAGCATTGTGTCATTCTGCATCAATTGCAACATAAGCAGCAGGCAGCTGAAATCAAATCTTTTTCAGAAGTGTTTCTGAAGTAAATAGCTGCACATGCAATCATATTTTAAATTATCTTTAGGAACTCTCTTTCATCATAATACATTCAGGAAACTTAACACTAAACTTGACATTGTTTAGACTTCAGATTTGCTCAGTTCTACTTCATGGTTCCCATAGGACTCTATCCATCTGCTCACTGTTTCCTTACAACTAGAGAATGAGCTCTGAGGTGAGAATTGTATTTTTGTTCTCTGTACACTGTCTAGCTCAACACCATCATTGCCTATGACTAGTGCCCCAAATAACTACAGTGAAATTGCCTACTGCTGCTGTTACCAGAAATTATAAGAAAAATCCAAGCATCTCACTAGTTTAATGTTGGAAACAAAATGTCATTGTATTCTATTATTTATGCAGTGTTTATATAAAACCTTTGGCCAGATTTTATGGAATGTTCCTTCTGTGTCAGCAATTTCTGATGATAGGGTGGTGAAAGGTGCAGAACACAGATATATATAGCTAAGAAAAATTTTAGTATATCAGGAGAATAAAAACACTATAAAAAGCACAATCCTTTTTTCAGTAAATGAGAGCTTATCCAGTGTATCCGTCAGCTATACTTGACCATCACATTTCATATTTGCTAGTATTTTTGCCTTGCTGTTTAGACAAGCTCACTCCAACAAAAACAAGTGCCTAAACACATATTCTACTGTAGTGTAAGAAAATAACTAATCAATAAACATGAGACTGAAATTAACCGGCTAGGTATTTGCTCATACTAATGCTGTTGCAAATAAACTAATACCTCACCCAGTCATGAAATGTATGAAATGTCACTTTCTTTTTTCCTCTCACAGTTTCTGTGTATTCACTTATCACCACACGTCTCAGAGTATGGCCTTACATAAACTGCTGAGTCACTGAAATCTGGTTCTATTGCCTTTCTCTTACTTTTCCAGTTCCACAATCTATTATTTCTGTCTTGTTCACTATTTAATACAAAGCTTTGCTGCCAGCAAAGATCAGAAATATAACACACGTTGGCTGTGGAAAGGACTGGATGATTCAACCCAGGCACAATTATCCTGCAAATTTGCAAGCTATCAGCAGGCTATGAAAGATTTTTCCAGCTATGCTGGTGAATAGGTACGTACCATACTGCCAGCATCGAGTAGAACTCTGGTTTTAAACACCAGAATGGAGATATCACAACTCTGGACAAAGGCTACAGGCCCCTTGAACAGGTGATTGTCCTACCTCTTTTAAGTATGATTTAATATTAAAGAAATATTATGCTTCCTTTCTAAATCCCAGTTTTTCTGGGAAACAAGAGACAAAGTACGTAGTGTGAAAAGCTGTGTGGAACTAATTTCTACATTTTGAAACTAAGAACTAGAGTTTCATTAAAATCATATATGGAAGCTTTTTTTGGTCAGGCTTTGTTTAAGTCAAAGTACTTTCCACTTCTACTCACTGCTGGGAAAGATGAGACCATGAATTTATTAAAAACATATCTTGCTTCTTTAAATCTGTTCAAATTTTTCCATGATTATTGTCTTTAAAAAAATTCACAGATACAAAAGGAGTAAGTGTTGATGTTTTCAAATTGTCATGCTCATTTGTATGCTAAATTTGTTGTATAGAGAAATCAAATTGTTCACACCTGTGGAAATGCCAGATACTGGATTTCTATGTAGGGAACTCCAAGATTTTTCTGCAAGACACATTTTCTTAAAAAACAGAAAGAAAATGAAAGCAGAATATACAAATGTATTGGCATTTCTCATCAATAATCCGTGACTTTATACCTGGTTATCAAAACGAAGTTTCCTGTAACTGGAAGAAAAGGGCAGAATAGTGTCACTGGTATTCTCAAGACGAATCTTTTAAAGAGCAGTCAAATATTACAAGATAACAAGAATATATAACACCACTCTACCAACAATTTTATCTGGAATACACGAACATATTTTTGAGACTTAAAAACCACTGCCCATCATTAGCTGGATTCAAGACTTCTTAGAAGGAGACTTATTGTTTAGCTAGCAGCCATGGGTATTTTGTAACTTTCTCTCTGGTGACACTGTTAAGCAATCTTTAACTAAACAAACTGTGTTTACGGTTTTGTTAGTTACCAAAATACAAGGAATGTCTTAAATAAAAATATTCTGCTACTGAAGTTACATATGAAATTTCTAAACATGGAATATAAAAATAATGCAATTATTTTTAAAATTCTGTTGCAAGGCTCTTTTTTTTTAATCAAGTTGACAGACTAAAATACCAATTGATTTGTAGCAATATACCCAGACTGGGATTCATCTTCTGTAATCTAAGGTTCCTCATTTTAGTAGTCCAAGTCACTGTGGTCTCCTTAAAGATCAATAGAAGAAGGTACATAACTTCAGAAAACAATTTGTGTAGCCTATCTTAATACAACCACTTTAAGATGAAACTAATGGCTTGTTTCTCTCATTGACTATATATGGTCCCTGGAGAGTCTAACTCTAATTTAAACAGCTAACTTTTAACATCTAAATTAGGGAAGATGAATCTTTGCCCAATCTGTAAAATTGCTTAATTTAAAAGCAAGCCAGAAAATCAGCTGCTATAGCTGCATGAGACAACATCAAGGTTGCTATGGTGACCCCCAAAGATTTTACCTTTTCAGTTTTGTTCCAGTAACTGTAAGTCATTAATATGTCCCTGGTTCTCATCTATTACTTTCTTTTTTAATTTCATCTATTGCTTTCTTTTTTCATTGATTACTCTTTTCCATATGTAAGGATATGTTGTCGTGCTTCTCTGAATAACATTTAACAACTATTGTGACCAAGCAGGATTTAAAACATAAGAAAATCTTCACTCATTCATGGTTTAGCCATTCTTTTTTTCAGGAGCCAACCTGCTAATCATATAAAAAATATAAAATGAAGAGTGACATCCAGGATGAACTAATATCCTAAATACAGTAGAATCTCCAGAAAGAAAATATGCAGAACATGAACAGGCTACAGATGACTTCAAAGTACCATTGTCTGAGCCTATTTTGTTCATTTTATTGTTCTGTTATCAATCCTATTTATAGATATTTGCAATGATAAAAGATCCAAAAATAGGAAGTCAGACCGATTTCGTGAAAGAACATGAAAGAACAGTAATAGTATATTTCATGAGTAGTCTAACTTCAGTTGTCTTCAACTTTGATGTGGGTACTTGCAAATGATTTTCCATTTGGATTAAATATGAGGCATTTTAAAGCATTTTTTAATCATTGTTTCTTGAGTGAAAACTATTGATGCTTACATTTATATAGAAGTAGAATTTTCCTCCAATGGGAAAAATGCCTAAGGAACCAGTGATTCAGTTTGTTGTTCCTATCAGGTGCTTTACTTGCTATAATCATTGAATATGTTAACAAAACAATTTTATTTTATTTTATTTATTTTATGTATCTGAGTGGAAGCCTGATCTGTGCATAGTGTATTACTCATCTATGCTGTGTCACACACTAGAATCAAAACTTTTATGATATGTTTGTTGCATGTACTGCTCTTCTGTTTCTTGACAAGCTTCTAGTCATAAATTCTGTTTCAAATTTCAAATAGATTTCTCGATGTTGTTACACAAATTATCATAGGATATAATGGTAGCATGTAAATTACTGCTATAGTTTGGAAGCATACAAATAATTATTCTGCAGTGCAAATGAGTCCTATCTTGTTTCTAATATCGGTGGATGTTTCCAGAGATTGTTCTTCACCACAATCTTGAGTGATAATGCACTTAATGACTCACATTACAGGCACTTCTCCATAGACCTTTTCCTGAGAAATATAATGGAAAGTCAGATATTGGGAAATTCATCTGGGTCTTTTCAGAGCCTGAAACTGTAGACGTCTGCACTTAATATGCAGAGATATCAGCTAGGTTTTTCCTCTTTTGTTTTTCATGTGGCTAATTATTACATTTTTTCATGTGTCCTTCATCCTTTGTTCATTTTTTGTACTTCTTCCTTGTGGCTTGTTTGGGTTTGGTTGGTTTGTTTGTTTGATTTCCCATCACCTTCCTTCACTACCTTCTTTTCCCTTCCTCTACTTTTTTCAATATCTGTTCAATATCTCTCTTTCTTTGAAATTTTGTTTATCATACTGAGTGGATTTGTCTCACCGCAGAAATGTTAGGCATTTTGTGTAAAGCAGTTTTCTCAACTTTCTTTATGGTCAGCAGAGAATATGTACGTTGATTATATATGTACATTGATTATATACCAGTTATTTATACTGTGCACTTTATACATCAGCCTCAGATAGGGTCATGTAAGACTTCATAGAAACCTCCACAACTTTAAGACAAAAACAGTGACCAAGGATCTCAGTCTTACTGCTCTTGGTTTCCTTTATCCTTTTTTGCTTTTCACCTTCCCCATGCATGTTTTCAGTGTGGCAGATTAACTTGCTAATGTTGAAAATATGGAGGGACCACATTTTTTTGTCCTGTAAGTCAGCCAGTACATTTTATATAATCTCTCTTTTTACTAATACTCTCCCAGGTGTTGATGGGATAGAGTGTGGACTAGAGACACAGCTTACACCTGAAACAGAAGACAGACAACTTTTCCTGGGATGGTTGAGCAGCAATTCATGGGTTGCTCACCAAGGTCTTTAGGCATTCATTCTGACTATGAAAACACAGGGTAGTCTTCTAAAGAAATGCTATGGACATTTTTTCTCCCTGGGATTCTTCCAGAGGTTTGGTTTTCTTCCCGAGGGAAAAAAGGAATCAATTTCATCAAACATCCTGCATTTAACTGGAAAAAAGAAAAAAAAAAAGAGAGAGAGAAAATATCTGTGACAGTTTTATCTTTCACATGTTTTAATAAATTTCTTATACAGATGACTGGTAAGTTAAATTCAATTTAGTAAACCACAAAATGGTTGGTGATTTAGAGAAATGCTTTATTTTGAAGCAATACGATTTTTGGCAAGTCAAACAGCTTTTCTAGGCACTTAAAGTTGACATGCACCCTTGGTTATCCTTTACATCAGTTAAAATGTAGCCTAACTACTTCCAAGAAAATTGTGAGTATTTTTTCTGGGACAAAATAGAAAAAAAAATCATGCATAGTAAGCACCCTTGTTTTATTATTTCGCAGCTCAAAACACTGAGGTTCCAAAAGCCTAACTGGATAAGTGAAACACTTCACTCCCTGGTAAATACCTCAGAAATGATCATTAATCACTACAGTCACACGTGAAACAATCAGCCTTCAACTAACTCTTCTTTCCTTACCTAAATCAGAGCAAGAATCCGAAAAACTAGATTATGATGTTGAAGAAGCATTTCATGTGCAGAAGCTGATGAAAGGGAAAGCAGAACATGCTAGCACACAGGAGAAATGAGGGAAGATGGCAGGTAAGCAGAAAACCCTCCTCATTTGAAATAGTTGGGACACTCCAACCTAAAGCCTTGCAGCTATAAAAAGTCTCTTGAGGATCTTAAGATCTTTATTGATCTTAGGAGTTCTGTCTCAGTTTTGAATGAGAGATAGATTTCCACCATTTTCTGTCCTGAATTATATTGTCACAGCTGCACTGACAGTGCTGCAGTATAATTTTTTCTAAAAAAATCATAAGAAGAGAGCTCTTGTTTGTTATGTTTGAAGCACTTTCTCTAAAAGTTTCTCCAGCCCGGCAAAATTTATTTCAGAATTTTACATCATCTTGCAATGTAAGTATTAAAGTGTATGAAAGCACCCCTCCTGATTTTCTAAACTGTCCCACTTCCTCCAAAAAACCAAACCAGATGACAGTTCAGTTTCTTTTTGTTATTAGGAGGAGTGGGAAGAGTGTAATGCTGTATACATCCTCAGACCATTATATCTGTGCCAGCTTGAGTTTCATAATTTAATTCAATTCCAGTAGGGCCAAGCACAGCAATACATTTCATAAAACAGTAAACTATGCAAACATGACATCGAAGTTATAATGCAGTATTCGTATGCATGCTGAGTTGTCATTTTTATAACACAGCATTTTCACCAGAGGGACACTTAATTAAAAACAGATTTTTTGTATCTGGTATCGAACTAGTACCAACAATTAATTCATTCTAATGCTATTTTTCTATCAGGAGCTAGTCTTTAATTGTGTTGAAAAAAGCAGCATGCACATTTGATTTGAATTAAAGAAACCATACTAAGCCTCAGCAAGAAGCAAAAAGTGGATAACCATTTTGTAACGGTGAAAAAAAAATTCCCAAACATATACAAACTCCAGGAGACCATTGCTGAAGAGAAAAGAGGCTGTCAACATTATACAATATAGAAGATGGACAGGTGTAGAACTAATCTCTTAACATTATTGCCTCTAAGTTATTTAATGCTAACAGTATCCTTACCTAAGACAATACCCAAATAAAGGTGTTCCCTGCCTCTAATCTCTGACTTAGATACACAGGGGATTGGAGCCAGTAGAAAATGCTACGGCTACAAATGTTGGGTCTAAGGATTTTCTTTTCTCATTCTTAAATTCACTTCTGTGCATTTAAAGAGAAGCAGTGCTTTAGAAGGCTTTTGAATGAGGACAAGGTGATGGGTTCTTAAATAAAGGGGTTAAAAATGATCCCTGTATTGTAAGAAACATGGGATACTACAGAGAAAAATATATGGCTGCTGCTGGTGAAAACACTGGGATGAGTTAAGTAGGGATTGGATGTTTTTCGGCAAGAAGTTCAGAAAATCTTTTCACAGAAAATCTCAGTAAAATCTGGACAAACATTTTCTTTGCAGGACATTTCTGTGAACATCTGATGCCAGATATATCACGATTCCACAAGCAGATGACTGCCCAGACACGAGCCAGAGATTTTTACCTGAGAAAGGCCCTTCCTTTGTGCCAGTGCTTTCTGCCTCAGTGCCTTACATCACATCCCTGGGGCAACACACAAATTGCAAAAAATCTTGGCTTCAGTTTTGGGGAACTGCTCTTCCACCTGTGTTATGTTTCATTATGAATGTTCTTAAGATGTTTGTGCTTCCTTTGTACATAACTCTCATTGAAGTCAAAGGAAGACTAACAACCAACTTGTCCTCATTAACTTTTCCAACAATCATATTATGGTAATTTTTTTCCTGTCTGTGACACGATACATATTTTATCTCTTTCTAGCTCTCTTCTGTGAACTGCTACTTTCTTCCACAGTTTTTTGTTTAGGATTTACTTGCTTTATGACATGTTATTCTTTGCTTCTCAAATATGTTTTTGTGTTCCTACTTTTAACTAATTGGAAATCTACTTCATCTTTTTATGCCAAAAAGCGGAATAGGTCCATGAGTCCAGTGATTTTGCTATATCTAACTTCTCAAATCAGGTTTTCATGTTCACATCTGACCTTTCAGCTGTGCTTTTGGCCAAAACCATAAAGAATATCAGGCTAGAAGGCTGATATCAAAGTCTGCAACATAGACTACTCAGCCTATGCATCACTGTTTGTATTACTCGCCCCTTGTTCAGTAAGTGACGTCTTCATCTTGAGAACTGGCAGGAGTGCAATCAAGACAAAAACCATACTGCTAATTTACTGGGAGAAACAAAGTGTGGTGGATTGACCCTTACTGGATGCCAGGTACCCACCAAGCCACTCTGTCACTCCCCTCTGCAGCTGGACAGAGGAGAGAAAATATAAAAAGAGATTCATGGGTTGAGTAAGGACAGGGAGAGATCACTTGCCAGCTACCATCATAGGCAAAACAGACTTGACTTGGGTAAATTGATTGAACTTATAACCAGTCAAGTCAGAGTAGGATAATGAGAAGTAAAACCAAATACTAAAAACCACCTTCCCCCATCCCTCCTTTCTTTCCAAGTTCAACTTTTTTAATGAATCTCTACCTCCTTCTGCCAGTGGCTCAGGTTGATGGAGAGTGAGGGTTGTGAACAGTTCACCACGCGTTGTCTCTGCTGCTCCTTCCTTCTCAGAGGGAGCACTCCTCACACTCTTCCCCTGCTCCCTACAGTTCTTCCCACAGGAGACAGCNCAGTTCATCACACGTTGTCTCTGCTGCTCCTTCCTTCTCAGGGGGAGCACTCCTCACACTCTCCCACTGCTCCCTACAGTTCTTCCCACAGGAGACAGCCCTCCATGAACTTCAACATAAATCCACCCCATAAATCCACCCCACAGGTTCTTCATTAACTACTCAAGTGAGTCCCTTCCACAGAGTGCAGCCCTTCAGGAACAGGTTGCTCCAGTAAGTCCCCTGACAGGACTACAAGTCCTGCAAGCAAACCTGCTCCAGTGTGGGCTCCTCTCCCCATGGGGTCACAGGTCCTGCCAGGACCCTGCTCCAGCGTGGGCTTCCCACAGGGTCACAGTGTCCTTTGGGTATTCACCTGCTCTGGCATGGGAATCCTCCATGGGTGCAAGTGGAACTCTGCACCCCCTGAACCTCCACGGGCTGCAGAAATACAGCTGCCTCACCATGGTCTGCACCAGGGGCTGCAGAAGGATCTCTGCTCCAGGGGCTGGAGTACCTCCTACCCCTCTCTTTGTTGCTTTTTCTTTTTTTCTCCCCTCTCTCACTCATCTCTTCTCTGGCTGAAGTTGCTTCTGCCCAATAAGTCCTTTGCCCTTCTTAAGTGTGTTTTCCCAAAGGTACCACCACCATCACTGATGAGTCTGCCATGGCCACTGATGGGTCCACCTTGGAGTTGGTGGCACTGCCTCTTTTGGACATGGAGGAAGCTTCTGGCAGCTTCTCACTGAAGCCACCCTGTAGTTGCCCCACTACCAAATCCTTGCCACACAAACCCAATAGATTTCACAGATAAAGTGAAGGCAGAATTTAGGTACCTTTAAAAAAAAAAAATACAGAGTGAATATTTTTGGAAAGTTTTTTTTTGTCGTCACCTTTTGGACAAACCATGCTCAAATCACTTTTTAGATTAAATGTGAAGAAGTTATATAACAACAATAGTTGTAATTTCTATAGACATGATTACATAGAGCAGTTATTTTAGTTTCAGTTTCATTTTTATATATTTTCGGGCTGCCCATAGCAGTTTATTTGTGGCCACATGTATTAGTTTGAATACAAGTCAGGATTAAAATTTAA
>VZRM01002340.1:559555-576902 GCA_013397955.1 Grantiella picta | reverse complement strand
TCTCCCTAAAGCGTGCTTAAGCTCTGGTAACAGCTGCTTTGTTAAGCTCAGAGGAATTAATCCATTTCATCAAAACCATCATGTAATGGTATTCTGTGCCAAGGCTTGGGGGAGGCAGGGTGGGGATGGAAGTGGGAGCAATGACCATATTTTTCCCTAGGACAGCTCCTGCTCTTGGAGATGCCACTGCTAAGTAAATTGCACTTAACTTCCATGTTGCTGTCAGTCATGAAGCACAGGCTTTTGTTCTGTCAATAAAACTTTGAGTAGGAAAGGAGGGTACAGTGATGGGGCTTTTACTGAATCAGTCCTTAATCACTGCTGCCATTATGCTCCCCTGATGGTTTTGAATATTTGGATGCGCTGAGCAACAGTTTCTGTTGATACAACTCAGCAGGTAGAAACAACAGGGATGGTGGGGAGGGGATGGAACAGGAAATCTTGCTGCAACGAGTGTTCTGTCCACCTTTTTTCCTCCTGCTTTTCCCTAAAGGGAGAAATATAATTTCTGCAGATGGACTGGCTTTATTGCTGGCTTTAAGGTGCCAAAAATTATAAGTTAGCTTGGACAAGTTAATGAAGAGGATTCCTGATGATGGTTGTGGTGATACTTATAGACCAGAAACATAGAAATTCCATCTGGGTCAGCAGTAACAGAGGGCTCTGCTAGCTTGTTCTGCTGCTGTGCCAGTGGGCAATGTCTGGTGTCAACTTCACCACCTCCCATGTCCCTCTGCCCACCCACTCCCTCCTGGCACAAACTTCACCAGTGGCCTTTTGGCACAGGCCCACACTCTTTCTCATCAAAAAAGCTTACAAATCCGTGGGAATGCATACATATTGCTCAGTTATCTGCTGGTGGATGTCCATGTATCCCAAGCCGACGCTGAGCTCCCCAGCACTGGTGATCACAGCACAGTAAGTGGCTGTGCTCCTCCCCTCCAGCTGCAGGATGGCACTCATGTCCTGAAACAGGGAGGACAGTGACACACTGACCATATTTCTCTTCCCTGCCACACTCTGCTTGCTCTTCCTCTGTGCCCATCTGGTCTCCAGCCCAGCTCACTGCTCTCCCTTGGCATAAGCAGCATTTCAAGAGGTATCTTGGTCTAGGCAGTGGTGGCACATGGCTATTTTTTAATATTTGCAATGCAATAAATGCCACAGGTGAAAGCAATCCTTTAGTAAATGAGTGAGAGGTCTCTGCTGTGTAGTTTAGTCTCTGTTGTAAGAGAAGAGTGGTCTGCAGCCCTGCCTGCTCCAGTCACCCATTCCTACAGCTTGTGGGACACACAGATGGCCTGATGAGGTCTCTTGGTGGCACCCTGCAGACAGCAGCTGTTGGCCACCTCACCGAGTGCCCAGCCTGGTTGTAAGCACACCCTGAAGCCATTTCTACAGCACTGGGGCAAACAGCTGTGGGGTGTCCTTCCTCTTGGGAATGATCTGCTTAGGGAACGCAGGGCATATCTTTGAAGAAAAATGTGGGTAGAGAAATGTATTTATCTCAGAAGCTGACAGGAAAGCTGGATGTTTTAGGGAAAGGTTCCTCTCCAACACTGGTGGGAATGTGTTTTGTTAGAGCCAAGGATTGCTTGGTGGCTGGCAAGCAAGTCCACCTTCCCTTGAGAGATTTTGCTGACTCGGACAGCACAAACTGTGCTGTGTAGAGAAGAGATCACAGACCAGCCATGGTGAAGCCTTCCTAAACCAAAATGGTGTTCGTGTTCTCATTGCTCCATTTGCCAAGTCCTTCAGGCAGACAGAACCATGGGCTCTGTTTGGATATCAGGGTCAGGAGGGCACTAACAAGAGCCAATGACCCTGACCAGCCTCCCCTGACACTCACACCCTGCCTTGCCTTCAGCGTTGCCTTTTCTCCATGGAGTTGCCTGATGCCCAAGGTTCCAGCTGCCCTCCTGGCTGGTTTTGCTCCCTGCTGGGGTGGTGATATTCTGCCTTGCTGTCCCGCTGTTCCCAGCTCCCTGACCCATGTGGATAAAGCTGCTGCTGAAGTCAAGTATTCTCCCAGGCACAGGTAAGAGGTGTGTGCAGCTCTGTAGAGGATCCTGCTCCTCTGAGCTTGGGAAGTGTCCAATCTACAATTCTAGTCCCATATTTTCTCTGTCTTGGGCTTTAATCAAACCAGGTTGATTTTGGCAGTGCTTTGTGTGTCCTCAGGTTCAAGGTTTACATATTTCTCGCTATGTTTAGCCTTCACTACAATTCTATGTGGTTGCTCCTGATTTACCTCTGTCTCCTCTGAGCAGCACTTCCTGGAGCTGAATTCAGCCTCCATGGTTCAGACTCTAACACACAACTAGCCTGTGTTTTGGAGGTGTTCCTTGCCTTCTCCTTGTCTGTAGCTAAAAAAACACTGAATTATTCATACTCAGCCTCATGGCTCTGATGTCTGCCAGGGTTGGGAAGACTTTTCCCTCTATGTAATATCACCTCTTCCATGTTTCTGAGATGCCACTTCTGTTCAACATACCATGTGGTGGCAGTAGTGCAGGACAGACTCTAAATGCTCATCCTTCCCCACAGCTGATAAAAGGAGAGGAGCTTGTCCAAGGCGGCTTAAACAGTCTAAAAAGCAAATGACCACAAAAGCTATTCACAAATGCACAGAGTGCTGTGAACACCGTGACAGCCTGTGCAGGATGGGTGTCTCTAGGAAAGCCCTCTCCTGAAAAATGTAATGCTCGTCAGTCGTTGCCTAGAAGGATGTTCAAGATGAAATTGAGCTGCAGCTGCTGCAAATGACTACTTGGGGTTGAGTGAGGTGTCCTACAGAGAGCTGAACCAGCACCCTGAAATTTAGGATTATTTGGAACATCTGGGAGTGGAAGAAAAGAGGGGGGAGAAAATTCTGCACTTTTCTGGCATCATCTCCTTTACCATCTCAGGCATGTGGGTTTTCCCACACTGCTTCTGAGCACAGCATTTTCTGGTGCTGGCCCTCCCACACTGCTGTTCCCACCATGATATCTCACTAGAACCACTGAATCTGAATTTATTAATGGGAAACCCTTCCTTCTCTCCTTTCAAGTTACCACAAATTGTACCTCGGTGGGTGGCGTGGGTATTTCTGTTTTGGTTTTTTTTTTTCTGTCAAGCTCCTTCATTAGTGATCTGAAGCGACAGTAGATTTGTGCTAGGAGATTGGGAAAGGTCTAAAAGCTGGGACAATCCTAAAATCTTTCTGTAATCTGTCTCTGTTAACTTCAGAACAAGATTATTGGTCTGCTGCTGCTTGTGGTGGCGCCCCAGGTACTGTGTGATCCTTTCCCATTGCCAAGGACTGCAGCCTTTTCTCTTCTCCAGTAACTCCTGTACCCCAATTCCTTTTGTCCATGGCATGTGATTTATCATTTTGGAACTATGATTATTCCTTTCAACTTCTTGCTCTAAACATAATTCTAATGTGACTGCATCCTGGCATTAATTAACTCTGAGGCTGCTCAGTAGTCACATTGGAGATGTGGATTTTATTTAACTTTGATTCGGGGTTACTGCACTATGTGCTAGTTAACTTCATATTTATGGACCTTCCTTTTCCTGATGTCAACTCCCCCCCTCTTATTTCTTGGAGTGGGCCCTGCCTTTTCCAGGCACTCTGCCCACTGGTATATTGCCTAATGTGTCCCAAATCTTGTCAACATTCAGCGTCTCCTGCTGCTGAAGGAATACCAAAGGACAAATCACAGCTGCCATGCACCCGCGGGCAAACCTAAGCACCAGGCACCTGCCAAGTTCCTTCCAACACCGCCAAAGGTTTGTCTCACACTTCCAGCATTTGTTTGCCCACCGCCCTGGAAGAAAAAACTGTTAATTGGTAGAATGGAGAGGGCTGCTTGGCATTGTTGCTTCATCTCCATTATCGTGTGAAGTCGATATTGCTGAAACATAGATCAGCAATCAGAGGGAGCAGAGGGCATCCAGCTCACAGCCTGAGGGCAATACAAACTTCTAGAGCCACCTACTGACTTCAATCTCGATGACAAAGCCTGCTTTCAAGGAGGGGAGACCCACTTGATCTCCCCATGAATTCCTGGTTTGGTCTTATTTGCTAAGATCTCCTGGAATGGCTAATGATTGTTTCAATTACTATCAGTAGCCCTCTGAATTCACCTGTTCACAACAACCTGTGATGCCAAAGCTACTGGGGCTCTGCTTTCCAGACTATTTAGCTCCCACCCTAAGCAGTTTGTGGGAGTTATTTATTTATTTGTTAATTTATATATTTTCCTCTTCAAATGTAAACCGGGCTGGGCTGATGCTTTCTGGCAAAGTTTCCAGAGAACTGAGAAAGTCTTTGGAACCTTCTTCCATGTCCTAAGAGATCTGAATTCTTAATGTAAAAATGAGACTCTGCTCAACTTCTGGGTATCCTGAGAGAATTATAACTATATTGCTTTTCCCAGCAACTTTCTCTGAGCAAAACTGTTCATCCTTCTCAGCAGGTCAGATAGTTACATATTAAGCATTTAGCTTCTGGGTAGCCTTGAAAGCCATGTGGGAATTACAACCAGGTCAGAACAGAGCTGCTTTCCTGCTGAGACAGCATGAGGTGTGAGTGGTACCCAGTGCTGTGCAACAAATCCAGCAGGCATAAAGGTAGGACCTCATGGGTGCCAAGCCCTTTGAAAAAAATATTTTTTGTCTTTAAAAAGCCAAAACAATGATGTTGAGAGGGCCTTTTCCTCTGTGCCTAACCACAGTAGTTGTCAGCAGGAGCCCTTTGGCTGTCAGTTCCCAAATCCTCCTGCAGCTTGGCATTTGGTGCTGCTTTCCATAGCTAGAACAGTCTCAGCCAGCCAGAGCTGGCTCTTACCTGGGGATTTCCTCCCTATGGGGAGATTGTATGGATGATATATTTCTCTGTCCCTGTCCTGAGTGGCAGGGATGGTGACTTTCACCATGGGGATAGAGTAGGTCATCTCCTATGTATATAGGATATATCACTCCATTATTCACCTAAACAACACACCAAATATGCAGCACTATCTCCCAAGCCTGTGAGTACCCACACATGGACATTATACATTATATATTTTGGCTCAGCACTCCTATAAAAGTAGCTGGAAATACATTGGTGCAAAGAAAACTGCTCCAGATACAATACCAGGATGTCAGGGTTCTGTTCCTTGGCTATAAAGTCAACGTTGATACCTCCAATCACCACCTTTAAGAGGGAAAAAAGAGGTAAAAAGTGGTTGGAAGGACTTCAGGGAAAAGTTTCTAAGTCTTCTTTGCTTTGCCTAGTCACTCTTCCCACCCTCTTGAAAGCTCTCTCATTCCCAGTGGAAAGGCCAGGGCTTATTTTGGATGGCTAGACACAGGTTTGTACAATCCCAATCAGAAAAAATCAAAATCTCTGTTCCTTTCTGAATTATTGCTGCTGACAGCCAGCCCAGCGTGGCAGGTGGGATGTTGCTGTGTGCACACAGGGGTGCTGGTGGTTTCTCTGTGACATCCCAGGCCTCAGAAACATTCAAGCACTGGTGTGTAAAAAGGCAAAGGAAATGGGAAAAAGTGGGCAGAAAAATGCAGTCATTTCTCGCAAGCTCCCAGGAGAAATTGCCATACTCAGTGACACTTTACGGGTCACTTTTTTTATTATCCTACAAAGCCAGAATAAGCAGTTCAGCTCCACAAACAGGAAGCTTCCAGATTCTTTGGGGACATACAGCTGTTCTTTCTCATCAATGCTGGGTTATTTCCTCCAGAGTCACTGCCCTCTTTTATGTTGACAAATCCTACTGCAAATGGGTTTTAGAAAATCTTTCATGTCTCTAAAGACCACCTAAAATAGATTTCCTGTAAATTACATGGCAGACACAAAATCCAAGAGAGTGAATAGAGTATTAGGATTATAGTAGATCTTGCTCGGGATGTGCTGTAACTCCTGTGATTTTGTCAATCATGAGCAGGAGGCCAACAAAAAGAGATATTTATAAACATTTATGGCTCAGCAGCTCAAAATATCTCTCCCCACCCTCTTCCAGGTCTACTCCTGTAGTGACAAATTCCCTGGCACTAAGAGCAATAGAGCTGAAGCTGTACATAAGGGCACAGTAAAAGGTGAAAAGGTGATTAAAGTTTTAATAGCCTTGATGGTCCAAGGCTTAATGAGATCAGGCCACTGTCAGTGTTTATTCCTTGTAAATGGGGATGGGGAAGGAGAAAAAGACACTTATCTGTGAAGAATAAAAAGGGAAACTAAAGGGAGAATGAAGAATGTGAAGGAGAATGATCAGTCCCTGGCTGGGTCACCTTTTACTTTTGGGAACAGATATAAATTTATCTTGTGCTGTCAGCAGAGAGGCATCATATGGAGGCCAGTGGAGGACTCACTGGTTGGGGTGGGGTCAAGTCCAGGTTCCCCTTCCTTCTGGCTTTCTGTAGTTTGCTCAGGGCCACTGCAATGCAGCTGCCCACTCTGGCATTGTTCTGGATCAGTGCAAGGTCTGTTTGGCATTTCTTTGAGGAAAATTAAAAATACCAGTGAGTCTGACCTGTTAGATGTTTATGTAGGAACTGTTTAGAGGGAGAAAGGAGGAAATCCATGCTGAGACTTGACAGGTTTGATCCCCCATGCCATAATCCTCTGGGGACATGAACAGTAGGTTACAATGCTGCATGAAAAATCTGATTTTTTTTTTGTTCACCTTCCTCCCCCAGTGTCCACAGAGAGAAAGCCTGTGGGGAATAGAAGCAAAGGCTCCACAGAGAAAATAGAGGGTGAAGTACTTAAATTATAGCAGAGAGCCTAAAAACCTTCAGGGATCTTGGTCAGCTTTTCCAGAAAGAGATACATACTGAGATTTTGCCAAGTCACTAAAAGCAATTTTTTTTAGCAATTTGCTCCTTTCTAGGCTGTCAATAAACTGACAGCGTTTTCTACCAGGCATTACCAGAAGAGATTTTAAATATGCTGGAGTACTTTCTTTTTCCCCTCCTTTAGTAAAAGGATACTGGAGTCCAACGATTTCCCGTCAGTTAATTCTGTGAGCTTCTGTAGCATAAAAGGGGTCACTTCTTTGCCTGTGATTCCTTTGGACCTGCAAATACAAAGAAAATGCCCACAGATGAACTGCAATGGCATCACAGGAGAAGCCCTGTTGCCAGCAGATACTTTATCTCCACAACCACATACCCTAACCAGTCCTGTAAATACACTTTGGTTTAGATAAAGCTGCAGTTGGGAAGAAGGTGTGGACTCACCCATGCCCAAGGTCAGGCTGTGCTATAGCTCCCACAGCAGTGCCCCTGAATTTAGTTCCCCAAGACCATGGGCTGAGCAAAGGAAAAGGCTTTTCTCACCTGGCTTGGCTGAGAGCTTGCTGGATGGCCTCTTCGATGGCCTGGCCCTCGGCAGCTCTCTCCTGGGGACAGAGCACTGCTATCAGCACCCCACTGCTCAGCCCCAGCCCCAGAGCACCGTCTGGGGGAGGATGGGAACACTGTTAGTGGCTCTCCTTGGAGAAGTCAAGTGCTGAAGGAAAAGGACAGAGGAGAGTGGGCACAGGGTGTAGGAAGCTCAAGCTCCAGTTCTCAGCTGACCCAAGATCAGGATTTTTCCAGCTACCAACCAATTCACATCTGCCTATTTCTTTTAGGTCTATCTGTACAGTAAATGGGGCAAAGGTTTTTTTTTTTTTTAAACTGATTGCCCTTCCAAAGGCCCAGAAGCTGTTTTCGTCAACATATTTTTATGAGTTGCCTCCACTTCACCAGGGTGAATGAAACCTGAATGAGAATGCCAAGCTGGCTGCAGCTGGCTTGCAGTTTTACTTGCTGTCCAGAGTGGACTTCCCTGCTGCTGTATTTCAAAGCACTTTAGATGCAGGAATGGGGGAGGTGGGATGGACGGCATACTTTTCAGGTCAAATTTTTCTACAGACTTAAAGAAAGTGCCTCATCCAGGGTGATTCTTTTGTCCCTGTTTTCCAAGACCTTACGTGGGCCTTTGCCATCTGAAACACACCAATGAGTTTAGCTGCCTCCTCTTCATCCCGGACGTGATATGGTGCTTGGAAGCCACTCTGGCGGGAGAAGAAGGCTGGGAACTCTCTTGATTCTCCAAAGGCAGCCACACAAACACCCGGAGTCTCCTGCAGCAGTGGAGGTGAGACAAGCAGGTAATCAGCAGAGGGAAAGGGGAGCCAACTAAAGAATGGGACTTTTCCTTCTACACAGAAAGAAACTGCCTTTCTTTAGCACAGGTCTTGGTTATTTTTATATATTCTATTCTATTCTATTATATTCTCTTCTCTCACCAAGATATTTCAGAACAAAGAGCTAGACATGGTAACTGGCTAGCTCAGACCTGGCTCACTGAGGCAGAGGAGGCACACACAGCCTTGGCACGTGCTCAGAGCTGATCCAAAGCCATGCAGCTGTCATTGGCACCATACTGAGCCCAAGATAACACCCTGGGATCTGAAGATATGTCATGAACCGACAGGAATATAAACAAGTTCTGCTTGCAATTGAGAAATACTGATGTTGGCTGTCACCTGAAGTGCTGGCCCTCGTGGTTTCCAACATGCCAAACTTTAAAAGGTGACTGCTGAAAATCAGTAGCAATTTTTTAAAAATATTCGGTTTAGGACCCATCCCAATGTCACCAGGCACTCTGTGCACAAAGAATTGCTTCCAGACACCACAGCCCATGCTACCTACCAGGTATTCCAGCGTCCTGCCAATATCAAGGATGGACTTGGCTCTTGCAGATACAACAGCAACTGGAGTTCGTCCGAGCTCTGTCAAGTCAGCACTCACATCCAGAGCTGTCAGGGGACAAGCAGCATTGTGTTGGTGATTGTGTTGTACTCCAAGCTGCTGAGATCTGACCTCCTAAAAAGCCAAATTTGCCTGGGATGCCACTGCCTGACTTTATAAGTGCTTAGGTGCACAAGCAAATATTACAGGTTTAGGTCATGCCTTTAGGTGTTGAGATTGAGAGATATTGACAAAAAAGCCACATGGTTAAGGGCAGAGGTGCAGCCTTGCACTCTATCTCTTGGCTCTTTGATCACATTGATAAAAAGCATGCAAAAATTTGGTAGAGGAAAAAGAAAAAGGTGGTGTATGGCAAGGATGAAGTTCAAGGAGATGAAATATCACTGAAGTAGATTGCAAAAAAAGAAAGTACCACGGGAGCTGACCTCAGGAAACTCCCTGGTCTGGAATTTGCACTACATATGAAAGTGATGGCACACAAAAGGGCACTGCACTTGTGCTATGCTGGAAATATATGCAGCTGAGAAGAAAGAAAGCACTTAAAAGCCACAAACTCTACAGCCAACACCAGGACGTTTTCCAGAGAGGAGCACACACCTCTAACAGAGAGCACTCTTTAGTGGCAAGACTCTTCTCAGCTGAGAGAATTGATAACAACACTGTGCTCAGCAGCCAGTATCAGGTTATCCAGCCACTACAAAGACGGAGAGGTGCAGTCAGCTCCTGTTGCACCAGCAAACAACATCAATATAACCCCCTGTAAGCACAGGATAAAGAGAAAGTTCCACCCCCTTAACAACTGTTCAGGGCTCAAGAGGAATATTTTGAAGCTTCTGGAAATGGGACATCAGGGAGAAGACAACCAAAGTTTGATTAAGAAGAATGTTAACTTTATTCTTCTGAACAGACAGCTACAGTAGGACAGACTGAGGAAAAAGGAAAAAGAAGCAATTAAACAAATTGTTGCAGCAGAGAGAAAAGTAGAATGTATTGATGTTCTTACTGTTTTCCCCATCCCGATGGACACCTCCTATGCCACCTGTCACAAACACAGGAATTCCTGCTTTGTGTGCAGCAATCATTGTTCCAGACACAGTTGTGCCACCAGACAAGCCCTGTGGGGGAACAACCAGGCACAGTCAGCACCCAGGGTGACATGAAGAAGCAGCAATGGCTGTGCTCTGCCACACAGCAGTGTGAGCAGCTGACCAGTGAAATTTGAATAGTAATATTCTTTCAGGCAAAAAAGACAGAGGAATTCACTTAGGAGTTGGACTCTATAATCCTTGTGGGTCCCTTCCAACTCAGAATAGTCTATGATTCTGTGAATCATCTGTCATCCCTGCTATATAAGCTGTTCTTCCCCTGATAGCAAAGGCCTTTGCTCTCCAGAGTGTTCCATGGGCAGCCAGTGGCACCTTTAGCTGTCACTTTAAGCTTGGTAGAGCCCACGTGTCACATAGTTTACATGCAATATGATAATGTCTTATCATGCCAATAAGAATATTCTTAGCCAAGTGCCCATGGCTTGCCAGCCCATCCAGAATGACTTTCCAGCAGCCCTATTTCATGTATGTTATTCCCTTACTCTGTTGTATTTTGACTCTCATTAGGACCACTTTTGAGCTCACCAATAAGATTTCATGATAGTTTTGAGAGGTTTAAAAGCCACCTGGCTTGAAGCTGGAGAGCACTATTATACTGTTGCTAGAAAAGCAATAGAGCACTATGCTTTACTAGGAAAGACCACACCAGAAAGTCTGCACACCATACCTGGCTGAGGACGAAAGGAAAATCTCTGCGAGACACTTTAACTGCATTTTTACTGCTTGCCAGGAACTCGAGTTCCTCATCTGAGAGTCCCACGTGGATTTGGCCCCTTAAAACACCTAGAGTGGCTGGCACTGCTCCATTTGTTCTTACAATTTCTTCCACCTCTCTGGCCATGCTGAAATAAGATAAACAGGACAACAATCACAAAGTTAGGGATGCAAACGATCAGGCAAGAAAACTGTCATGTTTTATGGCCATCATTCACAGTTTTACAGTTCTTGTGATTTCAGCTACGTCCTGCCCCTATTGTATCTGCCTTGTGGCAGAAGCCTTTGCACTTGAACTTGCAGAAGTGAAGAGCTCCCATTTTCAAGGATGGCAATGTCCAAGCTCTGTGCTTCATTTTTGAGAAAAATCATTTGGTTTACAAGCAAATCTGATTGTACAATAGACTACTTAAAGTAGAGAATGTCTCAAAATAGGACTTTTCTCTACCTTTTGCCTGTTATTTCTCTGACATCACAGACCTTCACAGAAACCCCAGGTAGTTCAAGTCCTGCTCAAATGACCAGGATATATTTTTTAAAATAGAGTCAGCTAGATATAGAATAACAGCAGTGCCAAAAAGCTGCTGCCTTAAGTCTCTCCAGGGCTGCAGACTAAGTCTAAGTTAATCAGATTTTGTACTTGATCATCCATACACTATCTCTTTTAAGAGCAGCTTCTCTCTTTCTGAGCTATCTGGACATATGATAGGCAATCTTTAACTAGTGAAACTACCTCTTCCCCAAAACCAAGTTTTTGAGCTTCATTTTAAGACAGAATGTCAGGCAGAATAATGGTTAGGTAAAAAGCAAGATGGAAAATCAACAGCAAAACCTTCCTGTGCTTTCTGGAAGCAAGCATGGAGGGGAAAGTGCGACGATTTCTGGCACTGTAACTCAGTGAGACATAAGTCTACTGAAAATCGATAAATAAAGAGTAGAGGTGGAGGGGAGGGTTCCATCAGGGTACAGAAGACAGTAAGAAGGGACCAGGAGCTCTCACAGTTGCTGCTCTGAGTGGGTTAAAGAACAGATTTCACTATTGTGCTTCAATCCTTTTTGCATTACAAAAGATATGGGAAAAGAAACTGCAGAGTGTTCTCAAAGTCTGTACAAACCACGCAGCTGAAAAGGCTGATAGCTTTCTTTTAGAGCAAGTGGTAGCATTATCTGCTACTACATTTTAAAGGAAGCCAGAAATTTAAGGAGTTGGATAAGGAGATAACTAGGCTCTCCATATTTGTCCTCAAAAGTCCAAATACAATTGTTTTACACTTGAACTCCTACGTACTTTGCATGCCTAACAACCTGACATTTCCATTTGCTCTTTCAACAGCTTTGTCTTAACCAAGAATACTGATATCAATCCACTAAATTGTGTGCTTCATTCTTACAACTTCATCGAGTGAGGAACATCAAAATCCACCACCTGAGATTCAGAGGACATGCCATGCCATGTGTAATGATGGTGCTTTCCAAGGCTACAACTGGTCTCCCCTCCACCAGAGCTTCCTTTACAGAGGGATGAACCCTGACATAAGCACCTGGGGATAAACACAGAAAAGTGAGTTATTTGTGTGGGTATTTGCAATAACTACTGAGCTGTTTTATAAAAAGCAAATTGTCGTCATCACAACAAATTTATCCCCCTCTTCAGCTGTTCTTTGGGGTGAATTTACAAATAACTTGAAGAAGACTAAAGCTGTGTTTTATGCAAGTGAAATGTGTGCAAAATATCTCTACTCTTAATATGAATTATAATCCTCATCACCTTCACTGAAGGTTCCTCTGCCACCACTTTTGCAGCTGTGCTGTTACTGGCTTCAGTAACATTACTTTACCATTATTGTGAACAAACTGAGCCCTGCAACCACGCCTAAAGATGGGGATATCTTTTAAAAGAGTGGAAGCACCAAGGATACCATAGTAACTCAATATATTTTAAGACTACTGTACATCAAGGCTATTGTTGCTCTTTGCTGTGCTCCCAGAACACTGCCGGCAAGATCTCTGCTGAATTCAGATGAGGAAAATGCTTTCCACCCAGGAGCTGCTTCAGAATGCACTACTCACCATGCAGAAGTCTTCTCACCTGGATGGTCCCACGTGCCATGGAGGACACATGTCTTCCCAGGCTGGAGGTTATCTTCCCAATCATCTTGTGCATATGGATGGTCCTGAGATAACAGAGTTAGGTGGAAAGGAAAGATGTAATTTAGCAATGATGTGACCCTGAGAAGCTAAACCTATCAGGTCTTGCCTTGACCTTGGAAGGCAGACAGCCCTTGCCTGGAATCTCCTGGTGTTTCAAGCATGAGCCAGGGTGGCAAAACAAAATGTCAAGCTGCAGAAATGGAGTCGGAAGGGGTCACCTGGCCTATTGTCAATGCTGGGCTGAAATCGTGGTGGAGCAGAGAAAAGGATGAGGAGTAACAAACCAGGGAGAATTCTGAAGTAGAAAACCCTTTAAATTCCAGAGTGACCGGCTCATGATAGATTTCAGGCCCAGCTGCTGCCACCTGCTACGTGGAAGGTCACAAGGAAGAATCTACAGGCAGAATAGTGATACAGGGATATGAACCTGGTTTTTGAAGGTGTCTGGGAGAAAACAAGCAGCCCAAAAAGGAGCTGAGAAACCAGACTGGAACAGCAAGGAGAGGAGAGAGCAGCTTTCCCTAGAGCAGGGAGTGCTTTATGCAGGCTCATGTTACATCATCCTTCTCAGCACAGCGCCTTGGAAGCAGAGTGGCAATTCAGCCCCAGCAACAAACTCCAGAACTCCTCTGGTCTCTTAGCAACTCCTTTTCACTCTAATTAAATTCATTCCCAAACAGAGAAAGAGGGGGAGAGCGCTGTAAATGTTAAGAGAGTGGTCTGGTCTGGGCCTCAGGGCAGTTTCACTCAATGCCTGGCTGCTTCACATACTTTCCCCGGGCTTTTGGCCATATCCCTCCAGTCTCCCTGTTCCTCACCCCTTTACTAGGAGGAGAGGATTCCCTTCCTCAGTCCTTTGTACTTATTGTTAATTCAGACGGCAAATTAATTAAAATACAGTGCTGCGTTCATGTTACACTTAGCAGAACAGGGCTCTGCTCTCCGTACAGTGTGTGGCACTACAGCTATACAAAAAATTCTTATGCCTGGGGAGAGTATATTTGCCCAAATCTAAAGACTTGAACTACACAGGACAGCTTGGGCTGTGTTATTCAAGAAAGGTGGGACTGGATCCACTAGACACAATACACACCTGATTGAAACATTAAGATTTTCTACTTCCCAAACGATTTTTGTGCTAAGCTCAGCAGCCTGCGCTGTTTATGGGTTCATGCAAATGTTCTGGTATTGCTGTGTGTATTGCCTACACACCCCTAGCTCTCTGGGGCAAAGTCAGCTTTGGAATAAATTCATTAAGCCAACAGGGTTATGCCAGGGATCAGTTGAGCTGCTCGAGCTGTGCTCTGAATTTTAACAACCCCTCAAACTCTGAAGCATAACAGCCAGGAGTGCCCAAGCTGCGCTGGCCAGCAGATAAAAACCAGCTGGTCACCACCTGAAACCCAACAGGGCTGAGCTGATATTCACAGGGAGCTCAGCCAACATTCAGCCTGAGCTGGCTCCAAGATTTTTGAAGTTTGACAAGTTTTGCAGCGAGACCCACAGGACCTTTTGCCTTGTAACCAAACTTCGCAGATTCGCAGCGCAAGTTTCAGGCAGCTGGAGCTGCAACTCTGCTCTCCTCCCGCCTCCAAACCATCCCTTTTGCCCTCCCCTGTGACCCATCTGGCTTTTCCCAGCTCATGGAGCAATGGCCTGGTGTCCCTTACCTCTGGGTGTCTGTCTCATGGAGGGAGGCTGGGTGGGTACTGGAGCAGTGCCTGGGCAGGAGGGAGGAGGCAGAGGAAGGGGTGCTCTGGCCAGAAATGCTGGCCAAGAGAGTCTATTTATTACTAACCACAGGCACAGCTGAGCTCCACAACTGCTCCCTGCGCAGGGTGCAGGGGCCATTTCACGGCAGGGCCAGGAAAGCTTCCGTGATTATTTTTGTTCACGCGGAGCCAGATTTTCCCCTCGCTCTTTAAAAGACTTCTCATTTTTCAGATTCCTTTGCTGTTAGATTCTTTTTTAAATCAGTGAATTCCTTGCTTGCTAAAACAATGCCTTTGCAGACTGAGCTCCTTTGTGCTTATTCCTAAAAAGCAGAGGAATCACATTCATGCCTCCCCCGCAACTTTGCCAAACACAGCTGTTAAAGCTCTTTCTTCTCAGGGTGAGAGCTCTACCCAGCTCTTGGCCTCTCCAGCGAGGAAAGCTGAAGGTCTAAAGACTGTTGTGGCCATGTCTCTTTTACAGTGCAGATACCTGACTACACCAAGAACACAAGCTGAGTTCACAGAAAAAACTATCATAGTCTTCTCCTATAAACAATCCATTCTAGCAGTTCAAGGGCAGCTTTGAACAAGGACTGTGAAATTAATAATGTTTGTCCCCTCTTAAAAAAACGATACTTCGGTATCTAATACACTGGTATTGTAAATGTTTCAGTTTTATATTCTGCAGAAAATATCAGAGCTGAGGGTTAGATGGCCATGAAAGAATTGATTTACAGGTTAAAAGACAGACATGATTCTGTGCAGCTTCTATGCACAACATAAAACAAGCTGAAGTAATTACTAACGTATTGCTGAAGTAATCAATGTCAGGGGGCTGATTTTACTGCAATCCATTAATCAGGAAATTGTAAAACATAGGTTGTTAAAGCAGTAGTTGCAGTTTACACTCATCCCTTTCAAAAGAAATTTCTCACAACTTTTGTTTAACCCAGCAGTAACAAATTGTGTCTTATTTTCTACATCCTTCCAATCTCTTCAGCTAAACACATCTAAGGAAACTTCAAACAACGCTTGCTGAGTTACAAAGACAATCTGCCTCTGACTTCTGCCACCCAGTCTGGAGGAAATCTAATTGCAGGAATGATAGATTGCATCCTCAGATACCATAAATGGATGCTGAAGATTTTGAACATTTTCTTTTTCCTGGGAGGATGGGTAGCCAGATGTACTGGAAAGAAAATGTGTAGGTAAAATAACATTTTTAAAAAATACGTGTGAATCATAATGACATGATTTTATTTTCCATTACATCTATTTGGAAAGATTGCAGTATTGCAGGAATCTATCTGGACCATCATATTTTTGACATACTATCAGGCAAGATGGATTTAGCAACCAAGCTGATCACTCAGTTTTCAATTCTCAACATCATCTCAAGGTGATCTCACACAATGGGGCACCCAAGTCATATTAGATAAGTCAGTGACAAAGATGTTTTGCTTGATTTTTTTTTTTTTTTCCTTAAACCCATTGGAAAATCAGCCTGTTGGATTTTTAGCTCAGCTTTCCAACATGAACCTGTAGCTCTCTGAGACAAAGTAGGGTCGCTCAAACAGCTCTCTGAGGGCACTACTGCACTTTCGTGTGTACCCAGGCTCTGGAATTGCTCCCAGCAGGCTTCTGCAGTGTGATATCTAGCTGACAATAGTGATGATGGGGTTTGGAAGCAGCCAGTAGGTGACTGACAGGAGAGAAAGCCCTGGAGAAGAGCTGCAGACAGGTCTGTATGGAAGTGTGGGGCAGCATATAACTCATTGCTCTGCCTGCTGCAGCGTTAGCTGCCTTTCCAGTCCTGCCTGCCTGCCCTGACCCGGAGCTTGCTGCTGGTACTTCCCCCTCCGGGCCTCAGAAGCAAGAGTTAATATTAAACAGGTTCCTGAGCGAAATGAGAGCGACTGGGAACAAAGAAGCTGCCATGGCAAATTCCTACTGCCTGCTGGGAGCTGGGCCCTTGGGCCACCCTGGCATTTTTCTTTCCCAGCGATTCCTGGAGTTAACATCTCCCCTGAAACTTTTCCTCTCTCAGGGGTGTCACTGCCTAAGGCATTAAGGAAATGGGAAACTCCACGTTACTTTTGTCTGTCTCTCAGGTCTACCATGGAACAGTATTTTCCTTTCCCTATGTACCTGAATTCTAAGAGTTTCTTTACAGTTGTTAAGCTGGGATTTGCTTGTTGGTGTTTCTCTGTTTTTGAAGCTTGCTTCTAGGCTGCTGGTATCCAGGAGACCTCATAGGGACATGCAGAATCATACAGAATACATTTAACCATTCATTTATTTTAACTTAGTGAGAATGATGGTGCCTGGAACTGTCTGTCTTGTCAGGGCAACAATCTAACCGATGTGAAGGTCTGACAAAGTTGCTGTTCAGTGATTGACCCTCTTTAACTGTCTGACATCTTTCCACTTTCATCAGCAGATTTTCACGATCATCCTAATGGATCCAAAATAATTTCCAAGATTATCTTAATGCCTTAAAAGTATTTATTTTTTTTTCCTCCTAATATGAAGTATTTTTTTCCTCCAGCTGTTTCTAACAGAATGCAAGACTGAACATACACACCTGGTGCAGTTTTTTAGCTTTTATTTCAGTGCTGAACACTGCATGAAAAATGCTCTGTGATGGAATCAGGTGCAGAAAATAAGTTTCTTCTTTTAGACATTTAAAAAGGTCTTTCCAATTCTCGTGGGTCAGTTTTCCATTGAACATCCAGGCTTTTTCATAACAGGGATTTGTGGAACTGAATTTATAAACTGTTTGGCATTGATCTCTGTGCTGATAATATCAGGAGGGAGTCTGCTGCACAGAGAGCCTTGATCAAGGTCTTTATTTGGGTGCTCCTGGTCCTGGATGAGGGCTGGTCTTATACAACCGTGTTCATTCCAATA
>VZRM01002340.1:532713-557397 GCA_013397955.1 Grantiella picta | reverse complement strand
ACTGGAGAGCAGGAATAAGTCAGGGCGTGTTGGAAAATGTGCGAAGTGGCCCTGCCTGTGTCACAGCGAGGTTCTGTGTGCTGCGTCATTTCCTATCTGTGTTTGCCTTTAAACTGTATTTCTGATAAATCTTCTCTCTAGGGTTATGCAAGCCGTACTGCATGTTTTAAAGCTTGCCAGATGGACTATTTTTAGACCTACACTGCTGGTCGGTTGGCAGGCAGAAAGGGATTTAAAACAGTTTTGTGAATGTAGATATATATTAGTTAATATAAAGGCAGGCGATAATTCAGGATTAACATCGAGGAGCGTCTTCTCATTTTAAAAAAAAAAAAATTGTTTATTTAAATAAATAAAATAAATTGCATTTAACGTGTCTCCGGGCAAATAAATTCCAAGTTACTTGGAGGTAAAAAGGAACATCCCTTGGTTAGGAAGGAAGAGGCTCCAGATCCTGATTGAGTTTTATATCTCTCCTCTTTTTTCCCCTTTCCCATTTGTGCCGGTGGCCGGTTGCAGCAGCAGCATGAGGAGCCGCCGCTCGGCTTTCGCAGGGAGCTCGCTCGGTGTGTCTGTTTCTCATGCCCTGCAGTGTTTGAAGCATCCCTGCTCGCTGTTGCTCCCCATTTACTTTGGCTAATGCCCAGCTCCCTGCTTCCCTTTGGGAAGCACCATTTGGCAGCGCTCTCGGGGTGCTGCTGCAGGCAGCGGGTTTTGCCTTCCAATCCCCGGGTTAATGTTTGATGCCGGCGGTAGCCGGTGATGAGGAAATGACCGGGAACTGTGCTTAGCTCAGCTTTAAGTGAGATGCAAGGTCAATGCTCCCTCGATTTAAGTTTGCCTCGTAATTTCTGAAGATCTGAAAGCTCAGTTAGGCAAATTGGATTGTTGAGACAGCTATAGGATAGGTATAGATGCAGGATCGATTTATTGAGCACCATGACTGCCATAGTACAGAAGCAGTCAAGTTCATCAGTGTCCTGTAGTGCAGAGAGTCTGGCTAGGGAATATATTTATTTGCAGACACTCAGGCCGAGTGGGAAGCCAAAGGTATCCTTTTGTAATGGTTAATGTGCTTTAAAGTGAGCTTAAACAATGGAATCTCGGCCTTGGATCTAATGAACGTCTCCATTCTTTGTTCTCTTTGGCTAATCCTGCTATTAATCCCATTGCTTGCTTTATTAATTTTTACGGGACCATTCAAGTTGGAGGGAGAATAGCTTTAGTCAGACTTAAAAGTGAAATTAGCCATTTTGACTTGCCCTTCTGAGAACTTGTGATAAAAATTTTGGATTTCTAAGTTTAGTTTTGGTAGGATGTATTCATATTTAAGAAGATATGTTTCTTGCTATTAAATTTTGTTTTACCTTTATAAATGAGCTGGAGGATTTACTATTGGGATGAAGGAGTTAAATTTCAAAATGCAGGTTTTTAGTGTAGGAGGTAGAGCAGTTTCTGTTTGAGTAACAGTGCACAATTCTTTTTGTTCACAGAGTTTTTTAGTTGAATCATCATATGGGTGACAGTAAATGCTGCTTGAAAAACTTTTGGGAGATAGTCCCTTCAGTATAAGGATTTAGCACACAATGGCTAGTGTAGAAATAATGCTGTTTTATTGAAACTGGAAGGTTTAAAATTGGTATCAAAAGTCCTTGCTGTTCCTTTGAATATCTGATATGTTAAATAGGTTGGTTAATGAGTTTTAGTATACCAGTGTGATATCCTTGGGATAGATGATTAATATCTCAGAGTGAGAGACACGGTGACTAAGATGAAGGACTTCGATTTCTCCTACACATACAAGTTTTGCTGATGTTACCCTTCTGCTTTTCTTGCAGGTAAAGTTTAGAAGTCTTAGGGTGAAATATAGGAAATCATGTTCCCTAAGAGACGATGAAAAATAGTTTTCTTTTTTTGCTTCTGTGGTTTTGCAGTTTTCAAGGCTTGTGTTTTGTAAAATTTCTAGTATTTTAATCTGGAATAAGTAGCAGGGGAACAAAACCAATTCAGAACTAGTTTAATACTATGATCTTTTTCCTTTTGATACGTTTGAAGTAAGAAAAAGAATGGTGGTCCTTACCAAGTTCCTCAGTCCTTCCAGGTGGATACATGGTTTTATTGAACAGTGCTATAGCCAACCTTTTTTTTCCAGAGGCTTGACACTCTTTGTTCTGTACTTGTGTTTTCCAGATGTCCTGCGACAACAAAAGTCATCACGTTGACATAGACAAATTACATTTCACTTATTTGTTTAAGAACTGAATGTAAATAAAAGCCATAGCAACTAAATGGTGTTTTTTGAGAGCTGTCTACATGTTTGTACCTTCACTGTTCTTCCTGAAAACCTGGGTCAGGTATTTTTCTTTCTTTTAATGGGAAGAATGTGCATCAGTGAGGTAATACCTTCTTAATTCAGCACAGCACCAGAGATGAGGTGCAGGGCACAAACCTCCTGACAGCCTGCCTGGATTGCCCCTTTCATGGCTGCTCTGGTCTGCATCCCCTGATAACTTCTGAAGGAGGTGAAGGAGAAGGAACAAGGAGCTAAATGGTCTTAAGATAAACTGTTCCCCCTCCTTCTTCTTCAGGTTACTAACTCAAGCAGAATTTCACGAGCCAGTAATGTGGCTGAGCGCCCTCGGGCTTTGCTAGAGCAGCTTGCATAGCCTCTTTCCCACTACCTCCTTCCCGGGAATTCTCTTGGTCTCTATGGCACCTGAAGAAGCTAATGACTGCAGATGGCTGTTATCCTGAGCTTCCCCATCTGCCAGTCATGGCAGTGTCTCGGGTTTTGAAGGTTTGTTGCTGGGTGTTACATTCTAATTTAGCTGAACCAGTAGTTTGATAAACAAATTAGCATTATCTGGAAGCAGAAACCTGAAGTAAAGAACAGAACACATCTGAATTAGGAAACTCATTGCAAGCTTCAAAAGCTACAGAAGGAAACATTGCCTATTGAGAAATACCCATGAAAATCAGGATCTGCTATTTCGATCAAGGCATTCATAATTAGACATGTGTTGAACCTTTTTCAGTGATAAAATGCCAGTGCAGACAATTATTAATTTTGTCTGGTTTTACCATGTGTTGGTGCCACTCATGTTTTGTACAATCATGCAGTGAAATGAACTGGGGAAATGAATCTGGACTTGGACCCTGATGAGTTCTCTGGTCTGATTCCCCAAGCTGCTTAACCAAAATTCACTTGTAATTTTGAATAGGAAGGACAGAGAGCACTGCCAGAATAAGTGCTTTTTTGGATGACAGCATCACAGAGGCTCAGAGAAAATCCAATTATATACTTGTCTTGATCTAGTTTTATTTTTTCAGATGAAATTACATGTGTTCTCTGACTACTTGACCAAGTGCAAATTTCGGATGTCCTTCTACATGTCACTGTGTAAGGCAGATAACTCATATATTTCTCAGTTTTAAGGATGCTTTTCTCCTGTAACCGGAATTAAGTGGCTGGTATCGCTGTTGAGTAGGGTTAAATGGAATTCTCTGTGTGTTTAAAAATGCTCTCCAAAATAATTTCATTATCTTTCCCCAAAAATAATGCACTCCGTTTATTTTTTTGACATGGCCAAAGTATGTTTTTGCCAAACACTGCAACTTGATATGTAAAGTGTTAGATTCTTCGTGACCTTAAGGTAAAAATCTTACTGCTCAGTGAGGGGGAGGGTTGTGGAGGATGCTGGGGTGTAATTTTAAGAGAAATACATTTTTTCCCCTCCCACTCCAGCCTTCTTGTTCAGATAATGCTGAGTTTGCTGTATAGGATTGAAGGCCTTTAAAAGTGATGGGTGAATGAGCTTAGGAGTGTTTTATGTTTATTTTTTTGCCTTTATAGCCTACCATTTCAATATAATAAATTGTGACGACTTTCAGAATTATACAGAAGCTGTATTTGCAGAGGATTTTCTAACATAAACTGGGAAGGAAGGAAGGAAAGGGATTTGGAGCTTCATTTTCCCTATCAAGCAGTGGGAGAATCTAATTTTGAGGCTTGGGTACTTAGGATAAGTCATGTTGACCAAATAGTTTCTATCAGATATCCTCACTTCAGGCAGGTGCTGTTCTCTCAGTGACTCATTTCAGCTGTAGTGGTGTCCCAACACTTCGTTGGCTCAAGGAGCAGAGTGGCTGTGCAGGGTCGTTGGGCAGAGATCTGATCCAGATTAAAAATAACCGTGGGGGCAGCAAAAGGAATGTCAGGTTCCACTGCAGCCATTTCCTGGTCTGTGTCACTGGGTGGCTATTGAGTTGCTGCCCCAGCACATGGGGGAAGCAAAGCTGTGTGGAAAAAAAGCAAAGGGTGGAGATAACAGTTGTTAAAGAACAAACGTTCAACAACCTGAATTCCTTTTTTCAACCTATTGTTGTGACTACCATTTCTTAAAAGCAATCAAGGCAGAAATTCCAGTTATATTCTGGTTCCGTGACTTCATGGGTGGTTTGGTTTGTTTTTGGTTTTGTATTGTGGGATTCTTTTGTTTGCTTGTGTGTGTGGCTTAAGTATGTTTGTTGTGGGTTTGTTTTTTTCTTTGCTTTTGAGGTGGGTCTGTCTGTAGATGGGTTATAGTTTGTGCATGTGATTTTTGGGGGGGGTTTGTGTGTTTTTTGTTCATGATGAGAATGCTGGTTGCATAGCAGGGATGGGTTGTGTTCTGTTCTTGCAACACGCTATTCCTGGTGTGTGCTGGCGTAGCTGTTTGCTGCCACCTGACCCTGCAGAGCCTCATCTGAGTATCATACTGCTGATTTTTTATGCACTGTCTCATTTCTTACCTGGTTAATACATGTCTACAGGGTACAGACAGGGGATTTGGAGTGTGAATTTGAGCGTTTTGAGTGTGAATTGCAGCCTGATGGCAAGTGTCAGATTGTGGTCTGTAAAACCAGTTTAGATTTTTTTTTTTATTCGTAGTATGTTGAATACCCCATTGGTATTCCACATGGAGAGTTATCAGCTCTCTAAACACTCAACCTCAGCTTTTAATATTTTTCTAAAGCTGGATTACAGGTGTAGCTCTGCTTATGTCATTTGGTGCATTGTTCACTGGCTTTATCTGACTTCTTAAAAATATAGTAGACTAAAGAGCTATGCAGAAGTGCATGCAGTTCAACATCTTATCACCTTTCCTGGTTAGGAATATCAACTTGAATGTACTGTTCTGTGAAGAGTTGTCTTAATCTTGGTTGTGACTGCTGAAGGATGATCCCTGTGTCTCCTGTGCTGGCTGTGAGGCTGCACTCAGCTGCTTGGGCAGCCTGGTTCTGGCTGTGCAGCAAAATGATGCAAGTGTGCAACAGGAGGAGGGCAGGACTGCCCCATTCAGCAGCAACATGGGTTTAGATAGGTATCTGCTTCTCAGTCTTCCCTCAAGTGGTGCTTTGTACAAGATCTAAATCCTTACAAATTTTCTTGTTTACTAGGTCTTCATATTTCCAATGAGTTCAGGGTTTGCAACTTACTTGGTATCTGGGAGCAGTGTGGCTTCTTTCTAAACTGAAGTGTTGGTAAATGTTTATGAATTCCATCTCTACACAGGATTTTTTTTCCCCTTTTCTTCTGGCTAATACTTCTGTGTGGATTGGGAAAGGTGTACACAGACTTCTGAGTTGTAGTTTTGATGTGAACGTACTGAATCTGAACAGTTACGTTACACTGAATTTCAAGCTTCTTGTTCTAGGTTAAAAAAAAATGAAAACCGCTCTCAGTTTTCTTGAATAGCTGAATTGAAGATGCTAAATTAAACTTGTGCTGCTTGACATGCTAAAATTGATCAGACTGTCCTCAAAAGCTTTGAAACTGTCCAAGTTTTTCAAGACAAGCAGCACGGTATTGAAGCAGAGTGCTTCAACTATTTATTTGGCACCTGTTGCAGAACTAATATATATGTTTTGTCAGATGTAATTATCCATCACAAACATGTTTTGCGTTCTTGGAGAGGAAATCACTTTTGATTGAATTACTTATGAGTCCACAATAGATTTAAAATCTTGGGTGATTTAGGGTGTGTCTGGGTTTGATTCCTGTATTCACTGTTGGGTTCCTGTAAGGTTTTTGCTTGTGTTGGCACACAGTAGATGGACCCTAAGTTTTACTTGTAGCTCCTTGGTCCAGGACTCTTTCTTCTTAGTGTCATAGCCCAGGATAACTTTGCTTTTTGGGTTTTTTCCCAGGCTTTTGTAAGAATGAGTCCCTAAACGTGCAGCACAGTTCACTAGAATAGCTGAGGCCTCATCTTTCCTCAGATATTCTTATTTTTATGGTTATACTGGGGCAGAGTCCCATGAGTCTTCAGTGCTGTATTTAATTCAGCATACCTTGATTTGTAGAATAACAAGATCATCCAAGGACTTTGTTTCCAGCTTCAGTGCTTCTCCTTAATTCACCATTATCTTCTCTTAGATACTTCATGCATGGAGTCTGCAAGGAAGGAGACAACTGCCGCTACTCCCATGACCTCTCCACCAGTCAATCTACCATGGTGTGCAGGTATTACCAGCGAGGATGCTGTGCTTATGGAGATCATTGCAGGTAAATAAATGTCCCTGGCCATCCTGCAGGAGTCATTTCACTCTGAATCGCTGAGTAGAGAGTTCAGGGAAAGGCAGTAGATCTTAGTGTTTTCCTCTTTTGTTGCAGCTTCAGGAATTTATGGAATAGCTTTTCACAAATTCTCTTCTCTTGCTAAATACCGGTGTTCACTCTGCAAATAAATGAAAAAAGCCATGGTGATAACTAGTTTTCATAACAAAGGTAGTTGTCAGGGCATGGAGTTTTCTTATTTTTTTAATAGTAACATGAGTAGATTAAGGGAAATCTGAGACTATATTCAAACTAGCTGAATGGATGAAACTGAGCTACACTATTTTAAATGATCATGTAAGTCTGAACAGGTAAGAATTTTTTTTTATGGTGTTGTCTCTTGGAGAATTGGTACTCTGACACTGGAACTACCATTTTGAAAAAGTAACTGGTGTTACAAACTGACCAGTTTTGGACATAATTGAATTTTGTTCTATGTAAGTTAAGTAAGAATTGTGCTCTTTTTTCTCCAGAATCTCAGAGTACATTGTGTTCCCTTGAGCAATGCTGACAGATTGCACAAATGGAAGCATGTCTCTATAAGGGGTCATCAGGGACTTCCTCTTCCAAGCCATTTCTAGGTCCTCCTGACAAATAGCAATTCACATGTTCATTAGTTTATTTTCAATACATGGGGCTGCTTTATCGAAGTATTTTTTAATGGAAAGTTGACATGATGTGTTTTAATTTTTTAGATATGAACATACCAAGCCACTAATACAGGAAGAGGTGACTGATGTGAATCCAGAGGAAGAAATCTATCCATCAGTGTCCTCAGACTTTGCACCGCTTCCTGAAACCGTTGAAGAATTTATTGCTGAGATAGAAGATGAAAATACAGATTTGGCAGCAGCAGGAGTAGGGGCTGAAGACTGGGTGAATGCAGTGGAGTTTGTCCCTGGGCAGCCATACTGTGGACGTGGTAAGCTGATCATGGGATAACAGTGAATTTCCATCCTGGGTCAACAGTTTCTATGTAGTGCATTTATTTTAATGCTTTTGAGTACAGCTATTCATACTTATTGATTATCTCAAATGAATTTGGGTTTTCCGACATGAGTAGTTGGACTGACTGTTGCATTCTGAAACCAGGTATATTTCAAGACAGTCTCTGCATGACTGGCTTTCTCTTGCCATGTTTCTGAATGACATGAGAATCTCCTTTGAAGAATTACTGGTGATGCAATTAACATTGCTGCTCTGGAGAGATAATCTGCGATAATCTGCTGCATTAGTGTTTTGGATTCGTTTATTTGATTTGGGGTGGTTTTGCAATCTTTTAAAGGTTTTTCAATGGAGGTACAGATTCCTGTAGAAGGAATTGAAGCCTGATGCTTACTTCTGTGGATTCCATGGGCAGAGGCCAAAAATTATTTATTCTAGTTACTCTTCTGGAACTCAGCTTTCTAATATGTGACAGCTCATGATGGGAATGATACTGAAGAAGCTCATCGTATGGGACCAGACTGTTTGAGTAGCATACTTGTCACCTATTTTCCCTGCAGAAAGACAGCAGTCTTAAAATTCAAGTGAAAAGTGGGCTAAACATGTTCACTTTAACGTAACATCTAATATTTGTCTCTCTAAGGGATGAGAAGGCCATGAGTACTTAAATAATTGTTTGAATTCAAAATTGACACTGTTCGTCCAGAAGAGTTTGAAGAAGTCATAGAGTGCTCAGATTATACTACTTTGTTTCTACAGTGCTGCTCAGATTCTCAGATTTGAAAAGAGAATGACCTCAGTGTTACAGGGTGCTGCTTGGAGCCTGCTGCCATCCAGCTTGAGGAAGGGGAAGAGGAATGGTCAAGTGACGCAGTTTCCTAGTGTTGATGAGAAGTTTGATTATGGAATTGTGTAATATACCAAAGGAATGAAAACTTGACTCCTACCTGTTAATTTGTCACCTTGCTGTCATAAAAGATACAGCTTCTGTGCTTGTTGAGACAATTTTTTAAAATATTTTCATCAGAATATTATCGTTTAGGTTGGCAGGAACCTCTGGATTTCATCTAGTTCATTTCCTGCTTAAAGGTTGCCAGGGGCTTTGTTTAGTTGAGTATCTATCCTCAGAGATGTTCAAAGGGCCATGACCTCTGGGTATCCTTTGCATTGTTTGACTTCTTTCACAAAGAAAGCCTCTTTCCTACTATGTAATTGGATTTTTCCCTGCCTCAGCTTGCCTTCTGTCTCTTGTCATGTGCACATCTGAGAAGAGTCAGTTTCTTTTCTTGGGCTTCAGCCCCATTAATGACTAGCTGCCCTCCACTGGAATCAATTCATTGCTACTTTGAACAGAGATCTTCTAAATACACCCAGTCCTTATAGAAGAGCTGGTGCTTCTTCCTGAGGTCTAAGTCATTATACTGTTAACTTAGTTTTACTAAAGCAGTTCCTTTTTCTAGGGGTTAGGCTTATTTTTCATGCAAATGTGTGCCAGATTAAGTTAATAACGTTCTCTCCTGTGAATTTTGTTGAAATGATTCTCTGATTTGGGACTAAACCTGGTATCTTGAAGATGACTTCAGGACCTAGCAGAGGAAATAGTGATGATTCCTCAGGTATTCACTTGTTAGTTGTAGAGATGTGCCACATTTCCATACTTGTTCTGCAGCTACTGCTGCTTAATGTTCTGCAGTAATTGAGGAAAAGTAGAAAGGCAGAAATACAAGAAACACTAAATTGGACGTTTGTTTCCTGTTACTGGGAGATAAATGTGTTTGATGCTACAGACTGTGTCCTAAAGTGCAAGCAGGTGGTGTGTGGAACAAAGGTAACAAACCAGTTTTTCCACTAGCATGAATTTAACCCTGTTGTCTGGGAAATGGGCAGTGAGAAGGTGGGGCTTGAGTCCACCTACTGGTGAGCAGAGGTTTGGGAAACAGCAGGCAGAATCATAAACAGCGAATGTTCCTCTGAGGGATTCTGAATATCTGATCTAAACCCATCCTCTTTCAGGTTGTATTTTATTTTGAACTGGTTACTCCTTGTCTTATTACTGCATGCCTTTTTACAAAGTCCCTCTTCATCTTTCTTGTAGGCCCCCTTCAGGTGCTGGAAGGCTGCAGTAAGGTCACCCCGGAGCCTTCTCTTCTCCAGGCCGAACAACCCCAACTCTCTGAGCCTTTCCTCATAGGGGAGGTGTTCCATCCCTCTAACCATCTTCATGGCCCTCAACTAGGTAAAAAAATCTGTGACAACATTAACTAGCACAAATGAACTCTAGCTGCTCTTCCTGGTGTTTACTCTGAATATAGTAATGCTTTTGTTTATTAATCTTCAGTTTTTCACACTGACTGCTTTTGTCTTCTAATTCAGTGATCATCCTACTTATGTAACAATCTTAAAGGACTGTTTGGCTTGTGGTGAGGTAGGCAAGCATGTGTTTGAGGTACAGGGAGAAGTGTTCAGCAGTAGCTGTCTAAATGGGGAAGAGCAATGATACAAATTTCAGTTCAGTTTAGAATTAGGTAAGGAAATTTACTTAGAAGTTTGCAAAACTGATGGCTAGCTTGGAATGCAGTAAAAATAGCCTGAATTTCAGTTTCCTAGGTTCATGTGTTTGGCTAATTGACCAGATACAATGACAGGCTTTTTGCCAAATATGTAGAATGGAATTTGTTTGAGAGGTGTGGACACCACTTTTCTATCAATCCTAGAGATGCATGGGAGTCCAGAAATGAAAGTTTGTTCAGGCTAAACAACAGCGTGCTAATTAATCTGCACATAAGGAAGTGCAGATGTAGTACTGCTGTACTAGCATTTTGTTGTGCTGGATACACCTTTATTACTTCAGCTGTGTTATTTGTGGGAAAAAACCTGTTAACTTTAGCTGATGTGAAAGACTTAGTTGAAGTGAAATTGATTCTAAAAGCAGTGAGAGATTTGTAGCCTCATTTAATTGTTGCTGAACCAGAGTGTGTGCACCAGTGTATTTAAGCTGCTGAGAACTAGTGAGATTTTTCTAGTGTGGACTTAGCCTGCAAATGGATCTGCCCTGACCACTGAAACTTTGATAGCTTCAATCTTGTCTGGGTTGAAGGATGAAGAAATAGGTCTTGAAATTTCTTGAGTCGGGAAAATAATTTAGTTCAGGTTGAGGGTGTGTGAAACTTGGACTGAAATGAATGTAATTTTTTTATTATTCTCTTTGGGTAACCTGAGTGTTCTTAACTTGTGGTGCTCAAAATCTGAATGTGCTGCTTACTGTTCTTAATGCTGTTCCCAGCTGCTCCTTTCTGTGCTGAAGCACCCTTGCAGGAAATGGTGATTGAAGAAGAATATGAGAAGCAGCAAGCAGATGTGGAGATGAAGAAGGAGCTGTGCCCCTACGCTGCATTAGGAGAATGTCGTTACGGAGAAAACTGCGTGTATATCCATGGGGATGTGTGTGATATGTGTGGCCTGCAGGTCTTGCATCCCATTGATGCTGCACAGAGATCTCAGCACATAAAGGTAAGCAAACAACTGTCTCGTGTTTAACAGCTGTAAGTTACTGCTTCCTAGCTCCTTTCAATCACTTGGTACTAATTCCCTTTCATTTGAAGGTGTGTGCAGGTCAGGCAGTGAATGAAATTCCAGTTGTAAACTGGACTGTTTCCTGCCAGGGCCATACTCAAAAGCAGCTGGATTTCCTTATCTGTGTTGGGAGAGCAGTCTGCTTAAAGATACTAAATCTTTGTTCTTTGCCTAGTTAAAGTGGATGGTCTTTTAGATTGCCTTTTCATGTTTTAAAAGCAGTGTCTGAAGGAAGGAATTTGAACTCTTAACTGATTGTTCCCCAACACTTGAGCAGTTTTTTTTTTTTTTGAGGATAAAGATTTTTTTTTCAGCTTAATCACACTCCATTCATTATGCAAAACAGCAAACTGAGTTAAAAACCTGCTTAGACCTCAGCAGGTGACCAGTGGTCTCTGTAGTTGTTTTCTTTGTGTCTCCTTTCCAGTCTTGCATTGAAGCTCACGAGAAGGACATGGAGCTTTCCTTTGCCGTCCAGCGTAGTAAAGACATGGTGTGCGGGATCTGCATGGAGGTGGTGTATGAGAAAGCCAATCCCAGCGAGCGCCGCTTTGGGATCCTCTCCAACTGCAGCCACACTTACTGTCTCAAGTGCATCCGCAAGTGGAGGAGTGCGAAACAATTTGAGAGCAAGATTATAAAGTGAGGCACTTCCCCATTTCGATTGTGCTTTGTTACTGTGGAAGAACTTAGTAACTTGTGACAACTTGCAACAGACTTCCAGATGCAGACTGCACAGAGACTGCATTTAAAGCATACTAACTTTTAGTTTAGGAGTGAAATAATTATCAGGGATAACATTTACACTCTGATTTGGTTAATATTTTGCAAAACTCAGTGGTAGTAAATAACTGTTGTTTATTTAGTAGCATGTTGTCCAATGGTTACTGTTCATGTCTTGGGCACCCAAGCAGGAATCTGGAAACAGATGAACCAGTTCAGAATGTATGCTGCTTAACTCATTACTGCCGTAGAGCATTACTCAGTTGGCAAAACATCTCTCCATTTAAGGCTGTTCTAGAAAATACAAAGTTCTAATCAAATAAATATAGGGATAATACTAAAATAAATTTATTTAATTCTAAAGAAAAAGGAGTCTGTGTGAAGTGTTTTTTCAAGCTTTTCTGAGACAAGCTGATCAGCTTCCATTGCCATTGAGTTCTTGAAGAAGAGAATTTAGGTTATGTTCATGTATAAGAGAGTCTAGATTGAGAAGGTTGTACAGCAAGTATATGAGTGCAGTACCTCTCTAAAGATGGATATATGCCATGACTTGTTGTGTAGGAGAGAGAGCGCCCTGTAATGTGGAATTTTGCAGCACAGTCTGTTCGTTTCCCAGGTCCTGCCCAGAATGCCGGATCACATCTAACTTTGTCATTCCAAGTGAGTACTGGGTGGAGGAGAAGGAAGAGAAGCAGAAACTCATTCAGAAATACAAGGAGGCAATGAGGTATGAGCAATGCAGCCTTTTGTCAAATTGAGACTGCAGTGATAAAAGCACACATGGAGAAGAAGGGTGTTGATGTAAAGCCCCTTTTCACACCTCCTTTCCATTACCACGTGTGAAGTGCATCTTTGCCTATCTGCCCACAGATGCATGCACACTATCCCAAAGCTATTCCTGTGTTCTTTCACCTCAGTCTTTCCCTTCTGTACACAAAACACTGGTGGTGTAGCCATAAGGCAAGCCAAGCTCCTGCACTGCACACCATCGGTGTCTCTCTGCATGCATCAGTCCACATGTAGTGTAATACATCATTTGTGCACCTAGGTCTTTTACTCACTAAATGCCTTCTGCTCCTGGTACCTGAGATCCTTGTGGACTGCAGGTAAATGCAATTCTGAAGTCTGTTTGGGGTCTGCTGTCAGTAAGGGTTGCGGTATTTTCCTTTCCAGCAACAAGCCATGCAGGTATTTTGATGAAGGCCGTGGGAGCTGTCCATTTGGAGGGAACTGTTTTTACAAGCATGAATATCCTGATGGCCGCCAAGAGGAGCCACAAAGACCCAAAGTAGGAACCTCAAGTAGATACCGGGTCAGTGCTGCTGTTTAATTGCCCTTTCAGTAGGGAGAGAGCACAGAAGGGGTGGGCATTATGTCTTCTGCCTTAAGGAGAGGATAGGCAAATATTGACTCTTCTTTTTTCCACTTCTGATAGACCTCTGTAATGGTGAATTTGAAGGAAGCGGTGCTCTAAAGTTTGTGAATGCTGGAGGCCAAGATGGAAAGACTAAATTATAAAAACTTTCCTACAACATACTGAAGTAGAAATGTTGGGTAGCATTAATAGGGGTGTATAAGGGTAAATTCCCCTGGAGGTCAGTATCTCCCTGCAAGAGAAATGTGATTTGCATGTCAGAAAGTACACCAGGGGTGTTGTCAGCCTCTGGAAAAGCTCCTACTTTGTACCACTTGGTCACCTGGGGAAACCCTTGTGTTCCATTTGCAGGCCCAGCGGAGGAATAGGTTCTGGGAGTTCATCGAGGAGCGAGAGAATGGTGATCCCTTTGAAACCGACGAGGATGAGGTGGTGACCTTTGAGCTCGGTGAGATGTTGCTTATGCTGTTGGCAGCCGGAGGTGATGATGAGCTAACAGATTCCGAGGACGAGTGGGACTTATTTCACGATGAGCTGGAAGATTATTATGATTTGGATCTATAGCACCTGTCAGTGGAAGTGTGGACTGTTGTCTTGGCTTCAGGCAGTAGCTATTACCTGTGGTGTTGTGGCAGTGCCTGTGTTTCTCCTAGGCAGGCCGATCAATTCCAGGTGCTGTTGTAATAACTTTTACCCAGGGTCTGTCTCTTCCCCTCCCCTCCTCTCCCACCCCAGAAGTGTTGTTTTTCCTCTGTTTAAACAAATAACAAGAAATAAATCTTTAAAATGTTAGTTTTTGTAAAAATAAATTTAACTGTCAAACAGTTAGCTTAGGTTTGTTGCTTCATCTGTGTACCCAACAGAGTTCACCCAGTTCCAGGGTTAAAGTGTTTACAGGAATTCCACACTCATTTTGAAGAGCCCAGATACAAAAATGAGCAGTGGCCATGCAGTGGGGATGTAAATTGGCTGATGGCCTTTATTCTGTATTTGTTCCCATATTTCTGATTTCAGGCCAGATACAAATATTCTTTCTGGAATCAGCTCCGTTCCAGCCCCCTCATGTACACGTCTTCATTTGTGACTTTTGGTCTCTGTTTACTTGCACATTACTATTACTACTGTGTAACCAGAACCAGGTGTGAACGTTCTGGATTTTTACTGTGTTTAGCATGAAAGGAAAATGTCTTTGTGAAAGGAGAACTCTCTATGTGTATATACAGATAAATGTAGAGTTGGACCTCAAGGATGGGGAGACTCTGTGTAAGTTAAAAATAACAAAACCATCTTTCATCCCCCTCTTGGTGCATGAAGTCTAGCCTCCAGTTGGACATGAAACTGGTCTAGTGGTCTCAGCCCAGACTGGGAAACGATCCTAACTATCGCTTAACTTGATAGATGGCACTCCCTAATACACCAGCTCTCTTTCATGTGTATGATTAGGGTTGTCCAGGAGCAGAAATCCGGTTAGCCAAGGTGGGGTCAGAGGAACACCAGAGAGGACCCTTTAGCTTTATCGCTCTGTAAGTTTTAGAACTTCATGTAAACACTTAAGCCGTGAGCTTTGCTAGAAACTCGCTGTGCCTCCCAGCTGCTTTGAGGTACTCGTGCCTTTCTGCAGCTGAGTTGGGCAGGTTGCCTGGTAAAGCTGTTCAGTTTGTGTGAGTTACTGCTTACAAAGGCAGTCCTGCAGTTTCTGGCTGTAATTTGCATTGAGAAATTACTTTGCCACCAAAGCCCCAGCACAGGAATTCTAACCTTGCATTACATTATTGCTGTTTTTTATTGACTTGTGGATGCCCCGTGATCTGTTCTCCTGCTGCTCTTGTCCCCTAGACTGCCTCTCCTTTCACTTTTAAATGGAATGAGAAATTGTTCTGAGGTCTATAACGTATTGTTTTGCAGCTGCCTTTTGTAAGAAGCACTTTTCCCAAATAAAAAAAGGAAAAAAAAATTAAACAAGAAGTCAGTCTGTTCTTTTATGCTTGAAGCTTCTGGTTTTTGACACACTTTTTGTGTGTGTTTCTGTAAATACAAAGGCATTTGTGTCTTAACTCATTCTTAACTCCTGCAGGACTGTGTCATACTTGAGACAGAATTTTAGCATTGTTAGAGCCTTTCCAGGAAGGAGCCTGTAATGCAAGGAACACATTCCAGACAGTTGAGACAGCTGATACATTGACGGGAAGAATATCTGGGGCCATTAATAAGAACAGACGTGTCTTGCTTCCTCAGAAGTAAGTTCTATGCTATTGTGTTTTTATTTGCACTGAACAAAGCCAAGTGCAGGACATACTCTTATGCATAGTTTCCTATCGTAATGCTGTTTGGACAGCAAGTCCAAGCACTGCTACAGGCCACCTGCTGAGGCTCCACATGCTTGAAGCCTGTGTGTGTGTTCAGAAAGAAGCATTTTTCTGTAGAAATACGCAAAGTTGGAAGTAAACTGCTAGAAGCATATTCAGATGCTGGAGAATATGATTAAATAAAGTTTAAATGAACAGAGTAAAGCCATTTTTGGTTTGTTGGTTTTTTTCCCAGGGGCAATTAGCAGAGGGAGGAAAGGAATGTAAATTGAGCAAATGACACTTGAAACTGATAAGAAGGAGAAACAAGAAAATTTAAAGCTTTCTTGCCCTTCGTGGTGAACAGAAGTTGTTACAACCTGTTGGAAAGCTTCATTCAAGTGTGAGTTTGGAAGAAAGCTATGTTCTGATAAGATAGAAAAAGGTAATGAACTTACCAGCCAGAGCGCACACACGTGAGCTTGCCTTCATAAGGGGTCAGGAGTGATGTGCTTTTTTCTCTGCCTGTGTATATGTGTGGCACAATGGTGGCGGCTGCTGCTTCTAAAGTTTCTTCTGTACGTGTTACAGAGGAGGCTGAGAATCCCCAGAGGAGTAATTTGCTTAGGTGGAGGCTGGTGGGTGGGGCTGCATGGCCACTGATGTGTTCACGTGAATCATGACAAATAGTTCCTCTTGCTTTCAGTTGTGCTGTGGTTCCTGTTGAGCAGGTTCAGGAACTGCCTGTGTTTGTCTCCAGGCAGTACTGCTGGGTGCCACTTCCTGAGGCTTGTTTCCAAGCTGGTTGGAGCATTGTGATTTCCACCCTCACCAACCCCAGACTGGGACAAACTAAAACAGTAGGGCCTCTGAAAAAAAGTATATTAGTAGGCTGCTATGTTTTTCCTCTGTAAGAACAGGGATAAATTCAGTAGAATTGAGATAAAATGTAAGAAGATGGAGGATGACAAACTTAGGCTGTGCTAAGTGTGTCAAGATTGAAAAGGCATAAAGTCTCCAAAAACTTCCACCAGCAAAATCTCAATTTCAAATCAAAAATCTTTAGAAAAAAATGGATGCTGTCACTTGAGGTGCCTTTACTCCCTAGGCCAGAATGTATACATTTAGTTCAATACAGACCTTTGCCTCTCACGGGAAGGGCAGAGTAAGTGTGTTGCCTGTTCTCCCTGATCTAAAGGGGATCATACAAGGTAAGAGCACTTGTTACAGCTTCTGCTGCTTTAGTTCAAATGGAGGTAGCACAGCTGTCCAAGGTGGATTGTAATCTTTGAGGAAATACCTGGTTCATTTAATGAAATGCAAAGTAACTTTCCTGCTACTGCAAGTACAGAGGAGATTTCTATTTAGAGGGTACCATGAGCTATGGGGTGTCTCATGTTTGGAACAAAACTTGTGCAGATGAATTATTAATGCTGCAGCAGCTTAAAATGAGGGAATCCACATGTAATCCCTTAGGATTGAGATACAATACAGGACTGCTGCAGGGATCAAGTAGCTACAAAGTCAGTTTAATGCTAGCATTAAAAAGGCATTATTAAACTGTAGTTGTGGTGAGCCTCACTTCAGGTTAGCAAAACTAGACTTAGCAGTGAAAACTATGAGCAGTGATGTTCATGGACACAGCAGTAGCTAGGAAATGCAGGATTGCAAATAGGCTGAGCTCCTGCCCTGTTACCCATGGGTGTGCTGTTTGTCCCTTGCTGTCAAGCCACAGTCAACCCCTCCTTGGCAACAGTTTGATGAGACTGCATTGACAGAAGCCATGCAGGCAGCTGAGTGAAAGTTAGTTTCAGAATAACAGCACTAGAAAAAAGTGCTTTGAAAGATTTTTGAAAGTCCTACCCGTCTGAAACAGAATTATTGTTATTACAAAGTGAAGTAGTCTTAGGAAAAAAGGGGCTCTTGGCCTGTCAAACTCTTCTCAAAGGACTCTAATATCTCATCATTGCCTGTTGCTGTAGTTCCAGTTCTTAACACAGTTGCTTAAGAGGGGTGCTTGAAAATGATTTCAGGAGCAATGGCTATTTACGGCCCCTCACACATACCTGCAGCCAAATGTGGTGTTCTGGGAGCTGAGAGCCAGGAAAATCTGCCTGTTGGCAGCACACAGCGGGATGGGGCAGCTGGAATAGCGCTGCTGTTAGGGCACTCACCTGGCTGGGGAAGCTTCACTTGCAGTTCCTTGTCCAAAGGCACATGCATGCATCTCCTTCCTGAAAGAAGACTCCAGGACAGAGCACTCCACCTCTGTTCAGGATCTGAATATTGTCTCCCTTCCAGCTATACTTAATCATTAACTGGAATGATAAGATAAGAACCTCAGCTTTTGTAATTAAGAGCCTGCCTCCTGCATATGAACCAAAGCTTGACCACAGAGGCAGTGCTGTGTGCCTTCCACATCACTGGGCTGCTGTTATGTTGGCTTTTAACTAGTCAGCTTCTGGGAGGTGTCAGTTTGCTACATTTTAAAATACTTCTAATGTTTCTTATTACCTTGGTCTACCAGTAGGTACTGCATCATCTCATCTGGCTGGGCTGTGACACCAGTGCAAGTAATGTGCCACAGCTAAGATTCAAATACTTCTCCCCAGTAGATCAGTAAGCTCATCTTCAAGCTGAATGTGCAGCTCTTAAAACTGAAACCTGTGGGGTAGTTTTTTAAATAGTGTTGTAAACAACCTTATAACCCTACGTACAAATGCATTAATGAGGCTGTCAAGAAGCATTTTGAATTTGCATATGATGCTGGGGAACAAACCATTAACAGAAGGTTCCATAGCAGTTAATTCTACTTTGCCTTGTCATAGCTGTGTGTTTCCATCTGCTCTCTGATGGGGAAAGGCAGAACCACAGACAGTATACTGAGTTTGTCTTTTAATCTAGTGGTCTCACAGTCTAGAATAGTAGGCTATACTAAGGGGATTTTTTTAAAGTTTATAGCTTCATGTATTACCTCATAAGTAATAGTGTTACCAATATACTCTGAAGAATGTTGTTAGCAAGTGCTGCTCTTCACTCATGCGAGGACAGCTTGAGAAGTGACTCTGGGGAAACCATTCAGTGTAACTGCCCAAAGGCCTCGTGGAAGATGCCAAATAACCAACCAAAAGAGGTCACGCTCCTGATTTAGCTGCACAACTGGCAGGTGTCTAAGTCTAGTTTCTTGGAAGAGTAGTAGGAAGCCTGTTAGACCTGTTAAAGGAAAGGGAACAGTCACAAGCCTGTTCTCCCTGATCCCGTGTTGCACAGCTTTCTGCCAAGGAAGCTCTTGCTTTGCCAGTAGCTCCATGTGTGCAGGAAGGGAATGGCAGGAACCCTGTAACCTGGCAGTGCTGGGCACTTGGGGAAGATCACATGAGCCTGCAGAAGTCTCCATGCTGAGGGTAAGCAAAGTAACTTCATGCAGTAGTGGCTAATTAAGGTAGTAAACCCAATAAACCATGCAAAGTTAACACTCTGCTGGTACCATCCTTCCTCTAATTCTTGGCCAATGAAAGACAGTAACTGAAGATGAAAGCAATACTTTTTCTATTGCAGTCTCCTGGAAGATACTACAAAAACAAAGTAAAAATGATGAATTACAAACTACTACCAGGAATAGAATATTAAGCTTACATTTGGCTGCTTTTGTAGTGACAAGAGCTGTAGAAACTGGTTGTTTGGAAGCTGGCTTGCCACTTTGAAAGGCTATGGTATTTATTGTTGCTTAAATGTGCAAACTGAAATGCAGCTACTAAGCTAGTAAAAATGAAGATGGAGTTAAGATTTAAAAAGTAAACATGAGAAGGAGGATGTCTGAAGATGAAGCTTTCTCTAGAGCAGGCTATAGCAAGAGGGTAGCACGGAAGATTCCTCCCTCAGTTTACACAGAGCTGAATTAACCCTGCTCTTTGCATGTAATAGCAAAGAACCTAGCCAGAGAAAGCATTAGGAGTATTAGAAATATTTCCGAGACTATTATTCAATGACTCATTTTCCTTTATTTTTTTGTGCTTCTCAGACAAGATTTTCCAGCAATACTTGCTACATGTTTTTCCCTATTTTTCAAGGACTTAGGAAACAGGGGCAGCCAGCCATTGGGTAAGCTGGCAACACCCAGGACTGCTTTGCATGTATCACAAACTGTTTTATCATTACAGAGTTTGAGTTGCAGTTCATAGCTTAACAGTAACTAAGTGGTACACTTTGGTACATGTGAACTGCGGTCAAAAAAGTCTCTTCTGGTATTTCTTTTCTCCTTTTCTTTCCCTGTTTCCATCTACTGGGAAAAAAAAAAAAAAACAAACTTGCAAACAAAACAACAGAAGAAAAACCTCAAAACCCTCACCAAAAAATACCCCAGCCCAAACCCTTCACTCAGTTCAGGTATAAAGAAGTGAGCCCTGAGTAGCAGAGCTTGCACTTGGGAGAAGCAATCCAAAACCTTCCATTGCTACCACAGTGTTCAGTCTCCACAGCAGTGGCAGATACACTCACCTAGAGCAGCTTTCTGGTGCACCCCATACCAGAAATTACTGCTCTAACACAATTTAAATTTTTAAATGTTTAGCTAATTTAAACCATCTTAGCCCTTGCTGAGTTGTACAGGAGCTTGCATCCATCCTTCACATTCACTTGAAAATCTACAGGCATACTCTCAAGCTGCCATTGGCCCATCACACAAGCTACAAAAGGCTTTTGGTTAAAACCAGCACATCAAAAGCAAGACGAGGTTAGCAGGGAGGAATGAAAAAAATGTCCTTTCACTGGAAGCTTTGCTGTTCTCAGCAAGTCTATGCAGCAAGAGGGAGATGAGTACTGGAAACAATTCTGACAACTACAGAGCAAAGTGAAAGGCAACTTTTCTCACCCAAGGAGGAAGTGTATCATATTCTGCCTGCTATGAAATCCCAGAGATGTCTCCAGGTTTGTCTGGTGAGGAGCTCAGTGCAGATGTGAAATCCTGTACTCTTGCACAAATGTTATTAAGCTCCTTGGGATGGGTGGCTGCATGCCTGACGTCAGGACAGCTCCTAAATGAAAGCTGAGGCAGCACTGGATCAGTGCTGTCCAAGCATGTGTCAGACTTTTTACAGCTACTGGCAGAGAGGAAAGTGCTTGTATTTAAAACAGCAACACAGCTTAGAAGGGTCACTGCAGAGCCCTGGTGCAAATTTTATCTTCTGACACAGCCAGAGAGACACGTAAGGATATAATTAAAGGCAAAAATTTTTCTAGTTCTCTTTGGTTAAGGCAAGGGCTGGCAGCTTCCTGAGTCCTCTCATCTCAGAAGTTCATGTTGCTATGTTCAAAACAAGCTGTGCTACCAACAGCAACAATGATCTCTGAAAATACTCACAAGCCAAACTGCAAGGGTAGAAATATCAAGAGGGATGGCTTGAGGCCATATAGAATGCTTTCATCAACTAAATAAAATTGAATAAACAGCCTCAGAAGAATGACAGTTTCCAAGTTCTCCCTGAAGTCTCTCTTCAACAAGAGCACTGGGTCTTCTCCACACTTGGACTGGCAATCACTGGCCTGGAATCAAGACTGAAGCTGTTTAGAGGGTTCTCCCCTTGAAGCTGTAAGGTATTTCGGGCTATTAGCTCTTTAGCCATTAATGTGAACACCTCTTCTATATTTTGGGCTTCTTTTGCTGATGTCTCCAGCACAGCCAAGAGCCCGTGCTTCTCTGCCAGAGTGCAGGCATCTTCAAACAGCACTTGGCGCTTGTCCAGCGAGTCTGATTTGTTCCCTTGAAAGAAGGCAAAGAGATACTTAATCACTTAGCCTCTCAAAAAATCGTCTTTAAATGCAATGCATGAATTCAATTTTGTCAAACAATATTAGGAGTAAGAGTTACTGGAAAGGACAAGATATGTGTGCATCAGAGCCACACACAAAGACTGGGGATTAAAACTGCAGCTAAGCATATGAGAACAGGTGAGTTGAAATCCAAGAAAAAACTAAAAACCTGCGTTCATCTAATTACTTAGTGTAGGCAGTGGGCCTAAAGGATTATTTGGAAGCAACTGTTGGTCCTATTCCCTAGTGTTTTCAAACATTAGTAGCATTTAAGTTTACTTACTTACTTCTTTTGAAGAGGATGTAAAAAAACAGAATTCACACCAGCTACCTTAATGCCTAAAAGATATACTTAAGTTGTTTCTGCACGCCTAGATTAAACTTTTACTCACACCACTTTAGTCAAAATCTATCAGAAGTCATGAAGCACCTCAGATAAAATACCTTTGTATATTTAGGCAGTTGCAGCACGTGTGGATTTATCAGTTCTAGTACATGCAGTACCTGGCTGAAGTCTACATTCCTAGGTTCAGGACAACCCTTCATCAAATTAATATCTTGAGTTTGAAGCGTATATAAGCCAACTACCCTCCAATTAAGTTCTTTTCAGTTTTTCTAAAAGAAAAAGCAAAAAATCCAAAACCAAACAAAACCAACCTACTCCACGAAAGAAAAGAAAACAAAAACAGCCAAAAAAACCCGAGCTTGAGGGTTATTTGCCTTATTAAAAAGAACCCACCCACTTTTTCCTCCTTTAGTTCCAGATGGGAAAGTTAGGTTTCTTAACCTCAACCTGATGTTAGAAAGGTGTATTACATGAGTAAGTGTAATTAAATATACAAAGACTTCTGCCAAAGTAAGTAAAACAAACAGCACCAGCTTTGGAAGAAAGCACCAAGCTGGATCCTTAACAAAAGCTTTATTTTTACTAACTTCAGAACTTACCTCTTTAAAAAAAACCAACAACCACCAGCAGCTCCACCATACACAGATAAGTCTTGTTCTTTAGATTCATGAGAAGTTAGAAAAGTGTAGGGATTTGCACCTGGCTGACCCCAATTCCAAGCACTGCAGCACACTGCAACAGCCACAGCAATGTAAATAAAGCCTCTCACCACACCAGTGCTCTCTACAGCTTCTTCCCTGGGGCAAGGAAGAGCAATAATAACCATGAAAGCCAAGAGAAAGGAACCACGCTGCTTCCTACCATTCCCTACTGCTCCATTCCCGGCAGTTCCTAGCCATTGCTTTCCTCAAGAGGCAGTTTCCTGAGTGCTAGTGGAATGCAAGCAGACTACTTCACGCTCTGCAAAAGCCATTTCCCCGTCTATTGTCTTACCTGATCGGAGTGCCATTACAGAGCAATGCGCATGCATATCAAGAGAACAGAGAGGAAAGATGAGAACCAGGAGTTGTGTTGCTCTGTGCATTCCCCTTCATCTTGAATTATTGAGCTGCTACATTCCTCTGCACCAGGAGTACAGGGTCAAGCTCACTGCAATTCTAACCTCAGCAAGGTGGTCCCTGCCTCCAGCCTGGCAGAAAAGATTGCTGTGATATCCCAGCAGGAAACGAGCAACTAAAAAAGGTTTTGCTGTCTGCAATGGGTTTGGTCCTGTCAGGACCAGGCTATGGCTCTCCTCATTTTTTAAGCTAAGGCTAAATGGATACACTTTGTGATCTCTTTTAATTAGAATTGAATTCTTCCTTAGAGCATAGTTTATAGATGCTTCAGGTAGTGGTGGGAAATGAAGGAGATTTTATATTCATATAAAAAAGCCACGTAACACAATATTTAAAACTAAAATCCTACCAATTAACATCATGACCAAGTTTGCAGCACCATACTTTTCAATTTCGTGAATCCAATGAGGAATGGATTCAAAAGTGGACCTCCTAGTAAGGTCATAGGCAAGGATGGCCCCATGGGCACTCCTGTAATAAGACTGGGTTATTGTCCGGAAGCGTTCTTGACCAGCTGTGTCCCACACTTGGATCTGTAAGAGAAAGGACAGAAGTTGTAAAGACCAGTGAATAACACTTTCCTAGCTGCTTGCCATCAGCATTTGAAACCCTTTGGAAGGCAGCCAGACCTGTCCCAGCTCACTCTATTACACCAGTGTGGCTCTACCCTCTCTAGATCTGAAAAGCCATTTACAATAAGCCTGTAAAGTCAATCTACACAGAGCAAAGAGAAAGCTGCAAGGGTAAACCCAGCTTTACAAAGAGGCCAAGAAACCCAGTTTCAACAGCTGCAGTAAAAGATATAGAGCATTACAGCCTTTGAATAGCAAAGGAAGAAGAGCAAAGAAGTCCTGATACAGGACCGGGCAGAGCAAATCTCTATTAAAGGGCAGGCATCCAAACTTTCATCTAAACACAGCGGGAAGTTTTAGCCGACAATTTCTTCTGGTGGTTGTCTTGGAAGTCTCAAATTAGGCACACATCAAAGGGGAGGCTTTGCAAACTTAGAGAGTTTTCCCACCTTGGTGTCTCAGCTCAAACCCCCACATCTCTGAAGGAGGGAAGAGATACCCCCTTCAAACTAGAGCCATCCTCCAAAGAACTCCCTACAGGCACAGCACGAGCCCTCTCCTCAAGCAGATCCAGAGAAATCACACGAGCAAGCATGTACCCAAATTAGGGTGACTGCTTCCCCCAGGGCATCTTCCGGAGAGAACGCTCCGCTGGGAAACACCCCTGCTTAGAAAGGCAGCCAGCTTTTGCCGGCTGCCTTCAGCAGGGCCGAGCAGGAGGTGCAGAGCATCCTCCACTTCCTGGCACCTGCAGGGGAAGGACGGCACGGGAAGGACGGCACGGGAAGGCTGGCACGGGAAGGCTGGCACGGGAAAGACGGCACGGCCAAGGCGCTGCTCGCCGGGCGGCTCGGGCTCGCTCTACTGACCTTCACTTTCTTGCCGTCGATATCCATGGAGCGCACGGTGAAGTCGACGCCGATGGGGTTCTGCTGCTTCTCGTTGTACTGCCCCGTCTTGAAGCGGTGCACCACGCACGTCTTCCCCACGTTGGAGTCGCCGATCAGGATGATCTTGAAGAGGTAGTCGAAGGCATCGTCCGCGCCGGAGCTGGGGAACGGCATCGCGGCTGCCGGGCGGGCCTGCGGCGAGGAGCAGGAGGAGGAAGGAGCGCTGCCCAGGCGCTCACCTGCCCTGCCGGGACAGGTGCTGTGCCGTGCTGTGCTGCGCTGCGCTGTGCCCGCCCCGGCCGCGGGGCCGGCGGGAGCTGTAGTCCGCCGGGAGCTGCAGTCCGCCCCCTCCCCTTCCTTCCCTTCCCTTCCCTTCCTTCCCTTCCCTTCCCTTGCCCTGCCCGTGCCCCGCCCCGGGCTCGGCCTGCCCGCGGAGCCGCACCGCTCCTCC